>CM057009.1:295453965-296053965 GCA_029891345.1 Dryococelus australis | reverse complement strand
GCTATTTCTAGAAAACATGAAAATTTTCCTTGAAAAGCGAGAATCTTGCTTGATTTTTAGCTTAGAATTTAATGTTTTTAAGGAGACATAAATATGCACACTATTATTGAAAACGTGGCATATTTGCTTGATTTTGGGGTAAATTTGCTTGTTTTTTAGAATGCATAAGTTCTTAAATTTTAAACCATGATTTTGGAGCAAGAGACCTTGATTTTGGCCTCAAATTGCTTGATTATTTATTGAAAATGTGGGGTGGTTCAGAATCGGCCATATACATCAACTGTTGATTATCCTTCGTATAACACTGCATCGCACATATTTATTTTATACTTATTCATACTCAGCAGACCTATAGTGATAGTTGAAATGGGTAACATATACCAGTTGTTCTGCTGTGAAAACAGAATATAAGCTTGCGTCATGTAAGAATGTATGTAATCTCGCCAACGACCATGGCAGAAGACAGATCATCACGAGTGGAATCATCTCCTATGATCGTGTACTCTGCTGAAGATGGCATCAATGGTTGAAGACTTACCATCTATAACCATGTCACCATCTGCGAAAGGAACAGTGGACCTCTCGGTAATGTATTTTGTATTTTTACGCAGCACTCTTAGCTTTATGGCCTTACCACGCTTTGGCCTGACAATAGGAGAGAAAGAGGAATCACCTCCTCTCACCACAAAGAGACCAGGATTAATGCGACTTTGGCCAGACCCAAACCTAAGTCTGCCACGTCCGCACATCCCTTCCCCTTCTACAACATAGGTTCTGAGACTCTCGCACTCAGAAACCAAGCATGTGGTTTGGCCGGAGTTCTATCCATACCCCTGGAGACTCTCCAGGGCACAACCAGAGCAGGTTGCCGCTCACCACCCGGCCTGTCAACGAGAGTGGGAATCTCTCCAGACCTCTTCCAGCATATGGAGTTAACCACTGCCAGCACCAGCCAACTCAATAATCTGTCACTAGAGAGAACCTCGTGGTGGGGCCAACCGATCGTCCTGTGCTACCACTTAATTTCCATCGCACTTGTGGGTTATTAATGGCCAACATTTCCCCCCGAATGGAGTGGCAAGAGGAAGTCCCTTCCACACAAGGTGGTTGAGAAGACCTCACCGGGCATAGCCTTACACCCAATGAAGGGCCGGTCACACTCCTCTCCCTGGGCGCCACATCCTTGATGGCAGGAAATTGCTACGACCCAGAATGGTCGCCACTCCAGCTCCCGGGCACAAGATAGCAGACTGGACCCCTCCCTGGTGTCGCGGTTCACCGAGGATGATAGCCCTTGCTCTGAAATTGGAGAGTTTTTATCGCATATATCATATAATCTTCATGGTATCATCACTGCAACCAAGCCATTGCTCCCTCGACCATCGATGTGTTATGTGACAGCAAGCATATCCAAAAAGTCTCTACAAGCATTATGGTGTCAGTGTTACTATTTTGAAAATACTTTTAGCCGAAGTTGTATTGCACGCCGACATGAAAGGTGCCATTGCATGTTCAGTCCAGCATACTAGTCGTTCCACTGTTTTTACCCGCAGTGATAATCTGTATGTACATAACAAGTTGGGTAGAGGTAATGTCGCCAACT
Source organism: Dryococelus australis (assembly GCA_029891345.1). NCBI lineage: Eukaryota > Metazoa > Arthropoda > Insecta > Phasmatodea > Phasmatidae > Dryococelus > Dryococelus australis. The sequence continues at coordinate 296,052,362 of CM057009.1, read as the reverse complement.
GCACCAATGCCAAACGTCATGAAGATACGAACTACCCATTTACCATTGTCTACAAGACCTAATCATGCTTTAACTGCAGTATGGTTTATGCGAATAAGCATCCATTGAATGTTTACAGAAGGAATTGCATGAATGAAGACTTAGTTGAGCACGTAAGATGAACAAGTGAAAATACATTGTGAGGCCTACTTCGCAGGATAGACAGCGATTGACTTGATAAGGTAAAATATTTTATTCCAGCAACCATGTTGATGTTTGCATGAAGCAGTCATCTACTGAGGTTGGAAAAGCAAACTAGCATGAAGTATGAACAGTATTTGGGCCATCATCATGTAAAACAGATGTCAGTTTGCTGGCGAGAGTGGTGGTGGATAGCAGACTTTTACATCTGTTTACTCTGCTACAATACGAAGATGGAATGAATCATTAAAGACTTACTGTCTATAACACCATCAGCATCAACAACAGCAATAGTCCTGAAGAGTTGCTACAGACATTACGTTATCAATGTTGCCACAGAGATCCAGTACTCTGCTAAAATACGAAGATGGAATCAATGGTTGAAGAGTCACAAAAAAAATTCTATATTATGTCATGTACAGTACACTATTTACCAATGATGATAAATTGAAGACATGCATGACATGGTCTTGTAAAGGTATACAATTAAACCGGTGGTCATGTAAGAGATGACGACACTGCTATAAATACCTACAAAAGAATGCGAGTTGCGCTGTACATCACAACAGTCGTTGCTATACAAGATCAAACAACGGGAAACTGATGTGGTCGCCTTGGTCAGTACAGCACAACAGCAGACGATTTTCTCACGTACAACCTCTGAGAAAGTTTGGCTATAGTACAGAGACACACGAATTACACTACCAAACAACACCAAAAATGGAAGCATCGAGCAATGTACATCTAAATAGACTAAAATAAAAATACTATGTCAGAGCCGTGTATACTATGTCAGACTGTAGTCGGAGCGACAAGGTCGTCACTGCTACATACCCTTGCAAACCAATATAAAGGAAACTATTAATAAGCACTTTCCAACCAACGCATATTACACATGATAATCGAGAACAGACAGTCCTGACTAGAATTATAGAATAACAAATGCTTTCCTTACGAACTCATAATGAAACAGTCGAATTCTGATTACAGCCAACACTTACTGCACTAGTAGTGGAATGCACCAACCCTGTGCGACCAACTAACTCTCAACATGTGACTCTGAAAAGTAGACAGGTGGCCAACCGTTGGTGTAGGCATCGTGCAGGTCTCCACGAGTCGAAGGGATCGTACATACTCTAGCCGAGAGTCGCGGCAGGATTCAGGGTGACACACTGACCGAGTCACTTATGCACTTATCTATACGAGAGATTTGATAGATGTGCGAGAGCGATCTCTCTTGTTTTTGAAATAATCCTATATGATGACCTGGGTATATGATTTGGTTGACTGGTTTGGTGGTGTGTCTTCACTGTATTGGCCTATCAGTATGGTAGTAGCGATGTCTGAAATGTGTGATTGGGGCATTGTAGTAGTTGGGTTGATGGTAGGAAGGAGTTTTTTATGGAACTACTTTGTCTTTTGAGTGTGACATGCCCATATGGCTGTTAAACTGGTGGGCAGGAGGTGTGATGGCAGGTATGATGGTTTTGTGTAGAAAGTCGAAATGTATGGCTTGAATATTATGTTGGTCAGTCTGATAATATGAATTATATGTAGCGTCATCATTGGTAGAGGTGTTTCAGAATTATTGTACTGTATGACCTCTCTGCGTGGATGTTTTAGGTAGTATAACCGACTAGTGTATTTTTTTGGTTGGTATGGTATCTTTGAATAACTGAAATGGATGGAGTAACATTATTGTATTGTCTGTTGTTGTATGCTGCCTGTGTCGTTTGGTTCTTTATGGCTGGTACATCTTGATGGTACAACCTATAGGTATGACGTGGTTGTAAAGTTAGGTTCTTGTATATTTGGTATAACCATTATGTTGATTGGGTGACTTGATCACATGTTCGGTTGTTTTGGCAGTATGCTAAAAGTTTATCTTCGATGATGTGTGGGGAGAAGGGTTGATTGTGTGAATAGTTTGTAAGGGCGGAATGGTTTGATAAGTTAGCATGAGAGGGCCGAATTCTTAGCTGGTATGGTTGGTTAGTATGATTGGATGGCATCTGGGAATTATGACTGTATGGATGTCATAGATGTTTAAATTATCGGTACTGATCTAATGACAGAATGGCTGGAGCTTATCATTGGAATATTTTGAAATGGCTCGGCTGCTGGTATGGCTTGTTTATATTTGTAACTAGTGATGTTAAATGGGTCGAAATGGCAGTCAATCCAGTTGACTGTTATGATTGATTAGCAAGTCTGGGATATGGTTGTTGATATGGTCTGTATCATTAACAGTATGAATGAGGTATGCTTCGGGTTAGAGTGAATGATATGGTTTGGGGCTATATGTTTTGGTTGGTATGGTTACCAGCTGTGGTGGTTTCGTGATATAATAAGATAGCATAGTATGTACATATGCTGGGTTGCATTCCTTTCGATTATGTGTGGCTGAGGCAAGTTAATATCTTGTTGAGCTGTATTATATATGTTTTGGTATTCAGTACTAATAAGGTATCGATACGATTGTTAAGTATGCTGGAGGTATGTTACCTGGTATGATATAGTTGGTGGTGGTTAATGGATGGTGTGTGATGGTATGAAATAGGTACTCCTGGTCAGCAGGCTTACTCATATTTTATTTTGTTATGCCTGAGGTGTGATGGTCAGCATTTTTTATTGGTATGGATGGTTGATAGATCGATTTATATTAATGTCTGGAATGATATTTTAGCTGGTGCTATGACAAAAATATTGAAGTCACGATTTTTGGTATAATTTGTGAGTGTGGGCTGAGGTATGCTTGAATTCTGGTTTGAGTGGTGCATATATTTCATCTGATTATTGTTGGTAGAGCAGATGGTAATGGCGACATGGTTGAATTGAATTTTTCCTTGGTTATAGGTCATGTTATGTTGGTTTTGTTTGGTATCAGTTATTAATGACTGTTGGTCTGGTCTATACATTTGCTTGGTATACTTGGGTTATCAAGAATTGTATGTAGGTTATATGTTTTCCAGAATATTTGTCTTGTGATTGCTGGTACATGATGAATGGTGTAGACATTATGTGTGCGATTTATGTCAGTTGCCATGGTGGATGGTATGAGAAGAAGTGGATTGTGTAACTGGTATGTGTCTAATACTTGGTTTTTTATGCTCAGTGCGGTCTGAGGTGCATTCACGTTATAGTATGAGTATATTTAGTCTGATGTTAGTTGGTAGGACAAAGGACAGGGATATTGTGTTTTGGTTGGTCTGAGCTCTATATTTCTGTAAACTTGAGTTTTGATGGATAGTAGGATTGATGCGTTGGGCGGTATGATTGAATTGAGTTTTTCTTTGGTTTTAGGTGATGGTATGTTTGATGATCTGGCAACAGAAAGTGATGATGGTTTGACAGATGGTAGGACTGTAGTTGATTGTTGGTATATGTCGAATGGTGTGGACAGTATGTTTGTGTCGACGAGTCCTATAAGGCTGAGGTATACTTGAGTTTAAAAAATGTGTTTTTAGCATGGGTGGTCAGTGTATTTTGACAAGTGTCGGTAAGCATGGTGGGTGGTATAAGAATTGGATTGTGTCACTGGTATGGACTGTATGTTTGCTGTGAATGGCTTGTGTGAATGAGTGGTTGAGTTATGCTGGAGTTATAGTGGATGATATTGCTGTTAGGTATAGGTGGTGTAGATTGGTAGAACAGGTAGAATGGGTATTAGGTTATGGGCTTTTCTTAGCTCTAGGGTTGCTCGAGTTATGATAGATATTATGCTTGGTGTGTTGGGTGGTGGGATAGGATTGAGATTTTCTTTGGTTATAGGTGATAGTAATTTGGTTGGTCTGGTATTAGTCAGTAATGATGTTTTAATAGATGGTAAGAATGTTTTCATTGTGAGTTGGCCTGGTATGCTTGGTATGCTTAAGTTATCATGGATGGCATGTTGGGTTATTTATTTTCCCATGTATATTTGACTGGTGTCTGATTGCAATGACAAACATGTTAATGTTTCAATTTTTGTATATTTTATTGTGCGTAGGTTATGATACCTTGAATTCTAATATGAATGATGAATATATTTAGTCTGGTATTGGTTGGTAGAGCAGATTGTGTTAATGAGTTACATATGCTGGTGTGGTATCTATGTGATCAGCCAGGTTCCAGTTAGGAAGCTTAGTTTGACAGTGGCAGCCATGAAACTTTGCAGTGAAGAAGAATATATGACCAAGGGGTCTGGTTGATCACTTGCTAGCGTAGACTAACTTGAGCTGCTTATACGCAGATTATATTACCTAGGTGAAAAAAGAAAGGTGTGGAAAATTTAAGTTTTCTGTTTTTCTGTTTGTTGTGCGAATTATGCTAATATATATTATATATATATATATACACTGGTGGCTGACTAAAATTTCTGTATTCATTGAACGATAGGCATGAGACCCAAGGATGTGACTGACAACTCACTGCTTAAAACAGTTTATAAAGTTGTAAAAATTTTGGATCCTCGCAAACCAAAAGCTAAATTTGGAGATTTTGTGCACACAAGCAGACAAAAGTTCTTATTTACCAAGAGATATGCAGGCAACTGGTCTACGGAGTTCTTTCGTGTTGTTCACTTATGGCATTACTATCATCGTAAATATTATTTGGAAGATATGGATCATGTGCCTATATATGGAGCCTTCTACTCAGAAGAAATAAATGTCAGAAAATGTCCTTATATGTATTTGGTTGAGAAGGTCTTATGTTGTAAGAAAAAAAAAAATATTTCAAACTGGTTGGGGCTACCAATATCCAAAAAGAGCTGGGGAATATTAAAGACGTAAGGGGCAAGTAGGTTTGTTATCTATATGTTTGACATTTTCTACATATATAAATAGCTGGGTAGTTATTTTACATCATTCTTGTGCTCATCGATTGAGAGGTAACACTCTTCATAAGCCAAGTGGATCACACAGAAGCAGAGATCGCATCAGAGTCACCAGTTACACCACCTTTTACGTTTGAGTCATAGCCTCGAATCTCGCTTAATCCTTCGGTTTGACTACATACACCTGAAGTCCTACCCACTGGAGATTCGGTATGGTGGACACCCCACCACCGAGCAACTGTGCTGTATGAATTATGTGGGAATCACCACATCTGTCAACACAAAGAAATCATGATAACTGCCCATGCAATTCGGAAATATGTCGCATAAGGCATGTGAGGGAAGAACAAGTCACTATGATGGATGACATTCTAAAGGAACTTTGTGAGCTGTATGAGACCCTTGCTACATCAATGATACAACATTGACATCAAATACATGTGTTGTGATGGTTATATAGTTTTACTAATAATATTATATGTGATGGACATGAACCTTTGCAATATACATGTGTTTGTAATTTACATACAATAAAACTCTTTTTTGTTTCTGATACTGTGTGTTTTATTATGTAGTTGTAGATCCTATAATTTTCATAAGGTCGATCAGAATATATAAATTGTGTGACGATTTTGGTTTTAAAATATATTGCTTGAGAATATTTCATTACAATATAATTTGGAATATATTGTTTGAAGTATTTTGGTTCTAAAATAATTACTCCCATGCTTTTTAAATGATGTTCATTATTTTAAAAACGAAAAAAGTAGCTATTAAAATATTTTGATATACTTTGAAAGCACTTTGGTTGATATTAAAAAATTTCAATACACTTTAAGAACACATTTAAGGCCTTTAAAGATTTTGAAAAATCGCCCTTGTAATCAACCAGGTTTCATTTAAATATTTTTTGAACAGATATGGTATGAATCTGTACCGAGTTGTGTACATGCTGATATGTATCTACTGTTTGAATAATTTGGTACCAAAGTTTCATTTATATAGCATACCAATAAGTGAGTTTGTGTGTCTGGGGCTGTAGTTTAATGGCAAAGTATCTAGTCGTAAGGCTGGGTGATGCGAGTTCTAATATCACTGGTTCTAAACAAAATTATGTCACAAATAGCGAGCTGACCTCATAATATCGATAGGAATATATATATGGTGACGATTTTTGGTTGTAAATATATTGTTTAAGAATATCTCATTACAGTATAATTTGGAATATATAGTATGTAAAATGTTGGTTTTAAAATAAATGCTACCATGCTTTTTAGATGGTGTTTATGTTTTAAAAAACGGTAAAGGGACTTTTAAAAACTTTTGATGCACATTAATATCACTTTTGTTGATATTAAACATTTTCAATACACATCCAAAGCTCATTTATTGCCTTTAAAGATGTTGGAAAATCGTTCTTATAGTCATCCCAATTACTTTAACATATTTTTTGAACAAATATGGTATGTACCTGTACTGAGAGGTGTACAGAGCAACGTGCAAGTCGTGATAGGCAATGTGTCGAAAGGAAGTATTGGTCGTGACCAACCTGTCTGAACCTGCACACTGATATACAAGTATGGGTTTGTGACTTCATGTAGTAGTGGTGACCTGGATTATGACGAACCTGCCAGAACCTTCATGGCCTATTGATAAAGAGTCTGGCGAGAGAAGTGGAAAAGAAAAAATTACTACAAAGTTAACTACCATAATTAATATAAATCCATTATGGCGCCACTGGAAATTTTTTGGTGGCAAATTTACAAAATGGATTTGGAGCGACTAATCGAACAAAGGTGAGAGGAAAGAAAGAGATGGGAACAAGAGGAAAGAAAGAGAAAGAATGCAAGATAGAGATAAAATGAGATCACTTGCAGAAAACCCTTGGTATGCAAGAGGGGTAACATGGAATGAGAGAGAATGAAGTGCAAAAACAAAATGCCATTGGAACGAATGCGACTAATCGAACGAATGTGACTATCAAGATTGCGGAGTACAAGATGGTGCTTATATTACAGGAATGACAGAGCAGCATATCCAGGACTCCAAGATGGGGGATTCCGAGGTAGACTGATAGAGCAGGAAGTCTGGGAATCCAATATTGTGTATGCCAAGTTGGAATGATGGGGGATGTATGAATGTAATCCAAGATGGTGGATGCTGAGGTGAAATGGTAGAGCATGAAGAAATGCAATACAATATGTTGGATGCTGGAATAATAGAGCATGAAGAAATGTTATCCATGATGGTGGATGCCGATGTGGAATGATAGAGCATGAAGAAATGTAATCCAAGATGTTGGATGCTGATGTGGAATAATATAGCATGAAGAAATGTAATCCAAGATAGCGTATGCCGAGGTGGAATGATAGAGCATGAAGAAATAGATTCCAAATTGGAGGATGCCGAGGTGGAATGATATAGCTTGGGAATTGACATACTTGCTACCAGTATGGCTGCTACAAATGACGTTACTCGAAATGGCACCTGGAAATTACGGAATCCAATATGGCGGTGTACTGGCTAACAATATGGCTGCCGGACATGATATAATACAATATGGCGGCGGTCAGTTATCCAGAGCCGCCTCCTGACTGCTGTCCGGTCGGAGCCGGATCCGGCACCTGGAATTTGTGCCGCAGAACGGACTAAATTACACTTTTTCAATATACTAGAAGAATTCAAAGTAGACAGAGAAACAAGATAATTCATCAAACAGACATTAACGGAAACTACCTCAAAAGTAAGGTTCTTAGGCGAAATGTCTGAACCTTTTGAAGTCAAAACAGGAGTCCGACAAGGAGATAGACTATTGCCCCTTTTGTTCAATCTTGTTCTGGAAAAAGTAATCAGAGCCTGGGAGAAAGAATTAAAACGAATAACTATTGGCAGACTATTAAAAAATAAACTTCACCTGCGGTATTTGGCCTTTGCCAATGATCTAGCAATTCTCTCCAACAACAGGCAAGAAGCAGTCTACTCCCTTGAAAAACTCCATGAAATTTCAGTTAAATCCGGACTCCAAATCTCAATGTTAAAACCCAATATATGGAAGGATTCTCTCGGTACCAAGATGGATAACCTATGAACACTCGATTCGGCGAAATATATCAAGTAACTAAATTCAGGGGCCTAGGAGAAATCACTCAACCTTCAGGATTAAATCGCGAAACAAACAACGAGAGAATATCTAAATGACAAAAACCTTATAGAATCGCCTGGAACAGATATAACAAAAAGTCACTATCCCGAAATGCAAATCTAAGACACTACACAGTAATCAAACCAGAGGCATTATACGCATCGGAAACTTTGATTACTGGGGGCAGATCATTAATTAAAGATATCGTAAAGCAAGAAAGGAAAATTTTAAGGAAAATCTTTGGCCCAGTCTTTACAGGGGGGATCTGGATGAAAAGGAAATCTCATGAGCTCTATCAACATTCTGAAAAAAAATTCAGACTCTTTCAGAAAAACACGACTGTAATTCTACAGTCACATTGGCAGAATGAATAACAACAGACTGACCAAGAGAATTCTCAACCTTGCCATCTCAATGAAAGTGAAGAACAACTGGCTGCTTGGAATCGAAAGAGACCTCCAAGAAATAGGAATCACAGGAGACATCATACAGGACAAATGCAGATTCGGAACTATGGTCAACAGCCATCAATTTGCCAAACAAACCAAATATTAGAAGAAAGAACACCTGGACAAAGGAATGTAGAAAGGACCCCAGTGAGAGGATGAAGAGATTTTGGGAAAAGAAGAAAGTAAACACATCTGCTTAATAAGTTCAATCACGCTCCTCAGTTCGGCATAACGATAGAAGAAGAAGAAACATGAGTGTAATATATAACTAGGCATCGGAGCCTTTTTTGTATAATTTATATGTGTAGCGCCAATACTAATAATGATAGTGTTTTGAAATATAACAATGTGCCCTTTGTGACAGTATTTTGTAATGCAAGATATGCTTTGACTGTATTTACATTATATAGCTTTCTTATTGTGTTAGCAAGTGTGTACAAACAATAATTTGCTATACCGCTGTTTTATTAATAATTTACACTTTTTGTTTGAAAATATCGTGTTTTTTTTTAAGCAATAACATGATATATAATTGTATTTTTATTACTATTTTCGTTATGGTACCAAGTCATTTCACAAGATAACATAATAATGTTGTACCTGTGCTAAAAACATTTACTGAAAGTGCCTGTTCACTTTAGAGTTTAAAATAAAATATTATTATTCGCCGATCGCCGGCATGTTAAAACACAATTAGGTCTAATAATTGTCTTGTAATCTGCTCAAAAATTGTCTAAAAAAAAAAAATCACTTGTGCATGTGTATGTGTATCCAGGTTTTGTGTAACGTGTTTGTTTGTTTGACTGATTAAGTGACTGGCCTGGCCAGAGGTGTAGTATTTTGTGTGATCGTAATTGTTGGGTGTTACCTGATATTTAAAATACGTAATGCAGCTATATGCTGCTGGCGCGGCATGACGCGTCGCCTTGTAGACAGCTGGATCGCCGTCCACCGATCGCCGTTCTCAAATAGCCGTTCTCCGATAGTCTTTCCCCACTCCGGATGGGTTTGGTGATGTGTTGACTCATGCGACGTCACGGCCGTGGACAGGGTATCCCACGAAAATGGCTGCAATTTCCTCGGCCGCACTGAAACTTATTATTACTGCATTAGTACATTTTACTTAAATTATAGTGTGAATATAATTCATACATATCTTTAGACATATTTTACAGTGAACTATGTTTCTTTCAATATATTTACTGTGAGTGGGGCGTACCACGTCTTTTAAGTTTTGTTAATATCTCCTCTCCCATGCAAAATATTTTTCTTAATTACTAATTTCATTCTCAACATTAACAATCATTTTATAGATTTAATTAATATGTCAAATATTTACTACTTTTCGTCTGTGTACTGCGTGCGCACATATTTAATTATATTTTATTATTACCAATAATATAAATTAGTTTTAACACACTGTTTGGAACACAAACTGGTAAATAAAATGTAATGTAATCTTATCATTGACATACACTACTCAGAGTTTCTATAACATATATCAACACTTCCAAAAACCTCAAACAATAATATACGGGTAGCAGTAAATCTGAACTCAACGGTTTTACTCTCACGAGGTCAATTTTGCGACGTGTCCTCTTGGTACACTCGCTACTTACTGTGTAATTAGCATGACCAACAGTAAAAAGTCCAACTCCTAAACTGTGTAATGACCCTAACCCACAGTTAATGTCCAACTCATCTCTATAATCTCTCTCATCTTGTCCTTCTGGCTGGAGGCACCCCTGCAGCACAGAGCATCTCGAGTCTTGCACTCATGTGCAACACCATGGGCTATATTAGTTGGTTTGCTAGACCGCCATAAGCCCCCATTTCTGCGTCTCACGCAAGGGAATAGTGACCTCCTGAGTAAAACTTCCTATCGCCTTAGCGTATGCTGATACACTGTGTATTCGACTTTCACAGCCGAAGTGGCATGTGTTTCTGGCACTATTTCCCAATCCGTTAATAACCTTATCATTCCACTAAAATCATCCATTCTCACATCTCCTCCAACAGTCGACGCATCAAATTACTTACGGGTCCAGCGTATCTCTAGTACGTCTGGCACCACAGAAGTTGGTTAAGCTTCTGGATTGCGGTACCCCTTGGGTTAGACGGCAATCATTCTTTCCCGATCCGTATTAACATTAAATTCAGTGAAGTGCATGCAAATTTTAACCATAATTAGACTCTTAATTATATTTAGCTATAACACAATGCACGTGTACTCAATAGTAGCGCGCGCTTAGGCATGAATTTGAAAACACAGTGGCGCTCGTCCACGCAATCATGCTGAATCGCTCGTTGGGAGAAGAGTATTGTCAGTGCATTGTTTCTGAAGTACAAACTGGATCACGCATCGCTTCGGCCTCGGTTCTGCTGTTGGACAACTTTGTAAACAGGCCTCTCCAGCGTGTACAAGCTTTACCGCATGTCATTCACGTAAGCATTTTAATATTACATATTAAATATATGTAACAAATTCACTATACATTAAACTGCCGACCATATTCCCATGCATCTAAAATGAATGTTTTAGAACACTTATATAATGAATTAACTCACATTATTATTATTTAACATAATAGTTCATATTTATACATAACAAATTATTTATATCAATTTATTTCGTCAACGACACTCAATCAATTTAATATGACATATTACGTCAAATACATTATAATCATTAATACGAAAATGTTCATTTTGCGCACACAGACATTTTACTTTTTATTCCAGTTTACTTGTTTCAACGCTTTAGAAAAAATATTTTTAGTTAGTCGAGAATGAATTCAAGAGATGCAAATAATTTTATTAATATTTAGTGCATTGTCTCTTTAGTTAGCTAACTGAAAATTACTTTACTGTTATACGTAAACATAGAAGACAAGGTATGTAATTTATTTTTATATTTAATTGTTTGAAGGTTATGATTGATCGTCTTTTTGAGTTTTAAATAATCAATACTGAATTTATTACAATTTTAGACACGGTTTAAAATTGCATTTATACGTATAAATTATTTAGCGTGGCTAAATGATGCTTTATTTAACGTTAAACAATGTAACACTCTTGATTTATTGTTAATTCGTATTCATTTCTATTACAATTCTCGAGAATGTAACTTTCCTAGTTAATTTACTTTATGAAATCGCTTAGCAAGCCCGATAAAGTGCAGAATCATAAGGCGCCTCTGCAGTGTTACGTTTTATATTAATGCGGTGTAGATATTTATGGTTTCTGTTAAACGTACAAGTTTTGGTTAGGCATAACTCAAAGTTGAACACTAATTATCTCTTTATCGTCCTTGTATTGAAATTAATGTAAATTACATCTCGTTTACTAACCTATTACAACTCGTTTACAAACCTTAAGACAGTCTTTAACTCAGAGGAGCTTTTATTAAGTTTACTTGGTTACATATTATTTATTATTTAATTACTTATTTGCATTAAAACCACTTTGAATAGTTTTTAAGGACCGGCTTCACCTTGTCCATGACACCGTAATGTAGCCCATGAAGCGCATTTATGGTCGGCACTGTGCACAACAATGAATCAGTGCTTTTGTTTTTTGTGCCTCCTCGTGTGGAATCTTGTTTGTTGATGCTATTGTGCAGATCTCGTTCGTGAATGGTCAGACTCAGCACGCTGTTCACTGGCTGCGAGAAGCACGCTAGACACAAGTATAGCGCATGCCAAAATATTGAACGTTTACAACAAATTAATTCGGGTATAACCGTGATAAGTGCATTGAAGTTCAAATTGTTTACATGCTATCCACGGTAAAGTGAGCACTTTTGAAAGCCCTCTGCTTTGGGATAATATTCAATAAACATGTTTAATTTTAGCCTTAGGCGTTAACTTCCGAGTGCGTTGGAATATCCACACTGTGTTCATTACTTACATGGCAATATTTATTTTGAAAGGGGTTTAAAGGATAAAAAATGACGGAAAGGGAAAAGTAACTAGGGCCTCTAAAGTGCTCACTTCGCCGTGAACAGCCTATACTAGGAGGACCGTGCTCATTTTCAGGCCACACAGACAAGCTAGAAGTGAGTAGCCTATAGCCAACGTTGGAGGAACACCAGTTAATTTGGTCTCTGAGTTTTTACTTAACTCTCGTCCTACCTGATCACACCACACCGCACAATCTTGCTGTACTGTATAGTGATTATTTCTGGCTGGCTATCAGGACATTAAGCACAGTGGAGTGGAATGGAGAAACCTGGGTGGCCCTTAACATCGAGGTCTTGGGAGCTGATGAGGGCGAAGAGAGGTGGGTATGGAGCAGCACCAGAATGTAAGAGCGGGGAAACGGGAGATTCCCGAGAAAACCCGCCAAGCAGCGGCATCGTACTGCACGATTCCCACGTGCGAAAATCCGGCAGCGAACCCGCCGGGAATCGAGCCCGGTTCGCATAAGCGGGAGGCGAGTAGTCTGACCGCTACACCACCGCGGGCCCATCAAGTACAGCTGATCACTAATAAATCACATATATTAAATACTAATGTTTGTAACATCTCTCAAATTGACCAACTCCTGTCTCATATTAAAACTCACACTGGGATACAAGTAACTACAGGCTATTTATTCACGGTAACGTGAGCACTTTTGAAAGCCCTCTCATTTGGAATAATAGTTAATAAATATATTTCATTTTAACTTTAGTCGTTAACTTCCGAGTTTGGTGGAATATACGTATTGTGTTTGTTACTTACATGGCAATGTTTGTTTAAAAAGTTGGCTAAAGAACAAAAAATGGCCGAAAGGAAAAAATAACTAGGGCTTCAAAAGTGCTCACTTTACCGTGAACAGCATATAAGCATTTTGATAGTAAGCCTAAAATATATGAAGTGTGTAAGCGGATCTTAACGCCTCATCGACAGCGACGCCATTAGAGATGGGGCAAGTTGCTCAGAGAAGGAGGAACAAGGAAGAAATCTGCCATGGCCTGTATTAACCCATTCAGGCACAGTGTACACAATTGTGTACATTACACACGTGTAGGTGATTTTTGGCGTGTACTGCACACTGCAAAGCTCAATTACCTATGAGCTTACCTGTGGCTAAATCAATCACAAACTGTCGTACTGGTCTAGGCCATAATTGGTTTATATTACTGTAGCCGCACATATAATATACACCTCATTAACTGTGAAAACGAAACAAGTGTTGCGTCGACTTAAGTACAGAACGCATCATATAAATTTCTTGTTTGCGACACCTGAAACTGTAAATTAAGTTGGGCCTGAAAGGGCTAAGGAAACATCCCAGCATTTGCCTGGAGTGACTTCGGGAAAACATAGTAAACCAGAATCAGGATGGCTGTACCGCGAATCGAACTCGTGTGTCCTTCCAAACGCAAGTCTAATTGTTTAACATTGCGTCACCTCACTTGGTCGTTATAACAAGGGAGATGAAAAACCTCGCGTGTTAAGCGGCATGTATGCTGGATGTTACTGTATTATTTATTTCCGGTACTCAGCTTTCTGCTCATAGGGTATTGCTCAAGTGCGTAGACGGTTTTGCGCCATACCTGGTAGTACAGGATTAGGTTCTTGTTTCCTCGCAGGCCTGTTATTGCCTTAGAGATCACCTAGGCGAGTCTAATAAACTGTAATCCAATAAAAAACATACTTTAACAGGAATGTACATGTGTTTGAAGTCTAGCTTGACCTAAAATGAATTAGCAAAATTTCCCAGTCCCTATCCATTCGTAGGGACACCTGATTTTCACGAAAAGATTTTCACTCAGAATATCATTCGCTACTCGACTGGTATTCCAACAATTTTTCCCTCCCAACACTCTAAATTAGAATCAGTGGGAGACGAATGATTCGCAGGGAAATTCAACTACTTTAATAAGTGAAGATGGCTCCACTTAGAATCAGTGGAAAAGCACTGATTGTTTCAGTGAAAAAAAATCACTCACCGAATTAGTGACGTGAAACAATTTCACTGATTGAATAAGTGACGGCCGACTGCAGTGGCAAATTAAATATTGTTTTATTTAATGTAGGCAAATAACTACGTGAAATAAACCTATTTACGATAGTAGTAGGGTGTAGTTCCTTCGGGCACACCACGGCTCCCGGCTGTGGTTCCGTGGCTCGACCTTGACCTAAAAAATGTCCCGTTTTCTTCCCGTTTCCCCCCTCAAAATCGTATGTTACAGTCCAAAAATACAGAACAACCCTCATAGGCCTGCAATAAGCTTTTTTTTTTCAAGTTTAACATTTTAAGTATTTATTTTTGTTATATAATTTTTACATATAATATTTTATTGCTATCCGAGACTTAAGTATGTAGGGACTTGCACCCTATGTTTGAACTTAGAAAAATATTTTCTACTCATATGTAATAGAATGCTTCTAAATTTTTTCCAACACACCATTCCATAAACTGTTCACCTTACCTAAGATAACTTTACCTAAATTCACATTACCTAACTTTGCCTAACCTAAGATTACCTTACCTAAATTAACCTAACATAAGATATTTTAACCTAACTTCGGCTAACCTAAGATCAGCTAACTTCACCTTACTTAACTTCGACTAACCAAAAATAACCTTATCTATCTTCACCGTACCAAACATCACCTAACCTTACTTCACCTAACCTAATTTCACTTAACCTAACTTCACCTAACCTTAAATAATTTAACCTAACTTTACCTAACATAACACCACCTAACCTAACATCACCTAACCTAACTTCACCTAATCTAAGATAACCTAACCTAAGATAACTTAACATAAATTCAGCTACCCTAAGATAATTTAACCTAACTTCACATAACCTAAGATACCTAACCTAATTTCACCTAACCTAAAATAACCTAACCCAATCATCTTGTAAGAACTCTGAATATATATTTTTATTTCTCTCGACATTCACTTAACCCAACCGTCATATTCTAGTCACTGCCAGGCCCCTCTTCAGCGACCCTACTTCCAGCCTTACTTACCAGTTATATCGAAATGTACTGAGTACCAAAACAGATATATATATATATATATATAATAGTACCTTTCACCATGACATTAGCTTGGTTATTCATGATATTAACAATACAGGCCATATCCACCACCATACATCAGACTTCCTGATCAGTAATAACAGTCAACTATATTGCTTACCATTTCATCCTATCTAACTTTGCCAGTTACACATATAAACAAGCCATACCAGCTACCAAACCAATCAAATATTCCAACCATGCTATCATGAGATAAATACTATTAATTTAGCCATTTTACGGCACCCATATCGTCTTAATTCCCATGAAACCATTCCGCTCTTACTAACCAATCATACCAGCTAAGCATTCTTCCCCTCGAATACTAACTAATCATCCCATCGAACCATTCCGCTCTTACAAAAAAACGAATCGCACAATTATAACATTCTCCTCACACCGTCGAAGCTACACTTTTCATGTGATCGGGTCATACCAATTAACATAACAGTTATACTAACCACACAAGTAAACTTCCTCCACCTCCACCTCCTCCTCCTGATGATGTTACAAGTGTTATGGCCCTCTTACGATATGCACTCGCATAAATTTGAATCAAACAGAATTAATAAATGTTTCAGGGAAGAAGATAAACATATTAGTATGAGTATATAAATGTTTAGTTTTATTTTACACAATTTTTTGTTTTAATTCGGATATATATTATATTATTTAATATATATGTGTCAACAATTTTTGCAGAATATCTGCTCTACCAACCAACACCAGACTAAATATACACATACCTCTGATTATAATTCAAGCATACCTGAACCCACATGCACTAAAATATACCAAAAATCGTAACTCCAACATATCTATCATAGCATCATTACCATCAGACACTAACCAAATAGCATATTATACATTTATATAAACCACTCTATCAAACATCCACACCAACAAAAAAATACACTAACAACCACACCTCAGACATACAAAAAAATATGAGTTACCTTGCAGATGAGGAGTACTGGGTACTATACCAACCATAACCCCGACATTTTTCAGTCATGCCAAGATCACATTGTATATGCAATACAACAACTACTCATTTCATACCACCCCTATGCTGTCCATTAACACCACCAACCAAAACACACTAGGTGACAACCCTCCAGCATACCAGACATTAATACAAACCACTCTATCAACCAACAAACCAGTTATTTATGCCAGCGATCCATACTAATAACTTCTGCTATGAAACCTACCTGATAACACACCTCCTCAATACTTATAAACCAATATTGATAACCTAATGGACCTGAGTAATATAACAGATATATATATATAATAACTTTTACAATGGCATTAGCTTGCCTCAGCCATGCAATGTTGAAAGCCATACAAGCCAGCATACCAACATACTATACCATCGGAATATATCAAAGAACCGTCACAGCAGATATCTATACCAACCAAAACATAAAGCCCAAACCATATCATTGGCTCTGAACCAAGCATACCTCAGTCATGCTATTAAAAATACATACGATATCAACCCCCCACCCCCCCAAACACACACACATCAGACTTACTGATCAATCATAACAGTTAACTATATTGACTACTATTTCACTCCATCTAACTTCATCAGTTACACATATAAACAAGCCATAACACCAACTTAGTCAATCAAATATTACAATCATAAGCTCCAACCATGCTATCATAAGAACAATACTATTAATTTAACCATCTATGACACACATACTGTCATAATTCCCAAAAATACCATTCAATCATACTAACCAACCATACCAGCTAAGCATTCTGGCGCTCTCATAACAACTAACCATTCCATCAACAAGTTCACTCTTAGTACTAATCACACAATTAAACCATTCTCCCCACACCAACGAAGCTACAATTTTGTCATACTGCCAAAACAACCGAACATGGATCAGGCCATACTAATCAACATAATGACTATACCAACCATACAAGGAACTAACTGTACAACAAATGTCATTATGATAGGCTGTACCATCCATTTCAACCATTCCAAGAGAAATGATAAAAAAAAGCATACAAGTCAGACATAAAAAATATATATACCAAAACAAGCTACCTATAACAACTATGCAGAGAGGTCCTGCAGCATAAATATTCTAAAAGCACCTCTACCAGTGCTAAATCTACATACAATTCATATTATTATCAGTCTGACCAACATAATATTCAAGCCATACATTTCGGCCTTCTATACTAACCATCACACATGTCATCTACCTCCTGTCCTCCTTTATAACAGCCATACAGGCATGCTACACTCAGAGACAACGTTATTCGATCAAAATAAACTCCCTCCTACCATTTTTAGGGAAAAAGGGAAATTTTAGGGTAACACACGATTTCAAGGTGAAAATGGCCAATTTTTAGGGAAAAAGGGGAAATATTTCAGTAGTGTCTTAAACAAATAAATTCCCGGGCGTTAGAAATGTCACTTGCAAACTAAAAATTTCGCGAGACTGTCAGTCTCCTAAGAGTTCGAAAATTATATTTTCTTACCTAAATGTATGTACATTTTCACATGCTTACAGTCCGACTTTCCACATAATTATTTTAAAAAGAATATATAAGAAAATAATTACTCATGAGATTAAGAATTCAGACTCTGACTGAAAGTTACGAGAAGTTAAAATACAGCACATCGCGTGGCTTTACATAAACTAAGGCTGTGGTTACACGAGTGCTCTTAAACACATTCAACTAAATACATTCGGTAGCCATGTCTGAACATGTTTAAAAACAGAACGTGTTCTCGTGGTTACACACCCAAAACAGAATGATGTCCATGGGAATTCTAACCTCAACAAACATGGAACATGAATTGTATGATATTTAATTATAATAGCCTCCAACATTTATCTCTGTTGATCTTGTTAATTCTTATGAAACCTACAATTTTACTGTAATGGCATAATGGTTGGGTATTTGTACATTCAACCTTAAAATTAACTTAATTGCCCAAGTGCAGGAATTCCCGCCAATTTCAGCAATATTTATAACACTGCTTGTTTATTTTGAAGCAGCCAACAGGAGCGCAGCAGAGAAGAGAAGTCGTTCGAAACGACTTATGAAAACTGTTAACTTTGAACGAGAAACAACTACGATCGGAACTCGTTCGAATGTAATGTAACCTCTTCAATAGCTGAACTTGTTTAAGTAAAGTAGTTCTGCATCCCGTGTAACCGCGGCTTAAAGCTGCTCTAAAATATAGTATTATTAAGCCATATATAAACCTGCTGAAAAAATATAAAATACATTAACAATATTTCTGTAATTGTACCAGGGAATCTCTCTCGCTTCCATGTTTGCATTGTCTTTTATACAAGTTTTAAGCAATTGGCATTGTTTGAGCTGTTGGTAGACCTGTGGTTAACAAATGGTTATTCTAATACATGGGATCTGGGTTCGAATCCCATCTGAGCATAAGAATTTTTTCTTTTTTTAAATGTTACCAACTATCATGGGAAAGTGTGAAATTTACAAAATTTGAGATCTTTGAATTGAATTTACTTTGAGAAATGCATTTTCGATACGTTTTTACTACATTTTCAAACATACTTTTTCGGAACGATTAAAATTATAAATAAAATAAAATAATTCTACTTATGTATTAATGCATCGATTCCTAGATGACTGTGTACAAGGCCGGTTCGCCCAGTGCCTTGCGATCGCTTAAGTCCGCAAGCAGTTTTCCCTTTCCCGCGTGATGTCTGTTGATTATGCCACTACTCGTACATGTTGATGACGTCACTCTTGGCGGGTCGCAGCAGGCACGTATGGCTCGCGGGTCTGTCGGCGTGGTAAAGGATATGTGGTTACAAGTCTAGGCGACAAATGTAAAAACGAATTGAATAAATTAAAATATTAAGACAAAATATTGGTTTTCAAAATATCAAGTAACGTAAATCGAATATGTTTTACAAAGTCCTGTCTGGAATGTACTTTACAATAATTTTTTATATACCTTCCGTGTATGGAAAATTACATCTTTAAATTCGTAAATAAATATTCGCACTGACGATTCGCGCACTCTAGCAGGCGATGAAGGAACTATGTAGACGGCTGAGTCGAACAAGTGTAAGTTATCAGTGGAACAAATGTGACTAATCGAACAAGTGTGAGTAATTGGGTCAGACGAATGAGAGAGACAAGAGAGAAAGGAAATATAGAAACGAACAATAAAAAATGGAAGGACTCCGAGAAAACCTATGGACTGATAGAGGGACAAGAGAGAAGCAAAATAGAGAAATAAAGAGAGGCAAGAGAGAAAAATGAAAGAGAGAAAAGAAATGGAATGATAGAAAAAGAGAGAAACAAAAGCGAGGGACATAGGGATGGAATGAGAGAAAGTTATTGAATGAGGGAGGCAAGAGAGAGAAACGGAAGAGCGGGAGAAAGGAATGGAATGACAGATACATATTGAATGAGGAAGGTAAGAGAGGAGATAAATTGAGAGAATGAAAGAGAAATGAATGAATGAAAGAGAGAAAGAGAGAAAGAGAGATAGAGTGATAGAGCACAGAACGATAGAGCATGAAAATACAAGACTGAATGGTGGTATGACATCACGAACGTATGCGTTTTGAAAAGACGAGTCCGTTGATATATAAAACTTAATACTTATGTCTTTCAATTTTTAATTAAAAAAATATTTAAATTAAAAAAATTATTTATTAAAATTATTTTATTATGACGTCACGATTGTGTGCGCCTTGAAAAGACGAGTCCGGTGAAACATAGCATTTAATATTCACGGCTTTAAATGTATTAACTATAAAAATATATTTAAATAAAAATAATAATTTATTAAAAATAATTTTATTTTATGTGTTCTTTATTGTTTCGTCTATAAGCATTAAGGAATCCCCCCAACAACTTAAAATCGGCTTGCTTTTGCCTTTCGGGGTATTGCTATTACATATTCTAGGATATGGTATTTTTGAGAGAAAACGGGAAATTTTTAAGGAAGAACGGGACATTTTTAGGTAGAAAATGTCAACTTTTAGGAATTTTTGGACTAAAGCATACGATTTTAAGAGAAAAACGGGAAGAAAAAGGGAAATATCTTAGGTTAAGGTTGAGCCACTGAACCACAGCAAGAAGCCGTGGTGTGCCCGAAGGAACTATACCCTACTACTTACGATATTTTACTATTTATACTGTGCAATGTACCGTAATTTAAAAAAGAAAAAAAATTCGCATGTTGTCGTGTTTGAACTCATACACTCTTTGACTCTAGGCCATTGCCATACCATCTAAACTACCATGCCAAGTTTAAATTTTTAGAGGAAAATATATATCTTATGTTATCGCTGCGATATCGTGTAGTTTGAAGTTGTATGCTCATAATTTTCGTTTTTGGTTTGATTGGTACCGTTAGGATTGTTAAAGGGACTAGTATATATGAGTGCACTCTCTTCACCACATTAAATGCAATTTAAACCATAAAATAGAGCGCTGTGACGATTATATGGATACGAAATGAATTACTTAAAAACAGAATGAAAGGCTGTGTGTTCATATTACCTCGTAAAATGGCGGTTTGAAAGACGAAACACATTTTAAAAAGTATTTTGTGTCGATTTTATTCGTTTATTCGTTGTTACTTCACTCGATACACGTCGTTAACGGCCATTTTTAAACGATGTTCGACGACCATTTTTACACGCAGTTTCACTGATACATCAGTTCAAAATAATTAGCGATGGAGCAAGTTGCTCAAATGTTTCACTGGTCCATCAATCAAAAAATAAACCACTGAGAAAACAGTGGAAAAATTACTGAGGAATCAGTGGGAAATGTCATTGAATCAATCAGTGACTGAAATATGGCATTTTCCCACTGGTTCATCAGTTAAATTTACTGAAGTGACTGTTGTATCAGTCAGATAGGTTTGACTGATTGAAAAAGTGAAATTCTCACTGACTCAGCTTTAGAGTGTAATTGGCCACGTGTTTTTAGTGAGAATACATGTTTTTAAATGACTAAGTAATACGAAATATGTCACTCAGATACTGAACGTCTGTGACTGGCTGGCTGACACCTGAGACTCGTAGTAAGTGAATCATCCAATCACGAAAAAGGGTTAGAATGGGAGTGTTTTTGAAATATAACAAGGCAAGGAATATCTTTGCGAAATTCTGGTGTTCCCGAGTTTCTGGGAATCCTGCTATCCTTTATACAAAACCCCGGTTATTCGGCTGTTTGTCAATATGATGCTTTATTAAAATATTATCGGCATTATAATTAGTTCTGCAAAAGCAGAAGTTCTTTTAGAACTATCCACAAATATTACTAAAATCACTGATACACATTTACTCAGTAACGGAATTTCTGTAAGTTTCGCACAAATTTTCTGGGAATTCCGGGAACTTCCCAGAAAAAATACAAGTTTGTTATTCTAGTTCTAAGGTTAATGTAATGGATTAAAAACGAAATTATTATTTTTTTCTTAATGCGTGTGTTTAACTACAGGCTATTCACTGTAAAGTGGACACTTTCTGATGCCCTACTATTTGTAATAGTAGTTAATAAACATATTTTATTGTAGTCTTAGACGTTCACTTTCAAGTCCGGTGAAATATATATACAGTATGTTTATTAATTACACTTCAATAATTATTTTTAAAAGTGATGGATGGCTGATAGACAAAGTAACTAGGATCTCAAAAGTGCTCAGTTTACCGTGAGCAGCCTTTACGTAGAAACACTGAAATAAAAAATATACTCATACAGGATGTATTTTAACAACATCGACAAACTACGGCTGGTTATTCCTTACGAAAATACAAGATGAAAACGCATGTCCCACCACTTTTCATTTAAGTGAGAAAATTTAGGGAGCTATGAGCTCCCAAAAGTCGAGTTTTTAAATGATTTTTGTTAAAATGATTATACTAGCGATTGTGTAACAAGTAGGTTAATAATGATTTGTTTAACGGGTATCCTACACATCTGAAAACCCGGTTGGTAATATCATCCCCCTTCATTAAGAAAATGGGGGTTGCCACCCTATGTTTGAATGAAACTTTGTAACAATAAACTCTAAACGACCTGTTAAGACAAATTATGAAACAATAGTCTAAATTTAAAAAGAAAAGTTCGCATGGTCGGAACACTCTCGGAGAAACCGTTTTCGAAGAATCGTTGCGGAAATTCTAAAAAGAAGATGGATGGCCTGTGGAGAGATACAACAACACTTGTCATATGACTGCACGACGTATTTGGTACGTTGACAGAGCATTACGTAACCATTTAATTTAGAAACAGGAAATGGTCAATGTTGGCCATTTTGGAAGATAGTGCGAAATTGAAAAATAAAGCTTTCACATTATATTTTTGGAACCATCAAACCAATTTAAATAAGATTTGGTACGTTGGCAGGGCATTATGTAGGCATTGAATTTAGAAAGTGACAATTTTGGAAGCTAGTGCATAATGGAAACTAAAGCTTTTACATGATACCTCGATAACTACAAAACCGATTCCTGCCATATTTGGTATATAAGTAATACTATTGTATGACATGTTCATACATGAAGTCAACATGTTTAATACACTTATTTTCAAAATTGTGACAATATAGATATTTTAGGTTCATTTGCAATACCATTTTAATAATTTCGACCAAAATTGCTATGCTGAACATATCTTTTACAAGCATCAAATGTATCAAAACATAACCTCCTTTGTCAACCATTTTGTAAGATAGCATCAAGTAAAAAATAATTCTTTATATTCATATCTCGGGAAACAATCAACCGATTCCGACTAAATTTGACACTCAAGTAATACAACAGTATGTCACCCAAACTGACATGTTTTAGTGGCTCAGGCTATTATTTTCAAATATGACGACCGCATAAACGCTATAGTAACAATGTAACCAATTCCAACTTAACGTTGTATGATGACGGTATCCATACAAGCATAAAGAAATCTAACAATTATAATCAATTGTCAGCCATTTTGGAAGACAACACTACATGAACGATTAAGCGTCTGTGTCTCGGAAAATAATTAACTGAGACCCACGAAATTAAGTCTGCAAATTATACGTTTGTACCCCATATAAACTTTTATTATGTAAGGAGTTTGTCACATATTTTCAAAGTAATAACCATGTAAATGTTGTAGTTAAATAAGTCATATGTCCCAAGAATGTTTCAACCTACTTTAATATGTAGCAATATCTATGACCAACATATAATGTGCCAATACCAATACAGTAATGAAACTAACACTACGTGAGAAACTGGAGCTTTTATGTCATTTGTCCGGTTATTACCAACCGATTTACACTGAACTTTGCTCATAAATATGTCTAGAGTTGGCCGTTTTTAATAGTTTCTGGATTTATTTACAGTATGGCAGTCATATAAATAATTTAGATAAATCTGATATATCTATTATTCAAAATAGCCACTTTAGTCAAGCTTAGTATGCTGAGAATAGCAATTATAAGCACCAAATATGCTTATAGAGATCTTCTTTTGTCCACTTTTTGTAAAACAGTGCGAGGTGATAAAATGAAACATTTATGCAATATCTCGGGATCCAATCATCGAGTTCCCAACCAATTTCGCACACTGGCTATACTATAGTGAACCATGTAAATTTACATTACTTGAGTGTGTCTGACATTTTTTCTCAAAATGGTGCAATATAAATTATTTAGTTAATTTAATCACATCTATTAAATAATTTCACACATCTGTACAAAACTTTTTATGCGGACATTATCTGTTAGACGCATCAGATATGCATCTGAAGGGTCTGCTTTTAGGACTTTTTGTACGATGACGCCAAATGAGAATCTAAAGCTTTCATGCCATATCTCAACCAGTCAACCTTATTTCACCGAATTTGGCACACAAATAGTGCTACTGTAGGCCATATAACCTTACATTATTTAAGTGATTCACACCCTTGTTTCCAAAATGATGCTCGTATGGATATTTGAAGTTGTTAAACCCAATCTACCGAAACTTTAGACTCGTTACTAAATGCTGTTCGCGATAAAGTGAGCACTATTGAAATCAACCTTGGGGAAAAAGTCACTGCTCCTACCTGCATATATTTTAACGAGCGCACTCAGTGACATCCGCCTAGTAAAGTTGGTAATGATGGACGGAAAGTAGTTCCATATTTTATCACCGAATAAAAATCGTCAGCTAACCATTTGTGATAACTTAAATTATTAATTTCGCTTTTTTTTTTTAATGCATCGGAGTGTAAAACTGAGCAGATAGTAAAATATTTACTTTTCTAATAATGTCACACTTTCACTTGACCGATGCATGCATAAAGTGATGAGGCCCATGGCAATGTTAATTTTACATAAGGGGGAATACACAACGTGCATAAAAGCAGATCTTAAGGAGGGCAAGAAAAGGGCTCAGTTTACCGTGAACAGCCTATACCGAAGTCGATGCTTTGAATTCTACCTCGGTAATGCAGTTGGTTGAACGCTAGCTTACGGTACGAGATGTTCTGTGCTCGAGTCCCAGTTAAGGAATGCCTGTATTTGCAAGTGTCTTACTAGTATTGCATTTGTTTCTGGTAGCATCTCAAATGATTTCGACATCAATGAGACTTTAAGACATACCTACCTTATAACTATATAAAAACTTCTTCGGAATCGTTTGCATCCATATAGAGGAAAGTGGGCTCATTAGTTACATCGATACATTATTATGTTCAGCTTGCAGTCACAGCGCACTACAACTTGTTTAATAGTCCGCCCCTTTGGTGGTACACAAAACAACAGCTTGCCATCAACAGTTGATAATTCAACTCACCCGAAGTTACACCTAGCACGCGACTTTTTTTTAGGTTTAAAGTACGCTGAGCGCTGTTCGCTTTTTGCTCGCGCAACGTTCGGTTACACGGCGTGAGTCTTGCGTGTTGCCTATATTATATTCAAGATAGAATGGGGTGGAATTCGCCGGAAAACTTCGTCAGGCGACTACTTAAGCAAACTGAAGTAGGAAACGGACAGGACACTTTTAACCCAAACTGAATATTAAGAAAAATACAAGCCCTTGAAAATGGAAATGTTTAACTGCTTCTCTTTTGCAAAATATTGGATACGAAGTGAAATTTCATTACAAATATCAGAACATCGTTTTTTGTTACCGGGATCTTCAACGTTAGAGCAAACTCTCATTAACACCAACCCCTGTGAAGAAAATAACATGCTTGGACCCACTGTTATTGTAAAAACCTTTTTACCGTCAGGAAATATGGATTTTTCAAGCTGGTTTATTAAGCAGTATGATCATAAATAACGGAAATTGTCCTCTTATTGCAACTGCCCAGGAACCGCAGTTTTCGCGTAAAACGCACACAAAGTTTCGGCTGCAGTGATACAATGCCTAGCACGTACGGAGTAGGGGGCCGCGGTGGTGTAGTGGTTAGACTACTCGCAACCCCACCAAGGCGAACAGGGTTCGATTCCAGGCGGGGTCGTCAGCTGAGTTTCAAGTGTGGAAATAGTGCCGGACGATGCCACAGGTCGGCGGGTTTCCTCAGGGTTCTCCCGCTCCCCCTCCCTTGCATTCCGCAACCGCTCCACACTCACCTCACTTCGCTCTCGTCGGTTATCAAGAGACCTTGATGTTAAGAGACGCCCAACTCTCGTACTCCACACACGTACGCAATATAATATTTCTGGATAATATTTTAGCGGGAACTTTTCTAAAGCCCCCGTCACACTGCCAAATTTTTGCCTCCAACTTTATTTGACAATAAAATTTGAAGACACAATACGGCCATCGAACTTTTACTTTCAACAGATTTTATCAAATAATGTGGAATGTGTTTGGAAATGTGGTCAGATTTTTTTACTGGAAGAATGAAATTGGAATTGTTATAAAAAAAAATATTTTTATAGCGAGATATAGATTTTATTTTTCCTTGCACAACATTACAGGACGAACTGTAAGGAACGTTGTAATTTATTTTCGCTTCTTTACTAAATTGAAATTTTATTTATCAGAGATGTTTCCTGCGCAATGAATTTTAATGCCTCCGAGTTCGTAATACTACGCGCAATATTTGCTTTAATTAGCATTCATGCCCAGGCAGCTTCTACATAAATTAATTATCTTCATAACATACTTCTTTTTCCTCAATTTTTGTTATTTTAAAGTTTCTTGACGTCCATTTTCGTCGTGCACGATTCTGATTGACAGATACCGTCAAACATCAAGGAAATATTTAAACCCATACAATCTTCAAATTTTTGATGGGAACTGTAGCAATTCAACTTTCTCAGACAAATATGGCTGCGTTTAAGACGTTTCTATGACGTCATAGCTGTCCGACTTTATTTGATCAAACTTATTGGAAACAGTTTGAAGGAAAAATTTGACAGTGTGACAGAGGCTTAACAGTGTGAACACTAATTACTTAATAATTCAGAAGTGAAGAAGCCTCTTACTATGTGAATTCGAGCTGCACACGCCAGCAATATGGTGTCACTTGCCACTAATGTGTCAGAACGCCGTTCGCCAATCAGCGCCTGGTAACCTTCACTTCAGCCGGCAACGCAGCCAATACGGAATCTTTCACAGCATCCAGTAGCCAATAAGACACAGGACCTGTCCCCAGAGCCACGTGCACCCAGTCAGAGCATGAGTATAGGCTATTGACGGTAATGTGAGCACTTTTGAAAGTCCTCTCATTTTGAATAATAAAGAAATTTTTTTATTTTAGCTTCAGACGTTAACTTCCGAGTGCTATGGACAATACACACTGGGTTTATTACTTGGATGACAATATTTATTTCAAAAGGCGATTAAAGGATAAAATATGGTTGAAAGGAAAAAGTAACTAGGCCTTAAAAGTGCTCACTTTACCGTGAACAGCCTATACGCCTATCTCAAAGAAACCACTTCGACATTTCATCTCTACACTCTAAATTCGAATAAGTGGGAAACCACTGATTCGCAGTGAAATTCAACTGCTCGAATCAGTGAAATTTGCTTCATTTAGAATCAGCGGAAAACCACTGATTGTTTTAGTGAAAAAATTTCACTGATTGAATAAGTGACGTGAAACAATTTCACTGATTGAATAAGTGACGTGAAACAATTTCACTGATTGAATTAGTGACGTGAAACAATTTCACTGATTGAATAAGTGACTTCACCGGCGAATTTAATGTTGTTGTTATTGAATCTAGTCAAATCATTTCTTGAAATAAACACATTTACGGTAATTTTCTACTGATATTACGCAATTTCCCGTAATTTAAAAAAGTAAAAAAAACTTTCCGGAGTTTGGTGGGATTGAACTCGCTCACCCTAATAATTTTTACCTTCAGACCTTCACGTTACCGCCTGCGCTACGAAGTCAAGAATAAACGAACAAGGAAAATAAAAGTCTTTTAGTAATTTATCGAAAACGCGTCGTTTTAAATTGTATGCCCTTACTTTTAGTTTTTTGGTTTATTTGGTACCGTTAGGATTGTTAAAACGAATAGTACATATTAATGCATTCTCTGCACCACATTATATGCAGTTTTAACCTTCAAACAGAGTACTGTGATGATTAGGCCTACGTTAAAATGAAATGAAAGACGTAATCACGGAAAAAAGGCTGGATGTTCGTGTTACCTTGTAAAATAGCGTTTTGAATGACGAAATACACTTTAGAATATATTTTGAACTAGTTTAATTACTTTATGCGTTATTTCTAGAGACATGCAAAATTCGCGTTAATATGGCATTAGGCTGAATTTCACAGTACTGTAAATACTTGAGCCGGCGTCGTTTTCCCATTGGCTGCTGCATAGATGTGGTCACGCATAAACTGCACATTATTGAAGCACATAGTTGTGAAGTGTAAATTTATTGGTGCAGAGTTACATAGGATGTGTCAAATACATTTTAGTCCAATGACAAACATGTTACAAGGTACACTTTTTTTTTTTTTTTAGTTATTTCACTAGATACACATTGTTTAACAGTTTTTCAACGTTTTTGGCAGCCATTTTTACACGTTGTTTAACTGGTCCATCAGTTAAAAAAACCAATCACTGCAAAAGAGTGGAAAAAAATGGCTGATGAATCAGTGAAAAAAGTCACTGAATCAATAAGTGAAGGAAAACGGGCATTTTTTTTCACTGATTCATCAGTTGAATCCACTGAAGTGACTGTCGAAACAGTCAGATACTGTTGATTGATTGAGACAGTGAAATTCTCACTGATTCAGATTTAGAGTGTGGGTAGTTATCTACTCTGTGACAAGGCACTAAAGGCGGTTCACGGTAAAGTGAGCACTATGGAAATCAACTTTTGAAAATGTCACTGCCTCTACCTACGTAGATTATAACGGGTACACTGACTGTTAAACGTCCAGTTATGTTGGCAACTACGGAGAGAAAGCAGTGCCATTTGTTAACGTTAAATTAAAAATGTTAAGTAAACATTTGTGAATACATACTAAAATATTTTAAGTTATTTTTTTAAACCTATATTTTGTATGTAAACTATTTTATTTTCTAGAAATTTTACATTTGCCTTTGACCGACGCATGAATAAAGTGATGAGGCCCATGGTAACGTTAATTGTACATAAGGCGGAAGAATACACAACGTGCATACAAGTAAATCTTAAGCAAGGCTTTCAAAATTGCTCATTTTACTGTGAATAACCTATACATTGTTTACGCTGGCGGTGTCTCTTTTGACACCGAGGTCTTGAGAGCCGACGAGGGTGAAACGAGGGGAGTATGGAGCGGCGCCGGAATGCAAAGGCAGGGGAAAAGACAGATCCCAGAGAAAACCTGCAGACCTGCGGCCCCGTCCGGCACGATTGCCACACGCCAAAATCCGGGCGCGACCCTGCCGGGAATCGAGCACGGTTCGCCTATGTGGGAGGTGAGTAGTCTGACCACTAGACCACCGCGGTCCCCCTGTTCATTCGAGTAATTTACACTTCAGGCGTAATATTACGCTGCGACATTGCCGAGAATCTTATGAAAACAGCTGGCGAAGTAACGCTACTTCTTCACGCGTTCCTTTAAAGAATGAGGAAGTCGCCATGTTACAGCAAACTCCGTGGAACACACTTCCATTCTGACGACCTAATATTTTATCGGCAGCGCTTAAGGGAACTATGTAGCTGCGCGTCCAAGGTCAAGAAGCGAGGAAGCGATACGAGCGACATTAACACGCACGCCTAGTGCTTCATCGCTCATACGCGCAAGGCGTGCAGTGTTTCCGTCGTAACACTGTACTGTGCAAATAAGATCTGTAGCATAGGGGTTTTGTTACACGCGATGGAAGACCACAGATTAAACTATGCCCGTATCTTTGTACTATGCTCTTACAGCGTAAGGAAAATGCATTGGCAAGCTTTATAAATGCGCTATTTGACTATATTCACGAATTTTTTTCTCCAATAATACGCTTATTTTGACAAAAGTAAAAAAACAAAGAGGCGCAGAGATAATTGTTTTCATGTTTTCTGAAAAAAAAATTCATATTTCCATAACTTTTATTCGCCGAGATACGCGTTTGCGCGCAAACAACGATTTCACAGAAAACATTTCAGTACTTAGGACTCTTAAGGGATTCATATTAACGGCCCGGCCTACCAAGCCGGCAGCCGCGAACTTCAAGTGGGGAATCAATGATAAACGAAATCCCTTCACGTTGCGTCAATTTTAAAGATAATATTTCATATTAAAAACATTTTGACGCGAATATTGCTATATAAAAGTATTTTTATAAAAAAAGTATTCATCTTTTTTTGTTATGTGTAAATTTCAATATTACACTTTACAAAAAAAAACATGCTAAAGAAATCCATCGGCAAGATGTCTTAACGTAGCATCGTCCCTTAAGGAATTTCCCGTATAATTTGTTTTTTTGAAATTTTTGTGTTTAATGTTGACGCAATGAGAAGGAATTTCGTTTAACATTGATTATCCATTTGAAGTTTGCGGCTGTAGGCTTGGTAACACTGCAGGGCCGTTAAAGAAACAAAACCGTACGTGCTTAAGCCCCTGGCATACTGTACAATTTTTCCGACCAACTGCTTCCAACAAGTTTGGTCAAATAAAGTTTAACAGTTATGACGTCATCTAAACGTCATAAACGCCGCCATTTTTGTCTGAGAAAGTTGGATGGCTTCAGTTTCCATCAAACATTTGAAAATTGGACTGGTTCTAAAATTTATTTGATGTTTGACGGTCTGAGACAATCAGATTCGTGCACGTCAATAATAGACGCCAAGAAACTTAAAATAACCCACAATTTCTTGAAACGAAGTAAGTTGTGAAGATAATTAATCTATGTAGAAGCTATCTGGGCTTTAATGCTATTTTAAGTGAATATTGTACATAATATTACGATCTCAGAGGAATTAATTTCATTGTGCAGGAAACATATCTTATAAATAAAATTTAAATTTTGTAATGAAACGAAAATATGTTACAACATTACTTGCGTTTTTTTTTTCATGTATGGACCGCATGGAAAAACAAAAGCAATATCTCACTATGAAAATAATTTTTAAATATTATTTCAAATTAGATCCTCCCAGTAAAAAAAAAGTGACAGTGTGGCACAATTTCAAACACATTCAAGATTATTTAATAAAATTTGTTGGAAATAAAAATTAGATGGCCGTATTTTGTCCTCAAATCTTATTGTTAAATACAGTTGAAGGCAAACAGTGTGATAAGAGCTTTATACGATAGGTTTTCCTTCTTTCCTGCCAAGAAGTCGTATTCGCAGTATTGTTGTTTGCTGAGGGACCCACAGTGGTTGAGCAATTAGCACGTTCGCCTTCCACCAAGGCGAATCGGGTTCAATCCCTGACCGGGTTACCGGATTTTCTCAAGTGGGAATCGTGCCGGACGATGCCGCTGGCCGGCGGATTTTCTCGGGGAACCTCCGTTTCGCCCACCTCCTCATTCCGGCGCCGATCCACATTCACTTGACTCAACCTCCACCGGCTCTCAAGACCTCGCTGTTAAGAGCCACTGAGGCACGCGCAAACGCGCAGGCAACGAATGCACTGAAAACCCACCGGGACCGCAGACTCGAATATTTCAAATTGAATCACGCGAGAAAGCGTTCAGCTGGACAAATGACGCGGCCGGGTCGTGTGTGGGATCGAAAGACGCGCCGCGTCGGCTCCGTTGCGTGCCGCGAGGCTTGCTCGAAGTCATTTCGGGTTGATTTCCCCCCTTGTACGAACGTGTGTGTGTGTGTGAGCGAGCCGGCTGCAATCGATTCATCGCGAGCGCATTCGAGTTCGCTCGATAGCGTATTCGAGTTCGCTCGGTAGCGCGTCGTGCAGTGCCGATTACACGTGAAACAGTTGTTTCGTGGAACTCGTCCAACGAAGGCTTGCATGAAAGCAAGATGGAACATGGCGGATAAAATAATAACCATCTTTTTTTTTTTTTTTTTTTAATGCACGAGAGCGAGCGAGCGATTCCGTGTAGGCTAGCTGAAATGAAATTGGAAGGCTCATGCCAACTTTTTCCTTCGCAGGTAAACGTCACGTCTGTGGAACAGAATTATTAAAGGCTGTGCACAGTAAAGTGAGCTCTTTTGAACTCAACCTCAGAAAAATGTCACTGTTCCCGCCTGCGTATATTTTAACGCGCTCACTGAGTGACACTCGGACAGTATAGTTGGCACCGGCGGATGGAAAGTAGTTCCATATCTTAACGTCGGTTAAATAATGTTAGGTAACCATTTGTGATATCTTAAATTTCTAACCCATCAAAGTGTAAAACTAAACAGATTTGTAAAGTTTATATTTGCTAATAATTTCAAAGTTTCACTTGGCCGGCGCATGAATAAAGTAATAAGGCACATGGCAATGTTAATTCTACGTACGGCGGGAGAACACACAACCTGCATACAGGTAGATCTTAAGTAGGGCTTTCATAAGTGCTCATTTTACCTTTGAACAGTCTATTATATTGTGTCTGCAACTGTAAACTTGTATAGCTTCAAATACTGCTTACACAACGGACCCCCCCCCCCCCCCACGACCTATACTTATGACGCGCTTCATATTATAAGCAGCAACTGTTAACGAACCCAAACAAAAAATATGTAAATCTCAAATGTCTTTCATATGTAAACGACTTCATATATTTGATTTAAGTTTCTTACGGAAAACTTCTTGAAATAATTAATCGTCTTGCGATTCTGAACATTTTTATGGTTTAATAAATTGCAAATATGAAATTTTCGTCGCAAGTCGTCCTTAACACACAACCTATTCCTTCACCACAATCAATGATTTTAAGACGTTGTGTGATGAGATGATGACATAAGCCATTCACAACCTAGAGTGTCGGTAGGGGAAGACATCTCAAGTGATACGCAGCAGTGTTAAAAAAAAAAAAAAAGTTTTTAGTGAAAAAGAAAGTTTAAAATTATTGGCTATTCATGGTAAAGTGAGCACTTTTAAAATCCCTTCCATTCGGAATAATAGTCACTAAAGGCATTTTTTTTTAGCCTTAGACTTTAACTTTCGAGTGCGATGGAATATAGAGGCTGTGCTTATTACTTACACGGCAATATTTACTTTAAACGGTGGTTAAAGGATAAAACCAGCAGAAAGGAGAAAGTAATTAGGGCCTCGAAAGTGCTCACTTTACCATGAACAGCCTATAATCTCTTTTCATATAAATGTCTTGTTTTGCCATAAAAAAAATCCCCGTTTCGCCTCAATATATTTTTATTTTTAGTCTACTTTCCGAACTAAACAAAGGCCTATGAGCTCACTTACCCCTACTTGGTGTGTGTGTGTGTGTGCGTGCGTGCGTGCGTTGGTAGGTGTGTGCGCGAATGTATTTCCTCTTTCAGTTTTTGAACACGTAAACTGAATTTCACCAAACTCGGTATATATAATGTACTTAGTAAGATCACCTGACTTTTACAGTTTTCGACCACACCGAGCACTTACTTTAAAATTGCGGCCATTTTAATATTAGGGTGATATATCATATCACGGGAACAATCCAACCGATTTAAATTAAATTATGTATGCTGTCAGAGCATCGTGTAAGCTTTAAATTTTGGAATGGATATTGTTTTTCTGCAATATTGGAAGAGAGCGCCAAATACATTATATCTGGAAAACTATCAAAGCAATTCTCACACAATTTGGCATGTAAGTAATATTAGTTCAGGCAATGCAAACGTAAGTGATTGAACTTGATTCAGCACTTATTTTCAAAATCGTGGCCCTACAAATTTTGTAGCTTTATTTGGTATATTTACTATACCATTTAACCAATTTTGACCAAAATTTGTACGCTGAAAGTATATAACACATGCATCATATATACCAACACATAGTCACTTTTGTTAGTCATTTTGTAAGATATCGCCATATCAATAAAATAAAGTTTTTATGTCCTATCTCGCTAAACAATGAACCGAATTTGGCACACAAGTGGTACTGCTGCAGATACTGTTAAACGAAATGTTTTATACATATCAGGCACTTATTTTCAAAATGGCTGTATTTTTATCTTAGCTTTGAATGTTATATCGTCGAAATCATTAAATCAGTTCCAACTTAACTTTGCATGCTGGCTGTAGATATTACAACAATCTACTGAGTCTATGCGTAGCGTCTTTTGTCAGCCATTTTATTAGAAAGCTCCTCATGAATAAATAAATTTTTATGTCATATCTCGGGAAATAATTAACAGATTCCTACCAAATTTGGCAAACAGTTAGCATGCAGCATGTCTGCTATGTTTTAAGTAGGTCAGGCACATATTTTCAAAATGGTGGCTATACAAATATTTCAGCTCAGTATATTTTAATAACGAAACAAATTTGCAACTTAACTTTGTATGCTGGCAGCATCAGTCACAGCAATCAAATTTGTCTGTACAGGGTTTTATTTATCTGCCATTTGTAAGTTAGTGCCACAATAAAAACTCAGTTTTTATGTAATATCGCGGGACACAATCAACTCATACCAAATATAGCGAAGGAATTGTAAAGTTTCTGACTATATATATATATATATATATATATATATATATATATATATATATATATATATATATATATATATATATATGTGTGTGTGTGTGTGTGTGTGTGTGTGTGTGTGTGTGTGTGTGTGTGACAGACACTTATTTTCAGAATGGTAGCTATAAAATAATTTTAGCTTACTGTGCTATATCTACGAAACTATGTGATCGATTGTAGCTTCACGTTGTATAGTGGCAGTATACAATCGTCGAGTGTGCTAATACATAACTTTGTTGTCCTCCGTTTATGACGCTCGTCACATAAAAAATAAAAAAGAATATTTTATGCCATATTTCAGAGACCAATAAACTGGTTTCCACCAAATTGTTAACAAACGTAGCTCTATAGTATGTAATGTAACTGTGCATGTTTTAATTGGCTCAGTCACTTGTTTTCAAAAGGACGGCCCTGTAAATATTTCATTCTAGTAATCCCTGTTATTCGAAATATTAGACTGATTAAATTCGAAGCTGATGCTCGAATCCTACCTCCGTAATGTAGTTGAATGCACCCTCACTTATGGTTCGAGGTTTTCTGTGTTCAAGTCCTGGGTAAGGCACAGGTGTATTTGTAATTGTCTCATGCATGACTTTTGCATGTGTTTATGGTTTCATCTATAAAGATATTGCTTTCAACGAGACAAGTCCTACCTCAAATTAGCTGTTAAGAAATTATTAATAAATTAATTGCACCCATGTTGAGGAAAGTAGTTTCATTAGTAATAGCAGAAACTTCTTGTTTTTATTAGGAACCCCCGAAATGCCACGAAAATGTGCAAAGAAAATACTAAATCTCTACACCGCCAAGTATTTAGGTGGCACACCTTATTGTAGGCTGTTCATGGTAAAATACGCACTTTTGAAAGACTGCTTAAGATACAATTGTATGCACGTTTCGTATTCTTCCGCCTTATGTCAAATTAACACTGGTAAGTGCCTCATTGCTTTATCCATGTGTAGGTCCAGTGAAACTGTAAAATTATAAGAAAAGTAGATATTTTACAAACATGTTCATTTTTACACTTCGATATATATATATATATATATATACATAGACAGAAAACGAAATAAATAATTTAAGTTATCCCAAATTGTCACCTAGCTCTTTTTATTCGAAGGTAAGATATGCAACTACTTTCCATCCATATTTACCAACTTTACTGTGCGCATGTCACTCAATGCGCTCGTTAGAATATATGAAGGTACGGTCAGTGACTTTTTTCTAAGGTTTATTTCATCATAATATCCCCTGCCAGGTCACTCCGGATTTTCGCCAGTGGGAATCGTGCCGGACGATACCGCTGGTCAGCGGGTTTTGTCGAGGATCTTCCGTTTCACCCGCCCTTGCATTCCGGCGCTGCTCCATTCTGACCGCATTCCAACCCCATCGGCTCTCAAGACCTCGTTGTTAAGAACCACCCAAATCTTTGAACTCGACGTTATTGTCATAATAATGCCAATTGGTACTCAGTGATGAAATGTTGGGAAGCCCTGGTCACAGAGTAAATAAGTACACAGAGTCGAAGTGGTGTGACGGCTCCTTTGATGTACTCGTACCCGTTCTATGATTGGCTGCGCGAGGACCCGGGAACGTTTCTTGAGTCTGATTGGCTGCGGCGTACTGCGGTATTTTTTCCCTATTGGTTCAAGTTCCGGTGTCGGCCAGCATGTAGGTTACCAGGCGCTGACTGGCAAACGACAGTCTGGAGTGTGGCTGGCTAGTAACACCATTTTGCTGGAGTTCGCGAAATAAGTGGCTAGTTAATATCTGTATTATTAATTACTCTGTGTCCTGGTATAGAGCAGTAGCGCGGTTTACGAATCATTTGCCCGCAGCAAAGTTCACTGAGTAAGGACACTTCATTTCCTCAAACACATTTCCGGAGCAATTTATTTACATAGCAGGTTAGCTTAAGTCCACTTTTGTAACTGGACGATTTTAACCACATGGTTTCTTTGAAGTCCCCCCTTGTATTAAGTCAAAATAATTTGTGAATCATTCAATCAAATAAGAAAATGTTATATTATAAAGAGACGTGGTCAGCAACCAAAGGGAGACGAGTAGTATACATCAAGTGGACGATAGCCCAATTTTTATATAGGTAAAATATTTACCTAAAAATTTAAGTATAATATATTTGTAACTAATTTTTTAAAAACTATTATCCAAAGAAATAACATTAAAAATATTTTTAAAAAATAATTGGTAAGGTTCAATATATCTTCACTTTAACCAATGTACATTGTATTTTATTGAAACTGTAAATGGTAAGGTTCACTATATCTTCACTTTAACCAATGTACATTGTATTTTATTGAAACTGTAAATGGTAAGGTTCAATATATCTTCACTTTAACCAATGTACATTGTATTTTATTGAAACTGTAAATGGTAAGGTTCAATATATCTTCACTTTAACCAATGTACATTGTATTTTATTGAAACTGTAAATGGTAAGGTTCAATATATCTTCACTTTAACCAATGTACATTGTATTTTATTGAAGCTGTAAATGGTAAGGTTCAATATATCTTCACTTTAACCAATGTACATTGTATTTTATAGAAACTGTAAATTTACGAATTTATTAGAAACTTACTTTAGTAAACTTAAAGTTACAGGGTACTCCTTTGGACAATTACAAAATATAATTACAACTTAAATTAACAAATCAATTAATTTACAAATAAATTTAGTTTTCAAATTCAACGAATAGGGAACACACGACACTAAACTATTATGTTTAATTTAAATTGTTTTGAAAAAAGAATTGAATAGTTAAACACAATTAAAGTTAATTGTTGGGATAAATATTTAATTTATACGAACAGTGGTTCAGACTTCTTTATATGTATACCACTGAGGCTGCATGCTTATGAATTTTTTTTAAACACTTTCACCCGGTAGCAAGGTAAGGACAAAGTAAATAATTACGTTTGTTCTTGGAGGTTCCCTCCCTTAAGTGTCTTGCCACGAAGGTTTATTTTACTCAGATTAGGAACAGAACGAGATTTCTTATTTGGAGAGTTTGGCATGAGAAAAATTTC
The DNA here is from genome assembly GCA_029891345.1 of Dryococelus australis. Taxonomy (NCBI): domain Eukaryota; kingdom Metazoa; phylum Arthropoda; class Insecta; order Phasmatodea; family Phasmatidae; genus Dryococelus; species Dryococelus australis. Next base: position 296,014,655 of record CM057009.1, on the reverse strand, counting down.
CACTGCATGGTGCACTGGTGTTCCAAAGAAGAATTGGTTAAGATGGCAGAAAATTGAGAAATAATTTTTATTTGTATGCAAAAATTCATGTTAGGCTGGAATTGTGAATTATACATAATTATTTGAGCCAAATTTTAAGTATTAACTTTATTTCGTAATTATTGTTCCCGCTAGCCAATGGTATTTACAAAAGAAAACCGTAAACACACAGTTGTGTTTGGTATTGGGCGTTCATAAGGAAGCTTACTTCTGTGGGAAAACGTTATGAATTTAAACGCGAACTAAATATAGCTGTCAATGAAAGGTAATTTGTACTTTTCTCCTTTCCCTTGTGAAAATACAAAAATAATGTAAAGTAGAAAACATATTTCAATACCCTTTGTTATATATAATTGGAATTTTAATTGGCAAAACAACCTGTAAAACGACTAAATAAATTTGTAACTTATAACACCAATAACTAACAAATTTGTTAATAATTTGTTTAATTAATTACAGTTGTTTCAAACGTAGTATTTGTATTGGAGCACCAAACAGAGAAAGAATACAACATTAAAAATATAACCTTACCATCAGAACAACAAACCTTTAAAAAATACAAACCAAATATTTAATTTATTTAACAATTGATTTAAAATGTTCTCTTTTTCTTTGACTAAATCACAGCACCCATTTGACTCTAAAGACTTGTTTAAAGGAGGGTTACAATTTACTTGACCAGTAAACCCTCCATTCCATAAAATACTTTAAAAACTTTTCAAATGGGTGTCCAATAATTACGGCTGGAGGCAGTCGCGTAAGACCCAGTACGGCTCCGGCCGTTAAAAATTACGAAAAACCAACAACATATTAATAAACTCACGCCCCCAACGATATAGTCGTGGAAACAGCAAAAAATAGATAATCATAAATACTTGGGCGTCTAACAACGACAAACACAACACTTTAAAACAAGAGAGACACTGCAACATGACACCATAGTTAAGCCGGAACTTAAATTTGAAGGACGACCGAAACCAAAATTTTTAAATGGCCTAGACTTACTGCACATCAAAGATACAACACCACTTTACCACACAAATGACAAAAAAACATTAAAAACACAACTATAAAGTTAGTGTTCTCCATGACTTACCATTTTACTACCCTATCGCCCAGTACCTAAACTGGTTTACTGCATCAGTTCAGTAGCATTATGTCGGCCTAGTTCACTGCTGGACGAAGGCGAAGGTGGTTCAACCATCAGGTACTAGCGAGGATATTCTGGCGTAAGTTGCTGCGAAATGCAGCAGAGTTCGGACGGGCGTAAAGCAGAGCAGAATAGGCAGTTCCCCAGCCGAGCAAATACGTAAGTAAACTATTCTGGCCAATCAAAAACTGTGACGTACGAAAGGGAAAGGGGAAAACAAGGAGGGGAAATGGTGCGGAATAGGGAGGGGATCCGAGCCGAGCAAAGAGTACACCACCGCGCAGAAGAAGATGGTGGTAAAAATATTAACGCGACAGTGCTAACATCGCAACCCCCGCCCCAAAACCTGTGCCCTGAGGACTAGTTTCTCAAGTCCGAAAGTTCGTCAGAACACAACACACTGTTCACAGAAGAAGCAGTAAACCCAAACTCGTAGATATAGTAGAACAGAAACAATAGTGCAGCTAGAAGAGACTCAGTTTATAAATTGATACATAACACAGAAACATGTAGGTCAATTCCATAATCCATATTTTTGAGACAAGGAGTGATTAGTACCATCTCCAAAACGTGTCCAGAGATGTCAGGCAGCCAAGAGTCAAAGGGCATCTCAGCATCAAGAGAGCAAGCCTCTTCTCGGGCACACAAGAACAGCAATAAGCAGGCGACAGGGGAGGCTGCGGTAGATGTAACCAACAGAAGCTTAACCTCTTCAAACTGTGGACTGGTACAGCTTCCAAACCGTTGATGTCGACGTGACAGGATGGACGCAGCACGGCTTGGTGGGAGGGTGGAAACAAGTAATAATATAGGAATAAAAATAGGGAAAACACTAACAAAAGTAACTGGGAACAAGTGTAAGGATACAAACGTGCATTTACAAAATGTATACCAAATAACAGCTAAGCCGCAGGTACACTAATAGACAATGAACAAACAATAACACTGTACATAAGCCTTCAACTGCGAGACATGAGCCTTGCGAAAATAGCGATTTGAGCTGGGATGAAACTAAACTAACAGTATTCGGCCCGAAACATTTATGTAACTTAAGTAGGGCACAAAATTTGGGTATCAGTTTATCCATTAGGTATTTTCACAAATCTGTTAATGGGAAATTCTTGCAAAGGACCTGGTCCCCTACCTTGAAATTAGCCGGCAATTTACCCTTGTTTATTTTGGCAACTACCTGCAGCTTTGCTGCCTCCACCATACAATGGACCTCCTACAGCAGGCGATCATGGTCAGCATCACCAAGGGGAGAGGAAGTAAGGGAAGGGAGATATGTTCCAGATGTTGAGTAAAGGATGACAGAGATGACGACGCAGGAAAGGAGCGAAGGTGGAACTCCTGTGGAATCATGGAGCACAGAAATATAGGCCCTGATACCACTCAGTATGGTCACAACTGTAAATAAATGGTTAAACAAGCCTTCAAATTTTTGTTAAACCTTACAACCTAGTTTCCCCTCGGATAGTAGGGGCTATTGGTGTAATGTTTAATCGCCCAACGAAAACATATATTATTGAAAATATTGTAAATAAAGTACTTGGCATTAGCAGTAATAATTTCAATTGGAGTACTAAAAACTTTCCATACCTGATCGGTAAGCACCTTAGCTATTGAAGAAGCCTTCGTAATAAGAAGTGCCAAAAGAATAACAAATTTTGTGAAAGTGTCCAATAAGATAATAATACGCACATTGCCCTTTTTAGATCTTACTAAGGATCCAAAAATAATAGGTGTACAATGCTACAGGGAGCCTGTCCAGCAATGGCGTGTCGGCCCTGTTTGAATTTCTGACACATATCGCATGATCGCATAAATTTCGAAACATCACTCTTCAAATAGGCCGAGCGAATTGAACCGAAATATCATTAATTGACTTACTGACACCCAAGTGCCCACCAAACACCGACTTATGGAAGTAGGAAAGCACCACAGGCCTTCCCAGAGAAGTACAAAATATCACTTTCCTCTACATATGGAAGCATCGCTCCAGCACTCAAATCCACTCTAACATGGTTGCAAAAGGGGTCACTATCTTGAAACTGGTGCAACTTAACAAAAAGTTCTGGGAAGTACTGTATAAGGTTCAGAGAAGCCTCAGTGTCGAGAACATTTTATGCTTAGAAGTCAGTGGGATCATACATTCTAGAAAGGGAATCTACCACTTGGTTTTCAGAACTGCGAAAATAATGCACTTTAAAATTGAAAAGCGACAAATGTAGAACCCATCGACCTTATTTACCCAGCTGTTTGTTGTTCAGAACACAACTAAGCATCTGGTTATCCATATACAAATCACACTCTTCGTGCTCATTGTAGGATGCGAACTTCTCTAACCCATAAATACAAGCCAAGGTTTCCTTTTCATAAATGCCCAACTTGCTTTCCGACTCAGTATGGTTACAACTGTCGAAGGCTGTGGGGGGCCAAACCCAACTCAGTCCACTAACTCAGAGCAGCACCTAAAGCCAGTGACGATGCATCGACATGTACCACAAACCTGCATGAAAAATCGGGTATTTGTAATACTGGGAGGGAAGACAACTTTTGTTTCAACACAAAAAAAGGCCGACTCCTACTCCTGACCCCACTTGAAGCTATTCCTTCCTTTTTAAAAAATTTAAAGGTGCTGCCAATTCTGAGAAGCATTCAGTAAATTATTTGTTGTAGCCCAAGATACCTAAAAACTTTTGAACTCTCTTCAGAGTTTTTGAGCGAAGGAAATTCAAAATGAGGGCAACACCATCAGGGTCAATTATTAATTGACCTTCACAGAGCAAGTAACCTAAAAATTTAACATTATCGGATCCCAAGATACCATTATTTGTATTGACAGTCAGACCTACATCCCACATCTTAAGGAACACCTGAAGCAGATGGGACAGATGGGATTCCAGATCATCACTGTACGCAATGATATCATCGATATATTTTAACACAAATTTAAATTCTCATAACACAAAACCTAATACCCGAGACAAGGCTTGGCTACTAATATTCGAGCCCATAGGAATACATGTAAACTCGAATTGGCTCCTTGGCATACTAAAGGCAGTATATGTCCTTCAAGTGGGGTCTACTAAACTCTGATAAAAAACTATTGTTCAAATCTAGAACAGCAAATACACTGGCTTTACCCAGGTGCTGAAGAGAGCACAGTCAATAGTTGTCAAAGGAAATGGATCTTTATGAATATGCTTGTTCCTCAGCGAGTGATTGACAACCAGTCAATACTTGTCACTAGCCCTCTTGCACAGCAGAAAACCAAATGAACAATAATTTAATGTCAACAGGACAATAACGCAGTCTTCCAACATTTTATGAACAATTTCCCTAAATGTCTGCAACATAGGGGCGGACATTTAAAATGTCTATCGCGCACCTGAATGTTGTCTGTAAGGGAAAAATTTGTAGGGAAGTACATCACACTTCCCTATTTTCGGATTTATGACATCACTTAACTCTTTCCTTAACTGATCTGACTCTGGAAAATTTCAAATGAATTATTCGTGCCATCACATAAATATAGAAATATTTCCGGGAAGGTGTCTGCCTGGAGGGCAATCCTGATGTAAAAAAAAAAAAACCAAAAGATAAGTAATATTCGTCAAGATATACCGACCTACTAGTTTACCCTAAAAACTCGAGACCTTAAATTAATTCATGATTGAGACCTACAAATACTCAGAAGAGAAAGGTCCAGGAAAATATGCCGACCTTAAAATGCAAGGGCACGATTAAATTGTTCATTATAATGTCGCCATTCGCAATGCAGAAACAGTTCTTGGCCATGCACTTGACATGTATTTTCGACACGAACTTCAATCCCATAAGGCCTTTCAAGAAATGATTGCTCATTACACAATGAGTGGCTTCTGTGTCAACCAAAGCAGGAAAATTGTTCTCACCAAAAGAGATTAACACAGACATAGCTGTGCTACTTTACTCACTGCAATAAAAAATACAAAATGCTGACAGGATCCAAGGATGTTAAATGAGTTATGTTTTGTATAGCGGACAAAAACAATTGATCGACTTTGTGTGGACAGTTGGTGACAGTCACTGGGACCGCATGCTGAGAGGGTTGCGCCATTGCACCTCGCTGATGCCACAAGTCCAACACAGCCCAGCGCAGCATGGCCACCATTGTAGACACCAGCTTTAAACACAAGGTCTACCAACAAAGCCAGCAATTCTTCTTTCTTTTCTTTATACACGAACCCGACCTCAGCCATGTCATGCAACAAACAACAAAAACAAATGTAAGAAAAGACATAAAGCAGAGTCGTGCAGTAATTATTTGTGTCACTTCACAAATAATTTACAGTAGAAAACATGTTTCAATACACTTTATAATGTATAAATACAATTTGAATTGGCAAAACAACATTTAGAACAACTTCTGTAATCACAGCAATAATTACACTGTGGTTAATAAATTCTTTAATTGATTACAGTTCTTTGAAACATGTTATTCGCCTTGGGGCACCAGAACAAGAAAGAAACCAACATTAAAAATATAATCATATCTCCAGAACAACAAACGGAAAAAACAAATCCAACACTTAATGTATTTAACAACAGACTAAAAATGTTCCCATGAACTTTGACTAAAATACAGCACCCATTTGAATCTAAAACTCGTAGAAATGAGGGCAGTAATTGACTTGCCCAGTGAAGCTTCCATTCCATATAATACTTTAAAAACAAATTAAAATGTGTGCACCATAATTACGGCGGGAGTCAGTTTACCATAAAATATCAAACAACTTGTGAACACATTTCGTTTTAATTCCACTATAGTATGTAGAATTACGTTTATTATTTTCGTATCTCCTAACACAATGCAAACCAGAAGATTTTACACAATTATATTTTTTTAATGATAATTGTTACCTAACCATTTACTTATGTACAATATTCAAAAATCGACACCACATGTGACAACAATGCGCTCTGGCGGCGAAAAATTTTAGTTGCCAAACTTAAAGCATTATGCTTTCCAATATGAATAGAATAAACTTTACCGAAGTAAAGCAGCAGGTATGGATGTAGGTTATTTAAGTCTAGCCTATGTGTAAATACTTCCGCGAAAAAAAAGGATACCCTGCTAATGAGTTGAGTTGAGAGATTTGGGTGGCTCTTAACAACGATGTCTTGAGACCCGATGAGGATGAAATGAGATAATGGATGAGCGCCAGAATGCAAGAGCAGGGGAAACGGGAGATCTCCGAGAAAAATTGCCGATCAGCCCCATCGTCCGGCACGATTCCCACTTGCAAAAATTTCAGGAGTGGCCCAGCCACGCGGCTTTCCCCTGCGCATTGTGCCATTTTTCAGGCACGCCCTTTTATTTCAATGGTAATGTATTTTGCCTGGAAGAGTGTGATAAAAAAAAAAGGGGGGGGGGGGATTTTAAGTTTTGTCCCTCCCTGAGAATTTTGAGTAAAGTAATTTTGTTGGGCAAAGTTCCGATTATTGGTTCACCTTATTCTATATAGTATTTTTACTACAACTGTTGTTATTAACTATTGATGTATATTATTGCGAAGTAAGAAATCCTTAAATTACTGTATTTACATTTGCTTTGGACTTTTTTTGTCATATAACAAATTAACAAGTATTTTGTGACATTTTTGTGATGCTCTACGACTCTCGTCGCAGTTCAGTGCCTATGCATCTCGCTAGAGTGCTCTGAGAAAAAATTCAGAGATTAAATTATACAAAGCAATGTCAGTATTTTGTGTGAAATAATTACGGTCTAAAAATTCTTGAAAGACTCTATTAATGTTTTATACTAAGAAGAAAATATCGTAGAGATAAACATAACTATTTTTAGGCACGAAAACAGTTTAAAGTAAAAAGTGTAATTATAACTTTGTGTTCATACGTCTATGGAATCCATGTTGTACTCTTTGGAGAGTCCTTTTTCAAGTTGCTTCTTTGGAGTTGACTTCGTCTTCTTTCTTGGTGATACAATATGTAAACCACTTTCTTCAACTTTAAATATTCTCGTCCTGGAATCCAACTTTGATTATGTATAGTCTATCGGACTAGCCGCCGTGTGGCGGTTCTCGGCGTGGCCGCGAAAAAGATGTCTTGGTAGCTGTCCAGTTGTAGCTGTGCAGATGCAGCTACCGGCGAGCCCTAGCGGTGCATACCTGGTCCTGCAGAAATGACAGGAAAGATGCATATTTAATTTATCTGCAAACTACAAGTGTGGCCAGCCCCATGGAAGTTTTGAACTAAAAAAGGACTCTTCGGCGTTGACAAGGAAATTTTCGTTTGGACACTATTTTAAATGTCGTGGAAAAGTTGATAAAATAAAAATTTGTTGTGATATTGCTCAGATGAATTACAAAACACAGTACATATAATTTTGTTAAATTTTATTGTTATATGTTGATGTTGCTGTTATAATTATGTTGAATTTTATTGGTGTAAGTAAACTGCTTGCCAACCCGAATGCCTAAACTTTATTTGATTTTTTTTGCTATACTTTCTGAGATTTATCGAAAGGTTATGGGAAAAACTTTGTAATTGAATAAGACACAAAACAACCTTAATTACCAAAATAGTTAATCAACACTATTTAAATAGATGCATATCTAGTTGTGTATCTATATATAATTACAGTGTGAAGAGGTAGGTGCTTCCAATTTTGCGGGGCTCGGCCATTTTGTTGTTCTCTTGATATTTAAGAAGAGCACCATACATACCAATCAAATAATCTGTTTTTATCCCAATCATTCTTGCGCAAGGTGGTGCAGCATGGATAAAGTGATAAGGCCCGTAACAATTTTGATTTCACATATGGTGGAGTTATAGCGGATGGATACAAAATTGTATAGAAATGTAGATCCCAAATAGGGCTTTCAAATATGCGCAGTTAACTTTGAACAGCCTATAGGCTATGTAGGGACTAGGAAATTTCGCGAATTCATTATAAATATTTCATCATTGCTACATATTGTACCTGTGTTTAGCTTTTTTCACAACCAGCGAACAACGTGTTGCATTGTCGATTAGCCTATATTGGTTTCCACCAGTGGCGTGTGTTGCCAGGTAAGCTGGCGTTAGATCTGTGCTATACCCTATTGCATGCTAGTTGACACTTCCACCACTAGAACGTAGCTCGACAGCTGACGCCACAGGACGAGAGTAATGGATACATTGCTGCTCTCTTGCGAGTGGTCGAAATGCATTCAGTTTCCCTAGGCACGCTGGTTACTGGCTCCTGCTGCGGGCACCGAGAATGTGCAGCAGTGAGCAAGCACAAGCTTAGCTTGTAACACTTCACCGCAAGCCACTGGTTTCAACTATTTATGTCCGAGAGGAGTAGAAATTTCCTCAAATCAGATTAGCCACAAGACTGGTCTTTGATGCACTACACTGAGAGAAGGGCCAACAAAATATTTGTACACGGACAAAAATATATTTAGTTGCTCCAACAAAATTATTTGTTGGGTAAACAAAACTTGAAAAGAAACAAAATTAATTTTGTTCGTCTAACGAAACATACGTTTGAATAAAAAAAGATATATATGTTGGGTCAAATTAATTTAGACGGCCAACAAAACATTTGGTTGAATCAACTGTTTATATTTGTTTGGCTACTCACTTGAGCGTATTCGTTCGAAAATACAGCCCAAGAATTTGTTTGCATTTTTGTGACTGGAATTTTTTTTTTATTAAACGAAACTGTTTAATGTACGTAGACGTAAACAAATCTTTAGCTCCGCCAACCAAATATTTGTTTTAGGGAAAAACATTGGTTTTAAAACAACACAGTCCTTAATTGCCTCAATACAAACAATTAATTTGGTTGCACCAAACAAACTTTGATTCAACAAAACCTTGTTCTCAGTGTGCTGTGTACAGTACCCGTCATAAGTACCATTCATATGCTAAGTGTCCGTGTTCGAGGACACTGTGACTGGACGAACTCTTTCAGCCAGGAATCACATATAACTAGAGACCTGAATAATTCGCGGATTTATTTTGGGTCGAGCTAGAATTAAAAACGACGTGCGTTCATATAAGTTTAGCCATTGGCCCATACTTTGTTTGACACGGTCTGGAATGGTGTCCAATTGTCGCCTTCCACCATGACAGTAGAAAACCAATCTGCAGTTAATATTGGCATATTTGTACATAAGATTGTAGAGTCTAGCCTGCAGTTCATTGAACCCGCGAAATTGTCGCGTCTCTACATATAACAGGTGAGTTCTGAGAAACAGTTTTCAGTCGTTGTGTGTTGGCGTGTTCTTGAGGGGGGGAGGGGGCGCAGATGATTATGTTATGGTTTTGAGTCGTTAACCTAACGACCCCAACGTGGGCAAACGGAATGAAAACGGCAATAAACGTATATCAGGTATGAAAATAGGAAGTTATGCGCCATAAAATGCGCGAAGCCATTGGGGTTTGATGCCCGCGGCTCGAGCGTTAATTATTATGGAGTTTTATGGGACTTTCGGCGTCGCTCGGATGTGATGAAAGCGTCGCTCCGAGCCGTTCAACACACAATATCAATTTAGTATCGAAGGACGGAGTCACACCCCCCCCCCCCCCCCTAAACCACTACTAGCTTCCTTCACCACACAACTCACACTTCAATCCCATCCTCCCCACGGACTGTAGACCTGCGAAACTCGTCTTATTTCGCTACACGCCTTAATTACAGTTGGGAACACAGAGCAGTAAATAATACAGAGTTGAAATAGCCGCTTATTCCTCGAAATCCTGCAGCACATGCCACCAAAATGGCGCCACCAGCCATCAACATGTTGGAATGCCGTTCGACAATCAGCGCCAGATAATCTACTTGCCAACCGGAAGTTAAACAATTTTGGACAAATTCGCATTACACTGTAGCAAATCAGAATCAAGTCCCATGCTCAGATACTCGCGCAGCCGATCAGAGAACGGATAAACACACGCCAAAGGTACCGTAGAGACATTTGGCCTCTGTATACTTACATACTCTGTGATAGTACATTTTCTTGGAATAATTAGAGTAAAAGCTCTTCACGATGAAGTGAGCACTTTTGAAATCACCTTAGATAAAAGCCACTGCCCCTACCTGCATATATTTTAATTGGTGCAATGAGTGACATGTGCCCAGAAAAGTTGGTAACGGTGAAGGGGAAAATAGTTCCATATATTAACGTTGATTAAAAAGTGTTAGTTAACCATTTGTGATATCTTACATTATTTCTCTCGTTTTCTGTTTTTTTTTATGCATCGAAGAGTGAAAATGAGCAGATTTGTACAATATTCACTTTTTTTTTTATAATTCCACAATTTCAATTGACTGACTCATGAATAAAGTGATGAGGCCCATGACAATGTTAATTTTACATAAGGCCGAAGAACACACAACGTGTATACAAGTAAATCTCAAGCATGTCATTAAAAAATGCTCAGTTTACCGTAAACAGCCTATATCAGCTAGACTTTAACACTTTGAGTTCTGGCGAATTAATATTACTTTGTCCGAATGCAACATCTTTATATGGTGTGAGTGAAGAGATTTGGGCGGCTCTTAACAGCGAGGTCTTGAGAGACAGTGAGGGTGATTGAAGTGAATGTGGAGCGGCGCCGGAATGAAGGGGCGAGGGAAACGGGAAATCCCCGAGAAGACCCGTCGATCAACGGAATCGTCTGGAAGGATCCCCACTTGAAAAATTCCGGTGACCCGGCCGGGGTTGAACCCGGTTCGCCTTGGTGGGAGGCGAGCGTGCTAATCGCTCAGCCAACGTGGCCCCTATATTTATATGGAAGATGCCATAAGTAGGGACGCCCGGTTATCGCGAAACGATTTCACGACCAGTTGTATTTTATAACACTTGAACTCAGATCCATTCCGTGATTGGATTGTTTACGTGTTACGCATCTTAATGTCCGCGCGCGATTCAAAGACGTGAAGTACTGAAGTTTCCTACTTCTGATTGGCAGTCAAGCAGGAAAATGTCTCCTCACAAAGACACTCCGCCAATAAGGAAAAGGAGATTGTAGGTACTCCCGTAAGGTATTGAAATCTAGCATGTGCGGAAATCGTTTCGATAAATTCTGATGTCCCTAGGCAAAAGTTACAACGTCAGAATTATATTACCTCTCCAACAGCTTTCATGACGTTCACCTCATAGTTATGACACCCCGGTAGCACTCGAAGTGTAAAACATTGGAGCTAGTGATATTTCGCCGGCAAAAATGAGTACACGGTAGACTTTCCATACTATAAGCACCCAACAGCAGTTTGTATATTGCCATTGGTTGCTGTCTGCTTGAGAAAGTGTTATCATATTTGACCGGGCCATTCAGAATTCGACAACATCAACACGGCTCCTACGTGGTTCGTGTACAGACAGTTGACACGTTTCAAAAAGTGATTCAGCCAATAATGATAGGTAAACGACCCTGCAGTGTTTTGAAATTTAACTTGTCTTAAATTTTTTTCGCAAAATTTTACTTCCCCTATAAATAACTCGAATTAACACAGTGGATTGTATACTATGTTACGTAAGAACGAATATTTCACTGGGACGTTGACAAATCGCCTTCATATTGTCTGTCAGATGTTTAGTAATGAACTTTTCTCAGAACAGTGTAACGTATGTTGTGACGTAGACCAATAAGACAGTGGTAAGTGGAACTATAGAAACAAACAGACTTGGCGGTCTTATTGCGGTAAATATGTGCGAATGACATCTTACTTGTATTGGATGTGTGCGAATTAGGGTCAGGAAAATCTCGTGTTTTTAACAACCTTTAGGCTAGACACCACGATCCTATGTATTTTAGAGCCTCAGCTTTCTGTTTACTGGCTGCTGCTCCAGTGTGTAGCCAGTTTTACCTCAGATCAGTTGGCACGGTATTCGGTGCGTGTTTTCTTGCATATCTGTAATTGGCTCACAGTTCCCTTGGGCGTATATTATAAGCTGTGATATAACTGCAAACATAATGAGAATATATATATATATATATATATATATATATATATATATATATATATATATATGCGTGTGTGTGCGCGCGTTTGTTGCCCAGCTTGTCCCAAAACGAATTCGCGAAATTGTCCAGCCTACTACAAATCTATTCTGCACTATGCCCGAATTCAGGTCGAGCATCGCAAATTTGTAGGGACACCGATTTTAGCCAAGAGTGTTTCACGCAGGTCAGATTTGAATATCCTACCTGCATACATGCAGTTTGTCTTTTGGCTATCGGTAGGGAAAGGACAATTTCGCAAATTAATTTCCGGACAAGATAGACATCCAACAGTTGTACACTGAAGTCACCTATGCAATTGGGTCACGGTTCATTAGACACGTCCTGGACGACTCTGGGCCAATAGAAGTCTTGCAATGAAACAAGTAGCGAGTGCCATACTACCAGGTGTGGAGAAATAATGGTTACTTTCTGGGGCATCAGTAAATGAACAGACATCTGAGGCTCAAGCGTACACAGGACTGTAGAGTCTAGCCTACGGCTCATTGAACTTTCGAAATGCTCCTATCCCTATTTATCGGCCGCGTGTCTTCGCCTTCGTGAGAACACGGTGTGGTGTTTGACTGGGCCAATCAGGATTACGTAACCCCGATACTGAAAGTTTGTGATTCAATTACACGTACCTCATACACGTAGTTGTTTGCGCCGCTGTCCCGTCAGTAAAACTATTGTTGTGCCGCCAGTGACGCTGGCTGCGTGTGCTCCCGTTTCCTCCATCTTGCTTCTTCCCTGTCTTAAGTGAGTGAGGCGATATGGTTGGCTCTTAACATTGAGGTCTTGAGCGCCGGTGAGGGTGAAGCGAGGTGAGAGTATGGAGCAGCGTGGGAATGTAAGTGCTTGGGAAACGGGAGGTCTCCGAGAAAACCCGCCGACCAGTGGCATCGTCCGGCACGATTCCCACTTGCGAAAATAATCTTGAAGCAACACCGCCGAGAGGATTAATATCTTTGGTTTCCCCTCCCTTGGCGCTTGTGCGTAGTTAGTGTCGTCAGCTCAGTTTCTCTGTAAACAGCGTGTTAAGCTGGGCTCACAACCATTCGTCGCACTCACCAGTCACTCGTCCGTCAGTCACCCTCTTTTTTTTTGGTAAGTCATTTGAAAGCGATTCACAAGAATCCATCATCCGTCAAGCCTTTCTGTACGGCTAAAATTCGGAGTAACAACTTAACATTGTGATCTTTCTGTAGTTAGAGGTATATTTGGTTGGTAATACATTTTAAAGAGAAAAACAATTCGGAAAAATAAATTTTTACGCGTTAAGTAGTTATACTGAATTATTGTTTTCGCTTTAATTTCTTAAAGTTACCACCAAAGATAACACATACAGATCTACCGCCTTGCATTTTATTTCAAAGTGCGTATTCGCGTCTACGGAATGTTGTCAAAAGTTGGTGGCCAAACCATCGGTTAGTCGAAAGTTAAAATTTGAAATATATTTGACGGATAGAAAAAAAAAGTTGCCCTGCGATTAGTTGAAGATCACGTGACTGCCGGAAGGATGGACGACAGACTGATGCTAGAGACCTGAAAAATTCGCAAGTTCAACCTCAGCTGAAAGGGTGAAGCAGTGGGAGAGTATTTTGTGGGAAGTCCCAAGATATCAGTGAGTAGGGCCTCCAAGCTCTCCAGACACAACCCCATTAAATTTTTTTCTATTGAGTTATGTCAAGGATAATGTCTACAGAACTATTGTATCAGATCTTGCAACTCTGCAGGCTAGAATCTACAGTATTATGCACAAATATGCGGATGTCAACTGTGCATTGCTTGCCTGCTGTCACAGTGGAAGGCAACGATTGGGCCACCGTTCTCCAGGAGGCTTTATACACCGTGTGGACAAATTGTTTAAGTTATATAAGCACACGAGTTTTGAATTCTAGCTTGTCTCAAAATGAATCCTCAAATTCTTCAGGTGTATATAGATGCGACGGATGGTGTGAGTTCACATTTACCGGCGTCCGAATATTACAGAAGTTCAGTAACTGGACAAATTTGCTTAGTTCGATTGTCGCCGCTAGGGGCGCTCAGTATTCTACTGGCGACAAAAGAACTCGATGAGCCACCTCTTGATTGACTCAAGCTGCCAACCAATCCCGTTCCATGCCTCAAGCTATCTCATTTCCCAGTCTCACACATATTTTTTCTTGAATTAATTCCCCTATGTCCGAGTCGCAGTTAATCCTGCGCACTGTCGTGTGGATTTTCCCCCAGTGCCCTACTCTGTCGTGGTGGTTTTTCTGTGCCCTGACCATCATGTCTTTTCTTCATTCCGAGGTGAGTGTCGTGGTCCAAAACGTAACCATGGCCTCCAGACAGCCCCTCTGCTATGCCGGGATGCACGCCTTCTTTCCTGTAACTACTAGTTGATTAACCCCTTAAGGTACAGGATAATTTTTCATTTCACATTCTGAAAAATAACAAATTTTTTTATGCGGACAGTACTCAGGAATTTATTATAACTTGAGACATGCAAAATTCGCGTTTTTGTTTGGCATCGGGCTTTGGCATCAGACTGAACTTCACTGTATAGTATATACGGGAGTCGGCGTCGTCTTTCCATTGACTGCAGCATAAATGTGAAGCAACGCCCTTGTCAAAATTTTCCGTATATTTACGAAAATTTTTACAAAAATGCACAGTAAATATACGGAAACGCAATCCGTAATGACGAAAAACTGAGCTAGGTGCGCAAATACAAAATACGGAAAATCTCCGTATTTCCTATAACTTCGGGTTTCGGGCACGAACAATGCCGAGTCTACACGAAACTTTCTTCACCACTGTAACCAGAAAATTATCGTTTCTGCGGCAGTTGGGGTGATCCGTGATATAAGACCTGTTCTTTCAAACATTAAAAAGTAGCAACAGGCGTCTGTAACACTTAGCAACACTTAAAATACACTAACTTAAATATAAATTTAAAAAATTGCTAATGTGACTGACATAGAAATTCAATAGTTATACCAGATTCACCACGTGAGTATTGTAGGTAAGTGGTTAGGGTAATGAACTTGTTACTTTTTGACTCTGGTTCAAATCTTACCTAGGTATAAATAATTTAACGTTTTTAAATACATTTATTATACATAGTAGAACAGTCATACAATGAAAATTAAAATTAAATAAAAATTTAAAATTATTTAAACTTGAAGTACAGAAAACTAACTAGGGAATTAACGGAGAGGTTCCGTGTATTTTACGGAAAGTCCGTTTTTGAAAATCAATGTGTCCGTAATTTTACCGAGAGTTTACGGACACCTCTGGATACATTTTTACCAGTACTTTTCCGTAAAATGAAAGAATTTTTTTTAACAGTGTGTCTGCACTGCACGTGATTGGGTCACACGATTGTGAAGGGTTAATTTATTGACGCAGAGTTACCCAGGGCATGCCAGATAAATTATGGTCCCATGACAAACGCGTTGCAAAGGTAAACGTGTTTGAAGTTTAAGGAGTCCTCAAATAATAATGCGAATTTTGCAGGTCTCTACTTATAACAAGGGGCAATGATATTTCGCGAAAAGATTTCGAGACAAGATAGAGTTCAAAGCACTGTGGGGTTGTACAGCTTTTTTGATTGGCTGAAACATGTTCTGGGCCGTGTTAACTGTTTGCGCACGAATCACGAATGTATAGTGTCGGAGTTACGGAGTCCTGAGTGGCTCAGTCAAATGCGGAAATGACACCAGCAGCCAACGGAGGTATTACAACAGACGAGGTGTACATACGGTATTGAAATCTACTGCGTGCTCCGACTTTTTCGCGAAAAATCAGTGCCCCTCCTTACAATAAGCAACACTTTGGAACTTATGGAACGAGTTTCAGTAGATCCACGGCACGAAAAGGCGACCAATTATGTAATGGTATGTGTGTCAGCAGCAGCAACCAATAGCATTGCCGCGATGTCTGCATTGGGGCTAGGTTATGGACTTGCGCAACCCCGACCATGATTTCCCCTGTTCGGCAACGTGTCAGACGTGAACGAGTATACTCGCGATAATATGTTAAGGGGTTAAGAATAGAAAAATGCGAGGCCAGTCATCGCCCACTTGCTGGTGGCCTTATCGCGGTCTGTATCCCTGGGGCGCCTTCAGACTGGTGATTTGTAGAGACCTGAAGACTTCGCGAATTCATTTTGGGTTTCAAAACACATGGGTTTATATAACTTAAGTCATTGGTCCGCACTGTGTTTGACACCTCCTGGAGGACAGTGTCAAATTGTCACCTTCCACTGTGACAGCAGGCAACCAATGTGCAGTTGATAGCGGCATATTTGTGCATAAGACTGCAGAGTCTAGCCTGCAGGTCACTGAACTCGCGACTTCTTCACGTCTCTAGTGATGTGATATGCCAAATTTTTTATATTTGTGTTCGAAGTAATTTTTATAACTGTGGCGTAGCTATAGTTTCTTACGAAGCGAGCATGTCGTGTGGCGTCTATCCGAAATTGTTGTTTCGCCCGTCGTTCGAAGCTGTAGTTTGCCGCTACTTGAGCAGGTTCCCTTCAAGTCGCGTGCATGATTATTTGTAATTTTTTAAAAATGTTTTGTGTTGGGTCGCTGCCTCAATATGTTTTGTCAGTATGAGCTGAGACTGTCGAACAGTATTAGTATTGATCGTGTTTGTGAAACTGCACTCTTGACGCATTTTTCATGAGTATTTATTTAGTAAACGTAAGTTGTTCTTTTACCCTGCAATTTAATTCATACAATTAAGGGCCTAAGGCCAAATTCTTGGCTTGTACTAGTGATAAACGAGAATAACTTTTTAATTACCACACCAAGTTATTATATAAATTTTTTATTCTGCGAAGTTATGTATACCGCTTTTCATGTGCCCCTCTTCCAGTATGTTAGTGTTCCTATAAGTAATTTTTTTTAAGTGTACTTTTTCTGGACGGGTTGGGAAGCTTTACTAGAGTCTGCCATTAACACGATTGCCTTCGCTCCCATGTCTACTAATTTTTAATCAATTTTATAAAGTTTTTTCTACATTTCGCATTTTGGTTCAGTTGCGGCATGTTTGTTTTTCTTGGTGTAAACGATTGCTCAAAGTAAAATGTTGTGTTTTGTAAAACGGGATATTATTATTGCGTCCTGTAAGCCCAGTGGCAATTTGGCTGTGTTCGGAAATGCCAATTGAGCCACCCCTCGGTGCTCCAAATTAGGGGTCCAGAACAAACAGATAGGTAACCTCCAAAAAGAGAAAAACCCGAGCCGAAGGCCCTCGACATAAGCATCAAGGTGCCCAAGGGGAGTACGTGAAAGGAGAATTCTCCATTACACATGTGATCTCTTAGCGCAACAAGAACATTAGATAACAGAATACCCAGTCCAAAAATCATTAAATATCAAACTTTACCTTTTCTTACCTTGTTCCCCATCAGGAACACTAGTGCGGGGTTTACCGCTTCAAAAGAACACAATCACAAAAAAAAAAAAGCCAGGGCATTAAAAAATTAGTAATGTGAAAACATGTCATACAAGGTTATGAATTCACTGGGATATCTTAGAGGTAAAAATTATGTTTTCGTAAAAAGAAAAAAATATTTTCTGGTTTTTATTTCCCTTGTTTTTGCAGACAAGGAAGCCAAGAATTCCATATATATATATATATATATAGTAATTTAGTTACCAAATAAAATAAATAGGTGAGTATTTCGCTAAAACATCTTGTTCTTACATGCTTAAATTTGTTACCTTCAAATTCTCAGATTACAACTTACTTTTATTTATTTATTTTTTTCTTTTTTTATTAGGTTACTTCAAACCTTTAACCATTAAAATTTTTTTCAAATTCATATATCAGTCAAAAATAAAATTACTCACGGGTGCACCCTGCTCCAAAAATTAAGTGGTTGAACTCATAATAACCATTTTTTATAGCAAAAGAGAAATTTAGAATTGATATTACAAGTAGGTTACATCTGTATAAATACTCTTTCGCTGACAACACCTTTCGGTGAAAATACCACCATGTTCCCACAAACAGGCATTACATATTTGTTAAAAATTTAGTTCAATTCTGTTATAAAAAGTTCTATGATTGAAGTATGGTGGTAAGCGAGTTCCAGTTATGATATTAATTTTCTTTAAAACATCTTGGCGGAACTCGTTCTGTAACGCGATTTGTCCGCAGTTATGCAGCAACCAAAGTTCGACATTTCACATTTAAAAAATATTAAAAATCTTATCAAGGAGAAGAAAGGCGGTGGCCAGGCGGCCACACACCACTCGTTGCTTAATTCAGAGTTTGGGCCGCGGTCCCATGGCTCAAAGCAAGGAGCTGCCCGAGGTCACGATCACATCTAAATTGTTAGGCGGGGTAGCAGTGGATCACACGAAGCGGTGAAGGATAGCACATATTAAAGATGAAAAGTCTTCTATGAACATTCCAAGCAAGCTTACACTGTGTGGATTGTAAACGAATAAAATGGAATCAGCGCATTCCTGCACGGACGAAAGTGGCTAGACGATGTTCCAAACTCACATGACCAGTCGATAAATATCGAACGGCCATATCGTAGAGTTAAAATACAGTGGAAAATTACAAAACTCTGATTGTCAAAATGTTACAATATTAAACAGCATTAACACAAGGTGGAATGTTAAATACAATAAAATTTAAAATGAAAGTATATAAAATACCGTGTACACACTTACACAGCGGTAAAATAAATAATTCAAAACAAATTGCCATAACGAATACAGTAGTTATATGTTGCAGGCGCTGCCCTCTAAAGTTAAAAGCTGCAGATACAGAAATACATAATATAGGATACTAGAAAAGAAATTCGTTTACTGATTGGCAAACAAAAGCAAAATTAATATAATATTTTTTTCTGCCATAGACGATAATTATAAGTGACAATACTTTGATACAGATTTACTTTTGCACAGTTAAATTTTAAAAATACCTTTTAAGACAAAGGTGGTGTCCCGAATGCAAACAAGGAAAGATCATTCCGAAAAAACAAAAAAAATGGGCTTTGCAAAAAGTTAAATTGCTAGAACAGCAATAGAAATAAGAAAATAAATAAGTTAGGAGAGAGCATGCCATAGTATGGCAGACAATTAATATAAAAAGAATTCGTTTTTTGTACTTGACTCAAACTGCTTGGTACATCACAAGTTAAAATTATCCAATTGTGAAAGTGGAGCTGAGTTCAAAGAATTTTTCAAATACAAATACGAAGGAATACTTCACGCGAAAATCGGATATCCTCACTAATTTGAAAATCTCTTTGCCCTTGAGAACAAAGCTGCGACGGAAAAAAAGTGTCACTGCTTTGCTGGTTTTTATTGTAATATTACGACAATACCTACACACAAAAATAACTAGCTTATTCGAGAGAAAATTCTTTCTGCAAAGCTAAACGTAAGTAGAGACCTGGAAAATTCGCGAGTTCAATGACCTGCAGGCTAGACTCTACAGTATTATGTAAAAATATGCTGATCTCAACTGAACATTAGTTCTCTGCTGCCACAGTGGAAGACGACAATTGGACACCGTTCTCCAGGAGGCGCCAAACACCGCGCGGACCATTGGCTTAATGTTATATAAACACATGTGTTTTAAATTCTAACTAGTCTCAAAATGAATTCGCTAATTCTTCAGGTATGTAACTGCAACACAATTCAAGCGACAGGTAGGCTTCACCTTGTGCCGTCAACTAGTCCCTGATCGTATGCTACCCGGCAGTTGTACACTGTTAGGCTGCGGGCTGCTTTGCTCAACTCTGCAGGCTGTGCTGGAGATGGGATTATTCTAAGTTATTCGTTTCGTTTGCTTTCGACAATAATATTTATTATTACTCGAATATTTCGTTTCCTGTAACATATGACATACCCACTCCCCCCCCCCAATCCGGCAGCCAACACACCCACCCCTCACCAGCATCCTCCCAATAATAAAAAATTGAGAAAAACCTTCAAAAATTCTAAAAATCGAGGAACATATAACACTACGCCACCCTCCCTCTGCTCGACCCCAACACACTTCGACACACGCATTTTAGGTGCACGATCGTCGTTGGGGGAGGTGGACATGTCCACTGACCCGCCCTGATCTGCTGGACCTGGCTCGGAGGATCGCATCCGCTTTTGCTGCTCTGAGGATTAAGTGGATCATTCTGCTAAAAGCCTCGAATCCGCTTGATTCTCGGAGCACTTTTAGGCTCTCGCATCGCGGAGCTTACATTTTATTGGAAATTTTTTTGGTGATAAACGTGACTTTTTTGGTAAAATAATTAATTTATGAAGTGTTTTTTTTTTGGGATGAAACGGGCCATTTCGTCTATAACATGGCCGTCCCAGGTCGCCAGCTGCTGGCCGAGTCTACCTTGTCAACCGAGTTGGCTGGTGGCTCCGTCTCCGACTCTTTGAATCCTGAACCAGAAGGTACATTTCCTTACTACTTTACGTAACTTGAATTTAAGTTTTATTATGGTTTTAATTGTAACACCACGACAGTAAAGAGTTTAGCATGCACTTCTGCCGTTTGCTGTACACCACGACAGGAGACCCTACAATTTCGTTTTGTATTGGGTAACATGCTAGGCGTGACACAAGTATATGTTAGGTTCATATATGTCATTGTACCTTTGCTTGTTAGATACATCCAGGAGAAGTGTGACCAGTAGTACACATTTAGAACTCGTGTGGCTTAATTCCGCGTGGGCGAGCTGAACATGAGAACGAGCTCCGACTGTGAAAGCATCCAATGTACAGGTAACATCTACTCGAGTAAATAAAGTATTGTGATGTCTAGCTTGGTGTCGTTTTACAAGGCGAAACGACAAAGTTTCTAACCAAGAATTGAATGATACAAGATAAATGCGAAGAAGTTATTTCACAACCCAAATTCCTGGATTTCGTAAAATAAACAGGATATCTTCATAAAAACCATGTTGCAAGGTAATTGTGAAGAAAGTATTTCTCACAGTTCAGGGCTGCTATCTGCCTCCAAGTGTCATACTATGAGACTTCACTCTCCATAGGTCATTGCGAATAGAGTCGAAGGCAGAGCTGGTTCAATGAAAGCAGCTGGAGCAAAACAAAGAGATTCTAGAGGGGAAGTGGGTTACAGGAAAGGATCTAAGGTTTACAGTATGCCAAAAAAACCACTTTGGAAATAAAAATAAAAGAGGCTCGACAGAAGGGGATTACTTACGAAGCAACTGCTAAATAAGTTTTGATACGTACAAAATAGATTTTCGGAGGCTCCGGAAAAGATTGGTGGATCATATATTATACATATAACAATGGAATAACTCCAGCCTTCTACTCCTAGGCCTATAACCATGGTGAAGCCCAAGCCATCTACTCCTATGCTTGAAACAATAATGGGGGCCCAGCCATATACTCAGAGGCATCCAATAATGGTGGAGCCCCAGCCATCTACTCCTATGCTTGCAACAATAATGGGGGCCCAGCCATATACTCAAAGGCATCCAATAATGGTGGAGCCCCAGCCATCTACTCCTAGGTCTACAACAGTGGTGAAGCCCCTGCCATTACCCCCAGACCTAAAACAATGGCAAAGCACCAGCAATATACTCCGAAGACCAAAAATAATGGCGGAGCCCCAGTCATCTACTCCCAGGTCTACAACAATGGTAGTTCCACAGCCATCTGCTCCTATGTCCCAAACTTAAAACAATGGCGGAGCCCCAGCCATATACTTCTAGGCCTACAATAATGGTGGAGCCGCAGCCGTATACTCCCAGACCTACAACAATGGTGGTGCCTCCTCAGCCGTATACTCCCATGCCTACAACAATTGTGGAGCCCCAGCTGTAGACTCCCAGGCCTACAACATCAATGGTTAAACACCAAACTACGACATTCTTTTGTGGAACGATGCCAACTGCAAAGCCCCAGTCATGTGGCTGAGACTTTACGTTTTCGCCCAAAACACTAATGCCTCCTCCCCAAGAACTTGAATGTATTACAGAGAGTAAAGAACGACAAGAGCAGAGGTAAACTTGCAAAACTTACTTACCTTACAAAGCAGGAGTAAAAAAAAATAATTGTGGTAAATGTTTTAAAAAATATGCAACCACTGAATATGGATTCCTAAGGACAAAAATGAAAGAAATGTAATTTCGAAGAACCAGCGATGTAATCTGAAGAAGAAATGGACAAGGCTTGCATCTTATGTTCTGAGCTGTACATCCACTCAAAGAATAAAGAGAGTTGGATTCAGTGTATCAGTTGTCGAGGATAAGCGCATGAAACCTGTTCAAGTGCCGAAGAAGGGGATGACACCTTCATAAGTGACCTTTGTGCTTGATCAATTAGTTACTGAGTGCTTATTTACAGTGCTAATACTTTTTTCAAACCAAAATAAACAACATACTTTCTCTCGTGTAGGCTTTAGCATATTTCTTTAGGTAGGGGTATATCTCATGTTTAATATGAATTTTTACCTCTAAATACACTTTATAAGAAAATTTTGCGTTAATATACTTGGTCATTATGAGTAATCCATTGTATCCAACAAGTTGTCCAAAATAAAGCAGATGAGCATTTTGAAAAATAAATTTTCTTTCCTTTTATTATTTTTTTCGTCTAACATATTTTTCTTGTATCCCACAAAGAGATATAATGTGGAATTTTTTTTTTTCATTGGTAGTTTTTTTAGTGAGCCAATATATGTAAACGTCCCCATTTTGGACGACTTTCCCTATTTTAAATACACTCAGTATACATGTACATAGACCATCACAATATGACATTACTAAATAAGAATTATTAATGATGACGTATCCAATTGAAATATCCAAATAATATAAATATATGAAGAATTTTTAAATATATTAATTAATGTACACTGGCGGAAACTGGAAAATGAACAACCGGAAGGATTTGTTGAATAATTACACATGATGTAAACTGTATATTTAGAGACCTGGACAATTCGCGAGTTCAATGACCTGCAGGCTAGACTCTACAGTCTTATGCACAAATATGCCTATATCTACTGCGCATTGGTTGTCTGCTGTCACAGTGGAAGACGATAATTTGACACCGTTCTCCAGGAGGTGTCAAACACTGTGTGGACCAACGGCTAAAATTTAATAAACGCACGTGTTTTGAATTCTAGATTGTCCCAAAATGAATCCACGAATTCTTTAGGCCTTGTATGTATAATATTTTATTACAAAAATCGTTTATGTACTTATATATATAAACTAAATCTTAATATGACATAGTATGTAGATATAGACTTTAAATGTCTTTGGTCTACAAAATAATTTCAAAATCTGCACCATCGAGATCAATTAAATTTTTATTTTCGTCTCTGATATCTAAGACTACGTGATTAAAATATAAATAATAATTTAAAAAAATAAATGACAAGAAGGCTCATAGACGATAGAATTCCTAAAACCAAATATCGTTTATGGTTTAAAAGTGATAACATATTTGTTTCTAAGTGATTAGATGCAACATATATTAAAATAATTCCATAAGTAGAATTGTAATGAACATTTATGCTATTGAAAGAGTTAAAATTAGGTGTAATTACTACCATAAATAATTTCACTTTTTTTCAATGGTCAAAGGTAGAGAATTAAAATTAATGACTTCATAACGGTTTGAACGATTATCTTGCGTTGAAATGTTTTCGATTTAACCGTTTAATCATTTGAAGTAATAACGATTGTAAATATAGAAACGAAGTTAAGGATTTCATAAATAAAAAATATTAAAATCCCATTTCTCTTATGTCCCTGGAATATTTCTCCTTCAGAGCTCTTCCTGACCCCTCGCCCCTTATCCACTCACCCACACTCTTGCATATATGAGAGAGGCTTACTTCTGCCTATTTGAGCACTGAGGCACGCATACCAGGTTGAAATCCAGTAGAGAGTTAAATAATCCCTACATAGGATAAATACAGTGCACTCGACATATAATTGTTTCGAACATTGGCTAACAAACATAACGCGCACTCAATTAATTGTGTATGAATCTACTTCACCATATCTTGCATTGAGAAGTAGTATCAGTTAACGAGTTTTATATATACTTCAAAATAAGTAAGTAAATATAAACAATTTTTAAATTTTAATTGTTATATAATTTTTATTTTAATCTTTAATTTTAAAAATATGTCTCAATGGATTTAAACTATTTGGTTTTATGAATTTATGTATACAAAACAAAAATAATTGTGATTTACTTTTAAAAATTAGAAATTTTTTTCTGTTGTCATGATACCAATGTGTAAACTGTAGTTCCAAAAGTAAAATACACAAGTTAACCGTCATAATAACGTGAAATTACCATTAGTAGTATATGGGTAGGTTGAGAATTAGACATTTGAGGCCATAAAATCCATGAATTTCAAGCTTTTTACCCCGAAATTCAAGCCCAAAAATAGCCTCAAAAAGCCTAAAAAATACAAAAAAAAAAAAACCCGACAAAAATGAAGATTTTTTTTTTTCAAGACTAGCCGTACGAATCGACAGGCAATGTTTAGATCCAAAATCAAGCATATTTACCTCGATTTTAAGCAAATTTTCTGTTTTCTAGAAATGTAAAAAATTTATTGTATTCTTAAAAATAAACCAATTTAAGATAAAAACAAGTGAAATAAGCTAAAAATCAAATGATAAAAGATAATTGATAGAATTTAAGAGAATTCTATATCGTGCATAAATTGACCATTTTTTAATTCTTTTAAGAATTTATACACTATAAAAACTTCTTTCTCATTTATTAGTTTTAAAGCATTTTTATCAAAAATTTTACATAGCGATCTGGTAATACAATTTTATATATACTATCTAGAATTCAATTAATTCTTTTACCAAATTTAGATTCACAAATTTGGAAATCTTAGCAGCTTACTATTTATTCTGTTCGAGATCTCCTAGTTTAGTAAATTCATACGAATTGTTTAACTTGCCGAGCAGAGAATCCATTTCGGTATTATTTATAAGGGGAAAATATTAATAAATAAAAAAAAAACCTATTTCTCTTAATATATTAATCTTTCTTATAAATAAAAAATTGTTGCCCCTCTTGCAAAATGGAAACCAATCAGTGCAAAAAGTGTGGTGAAGTATTAAACATAGAAAGTTTTCCATCACATAAATACAAGAAAGATAAACATAATAACATCTGTAAAAAATGTTACAATCAATATGTTAAAAATCGTTATGAGTTAAATAAAACACTATGCGAATGTGGAAAATATATTTCTAATGCAAAATTTAAAAAGCATAAAGATAGTAAATTACACTTTGCAAAAGAAATTAGTGATTATTCGACTGAGACATCTGCAGTATGTAATGAGAATATATCTATTGATTCATTTTATCCTCATAAAGAAACGATAGACAAGCATACAACAAAATGTAAAACATGGTTTAGTGAGAAAATATTGTGCGAATGTGGAAAATATGTTAATAGTGCGTATATCAAAGAGCATAAAAAAACTCAATCACATAACACAACATTAGATATTCTAAATGAAATTCAACAGGATGATTACCCAACAAAAACATGTACAGTATGTAATGAGAATAAACGTATAAAATTATTTTCTCTTCATAAAAATACTAAGGATAAACATAAAATATTATGCAAAAAATGTTGTAATGAGAACTATTATCACAGAAGAAGTTAAAGAATTATTATCAATAAATTAAAAACACTTTTCCAACTTCATTCCTATATTTTATTAATTTATTTCTTTATATTTTTTGAAACGTGTAAAAATTTTGTTTCTCTATAAATAAACAAATATGGCTACGAATTATTCAGTATCAGATCTGCGCGAAATGCGAGAGAGCGAATTGAGAAATATAGGTAGAGAAACAAATATAAGCAATTTATCTGAATTACGTAAAGACGATCTTATTACAAGTATTATTCAAATAAAAAAAAATGTAAATTTACAAGTCCTATTGAGTAAACTTTAAAAACTTTTACAGTTGCGGAATTAAGAACTAAAGCTAGAAGTTTTAACATATCGCCTATATCTAATTTAAGGAAAGGTGATTTAATTACAACTCTTATACCGTTTATAATAAATGAAGAAAGAAAGAATTATTTTGTAAATTACCCTTTAACGGTTATAAAATAAACAGAAAAATAATAAAGAATTGAAAGAAATATTCCCAATTTCTAATAAGATATTTGTACAACCAAGAAATAAAAGTAACGAAAATTCTACTTTTCCAATCCCCGAAGTTAAAGAAAAAAATAAAAGTTTAAGTCAAATTTTTACTTTCAAACAAAAAAATTTTAATGAACGCGTAGAAAGAAGAGAACCATTCGAAATTCGCGAAACTAGTCGTAATTTTAATGAAGGGTTCAACATTTGGCAAACAAAATACGACATTCGCATAAATAATTTACAAGGAACTCCGATAGCAAAAATTAATGGCGTTCGAAATGCTGTTCACGCAACATTGAAAGCAGTAAGAAAATTAACTGGTTATAAACAAGGAGTTCAAATGAGGATATATGCAATAATCATAATTTTCATCACACTATTTCGGCTGCAAGAAATAATCTAAATACCGAAAATTTACTTAATCAAACGGAAAGAATATTTACATTGAATGAAAATGTAGATATAAATTAAACTGCTTTCGATATTGATGTTTACAAAGTACCCAGAGGTAATTGTGCAAGAGGTAAAAATATTGCCAATTTAAGTAATGATATAAAAGCAAAACAATGTATTAATCAAATTAACAATGATGAAAACTTATGTGGGCCCAGAGCGATAATTACAGCTTTAAAATACGAAACTAATATCATTTTAGATAGAGAATCAACGAATAATGAACTTATTTAAATTAGAAAAGGAAGAAAATGAAATTAGCTCGTGAACTTGGAGCACGAATGGGAAAAAATTGCGACATTGGTTTCAGTTTAGAAGATATTATGGATGCAGAAAATTTTCTGGATATTAAAATTAAAATTGTTTGAGCTGCACATTTCAATTCAATTATTCATTCTGGAACAAAAAAAAACCAACATTTATTTATTTATATAGACATGACGAACACTACAATGTGATCAATAATATGAAAGCATTTTTTAGGTAGTGTTTATTATAAAAATTGTGTACAAACCATACAATAATAAGATAAACATGAATGTGAGAAGAAAAAATAAAAATAAATGTAATTTGTGTAAAAATCCACAACACGAAAATGAAAATCGTATTAGAATATATTGTCAAAAATGCAATATATATGTTTTGGACAGGAATGTTTTACTAATCACTATGTGTAAGGCAGTATATAAGTTTAAAACGTGTAACACAATATGTTTGAGAAATAAAAAACACAACCGTGGTTATATCAAATTTTGTAGTTGTAAGGAATTTGTAAAAAACTGATGAACATAAATGTTATATGCAAGAGAGACAACAAAAAAGGGGGTATTTGTATAAAATATTGTACTTGTAATGGCAAAAACAAGAATAAAGATATGGGTTGTTCATACACAGAAAAATACTACTTTTTCGACTATGAAGCCACACAAGATACTGGTTTTCATACACCAAACTTTATATCTGTTCAAGACTTTAACGGAAACAAAATTCATTTTAGTACAAATGATGAGTTTTGCGAATGGGCGATCTGAAGAAAATAAAGGATATAAATGTATTGCACATAAATCAAAAGTTATGATTCCTATTTTATTGTGCAATATTGTGTTAGAAATAGTGTAGATCCTCATACAATATATGTAGGTTAAAAAATTTTGCAATTTAAAATATCAAGTCTAAATATCAAAATAATTGACTTTATTCAAGGAAGTCTTGAGACATTTTCAAAAACATTTAACTTAAAATAACTAAATAGAGGATATTTTCTACACTTTTTTAATACACCAGAAAATCAAAATTATATTGGAAAAATACCAGCTACAAAATTTTATGGAGTCAAGACAATGAAACAAGAACAACGAAATGATTTCTTGAAGTGGGATGCTGAAAAAACAAAAGAAAATTATATCTTCGATTTCAAAAAGAAATAGTCGAATACTGTGATTCTGATGTTTATATTTTAAGACGTGGATGTCTTAAATTTAGAGAATCTTTTATAGAAATAGCAAATATAGATCCTTTCCAATATATAACAATAGCTGGTATTTGTATGTCTGTTTATAGATAAAAATTTCTTGCAAAAATACTATCGCAGTAGTTAAAAGATGATAAAAAATATATGTTTAATAAAGAATAAATTTCGTGGTTAAACACATTTCCAAATGTTCGACACGTATTAAATGGCGGAGAAGTGAATATTGGTGGAGCAAAAGTTGATGATTATGATGAAAAAATATAAAACAATATATCAATATCACGGCTGTTTTTGGCATGGATGTCCTGATTGTTATTCATCAGATACAATAAATAAATGTAATAATGAAAGCATGGATGACTTATTTACTAAAACAAATATTCGAATAACAATTTTAAGACAAAATGGATACAAAGTAGTGGAAATGTGGGCTTGCAAATGAAAAAAAAAACGTTATTTTATAAAAGTAATTTAGAGAAAACTAAAGATGTAATAGAACCATCACAACCAAGAGATGCATTTTTTGGAGGTAGAACTAATGCTAAAAAATTAAAAGTTTCAGGGAAACAATTAAGATATATAGATATGTGTAGTTTATATTCTGCAATGATATTTCTATGAGTAATATCCTGTCTGTCATCCAATTAAAATTTTTAATACTAAAAATTACAACGAAAATTGGTTTGGATTGATCAAATGTAAAATTTTACCACCAAGAAATTTATATCACCCAGTACTACCTATTAAACAAGAAGAAATATTGTTTACTTTATGTTCAAAATGTGTTGCAGAGAAAAAAGGAGAATGTAAACACAGTGATGAAGAAAGATCAATAAATGGAACTTGGACAACATTAGAATTAAATAAAGCTATCGAAAAAAGGTTACAAATTACTTAAAATTCACGAAGTTTGGTATTTCGAAAGTAATGAGATGTTTAGAAATTATATTAGAACATCTATGAAAATTAAACTGGAAACTAGTCATTGGGAAGACGATTTTAAATCAAGAGAAGAATATATTCGTGTTAAAAAATGAACAAAATATTGATTTAGACATTGAAAAAATTGAGCAAAATCCTAGAAAACATGCTGTAGCAAAAATTTGTTTAAATTCACTTTGAGGTAAATTTGGACAGAGACAAAATTTAACACAAACAGAATATATAACTGATCCAACTTACTGGTACGAATTGTTATTATATGATAGAATAGAAATAAATAATGTTGTTTACATTAATGACAAAATAATAGAAGTTTCCTTTAAATACAACGATAATTATGTAGAAGATAGCAATGCAACAAATATATTTATAGCAGCGGTTACTACTTCCAATGTTAGATTAAGATTATATGAAATGCTTGATAAATTAGGTGATAAAATAGAATATTATGACACAGATAGTGTAGTTTACATAGACGATAAAAAAAATACCTTTAAAACAGGATGTATACTTGGTGAATGGACAGATAAATTTGGAAAAAATTATTATGGAATAAATTGGATAAGTACTGGTCCAAAGAGCTATGGCTATGAAACTTTTTAGGAAAACAAGTTACAAAAATTAAAGGATTCACTCTAAATTACGAAAATGCTTTACAATTAAACATGAAATCAATGGGTTAATTGGTACAAAAAACTAAGAAAAATGTGATTATAAAAATAATATGACCACAAGAGATAAGAAAACAAAAAATTTGGTGAATACATTTATGGCTAAGGAATTTAATTTTTACTATGACAAACGTATGATTTTGAATGAAAAAGACTATATAGATACATTGCCGTAGGGCTATTAAACAACTAATTCTATATTGTTACTATATTCAATATTATCATATTTCTATATTATATTTTTTAACATCATTAATTTCTAAAACAATATCGATATCAGCACCACCGAAATCAATTAGTTTACCGTTTTCTTCTCTAATTTCTAAAACAATGTGGTCAAATCGTTCATTATTAATTTGATAAAAAATTGGACATGGAGTCTCATAAATTATATAATCTCCAAAACCAAACGTAGTTTTTGGGGGAAAACCGGCTATTATATCTGTTTCTAAATTACTTGATTCATCTTATTTGATAAACGTGCCATATGCTAAGTTACAGTAAGCATTTATTGTTTTAAATGGGTTAAAATTAGGTAACTTAGTACCTACAAAAATTTTGTCTTTTTCAATAGTTATATTTCTCTCAAAGCCAAGCATATCAGATGGATTATCATCAAGTTGAAAAGAATAAGAATTATTTGATTGAATAAAATATCGCAATTCTAATTAAAATTTTCTCATGGTATCACTTTTTTATAAAATATATATAAATTTTTAAATAATATAAATTGTTCAAAATATAGATATTTTAGAATTTTGGGATATTGGATATGAAATTATAAAAACAGCAACTTGCATTGATAAAGAATAGGACATTGTTCATTTCAAAATCGTTTTAAAAATCAGTAAAAATGACTTAAGATCAGATAAATTTTCTAATTTTAAAGAAGGTGTTTATGATTTCGAATGTTGTGATGGTTGGGATTATGGAATCAGTAATGTCTATGTTTCACTTTTTTATTTTTTATTTTTAGACTTTAAAAAGTCTTATTGGTGTTTTACTTTTGTTGAATAAATATATATATTCTTTTTAATTTGCATCTTTTATCATTTGATTTTTAGCTTATATCACTTGTTTTTAGCTTAAATTGGTTCACTTTTAAGCATATAATTAATTTTTTACATTTCCAGAAAACATGAAAAATTTTCTTAAAATCGAGGCAAATATGCTGGATTTTGGGTCTAAATTTTGCGTGTCGATTCGTGCGGCTAGACTTAATAAAACCTTTGTTTTGGACGTTTCTTGGGGTATTTTTTAGGCTTTTTTGAGGCTATTTCTGGGCTTGAATTTTGGGGTTAAAAGCTTGAAATTTTTGGGGTAAAAGCTTTAAATTCATGGATTTTATGGCCCCAAATGTCTAGTCCTCAACCTACCCATATACTACTACCATTATCATTAAACTTTAAAAATAAAAGTTAACCAATTCTAGGAAAATGAAATACCATGAATACTTTGACACTGGAAACACTCATATTATACAGAAATGATATAATTTATTTACAAGATATAAAAGCTCCCTTAAAAATAAGAATATTGAGTTTTTTTTAAACTGTTCAGAAAATGTCTATTTTTGCCCGAATTTATGTAACAAGGTTACACAATAGTGTCTAAAGTTGCATAACCTCTACTTTGCAGGGGCGAAACTTTTCTAAGTACATTTTCTTACTAAATGTAGAAATTTTAATAACAAAAATAATAATATATGTAGTAATTTACGTTCTTTGTAACGGCATTGACTAAATTAATTAAAATATGTAATGTTTATTGGTTTAATTACTTATATGATGTTTTTCATAAAAGTGGAATCGATTCTAAAATCCAAATAATTCACTGTCAGTGTCTTAAGTTCATACACACATCTCTGGATTCAGTGACCCGGGAAGAGGGCTTATTAGGCTTTAGAAGTAAAAATGACCAAATTTAATAAATGTAAAATAACTATAACTTAAATTAATAGATGTTCACGTATTTAGCCACATCAACTGATGGCTGTTACCGAATTGGGAACAGTTAATAATATTAAACCAAATAATACACTTAGGAATTAATCAGGGATTTATTTAATATTATTCCATTAAAGCAATAAATTCTAAAAATAGGATATAAATTATTTCTATTTATCTTTTTGTTTATATTAATGAAATTAGTTATGAAGAAATCTGATGAAGTCATTTTACTACATAGGCAGTTTAAAATGTTTGAAATTATCAATAAGAATTATTATAATATTAGTATAGTATCGTGTTTTAGTTTATATTTGGCTGTCAATATAATTTATGATAAATATTCTATTAACTAGTGTGATTTTATATTTTATAAATCTTGGAATTTCAGAGTATGGAACGCCATACTCTGGAGAAATTAGACAAATTAAACAACATTTCATATATTCTTTTAATAGTTACAATTTATGATATACTGAAATGATATAATCTATTTACTTTACAATATGACTATATACAAAATTAAATTTAAATTACCACAAATAATTTATCTTAAAAATATTGAATTTGGTTAATATTCATAATTTAAAAATAAAATTAGTTATATCTCTTCGTACAAATATTGAAAATAAAATAAAATATTAATATTGTTATGTTACATAAGAATAACTTATATATTTTACGATTATTCAGACTATGTACAAAAATACACTAATAAAATAAAATAAATTAAGTGTAAAAGAGAGAAAGCATAGTTAGTTTTAACTTTAATACCCTGTTCTTTTCATTGTGAAATTCCATAACTATCATAAATAACAGTGAGAATACAAAATAAAATGTTATGTACATTGCTACTACTAGACAAATATGCACAGCAAAACTATTTAAAAGTGGGTGCATTGAAAATAATCTAGCAAAACAACGATTATAAACATACAGCACTGGTAGTACAGAAGAGGACGAAATATACTATGCCTCTATGAAATAAATCAGCAATAAAGCGACTGAATCAAATATCTCTACTTGCCTTAAAACATTCAAAGTCGAGATAGAAAATAAAGGAACTACACCAAATGCACTTTGACGATTTATGTAAATATTATCGCGTGGATAAATTTTTGTTGCTTTAGTCGTGCCTGTTCAATGTTCAGAATTTTTCTCTGGCTCGACTGCGAGGCCGCGAGACCCAGGTGTTTTGCAATACGAGGACGACGTCGTCGCCTTGTGCTGAACTGTTCACGGAAGTGTACCGTCGTCCTGGGATCCGGCGCGCTTCGTTTGTGAATCGGACAGTTTGTGTCGGCGAAAGGAGGCCGCTGTTGAGAAACAGCTGGACGAGAAGTAGGGCCCGCCCCTGGTTTAGACGACCGGTTCTCCCTGTGTCATCTGTCAGGCAAGCGCGCGCGATGTTCCGGGGTTAAATGCTGTTCGCGGTAAAATTACCACTTTTGACAGCCCTGCTTGAGATCTACTTGTGTGTATGTACATTGTGTATTCTTCCGCCTTATGCAAAATTAACATTGCCGTGGACGTCATCACTTTAGTCATGCCGCGGTCAAGTAAATCTGTGGAATGATTAGAAAAGTAAATATTTTACCGATATGTTTATTTTTACACTTCCTATGCATTAAAAAAGCAGAAAGCGAAATAAATAATTGCAGTTATTACAAATGGTTACCTAACACTTTTTATTCGACGTTAAATATAGAACTACGTTCCATTCAACTTTGCCAACTTGACTGGGCGCATGTCACCAAGTGAGCCCGTTGAAATATACGCATGTAGGGGCAGTAACATTTTTCTAACGTTGATTTCGAAAGAGCCCACTTTATCGTGAACACCCTTTAGTTACGTTCAGGGAGGTCATATCTGGCCCCAACCGGGGAGGATATGCGTGCCTCAGGCAGGCCTCTGGCCTCGCCTTAGGGCTGTTCATTTGTCCACAGGAGTTCAGATTAGTGCGTCTAACAGGGCGGGCGTGTAACGTGAGTACGGTAGTGTGTTTTCGGGGAGGACGTGTTTCTAAAGGCTGTTCACGATAAAGTGAGCACTTTCTAAATGAACCTTAGAAAAAAGTTACTTCTCCTACTTGCTTATATTTTAATGGGCGCACCGAGTGATTTTCGCCCAGTAAAGTTGGTAACGGTGGATGGAAAGTAGATCCATGTCTTAACGTCTAATGAAAATTGTAATGTAACCACTTATGACTAATTAAATCATTTATTTCGATTTCTGTTTTTCTTAATGCATCGAAGTAAAAGAAATGAGTAAATTTGTAAAGTATTTATTTTCGTAATATTTTCACAGCTTCACTTGACCGACGCATGAATAAAGTGATGAGGTCCATGACAATGTTAATTTTACATAAGGCGGAAGGATACACAACGTGCATACGATTAGATCTTAAACAGGGCTTTCAAAAGTGCTGATTTTACCGTGAACAGTCTATAGAGACCGCGTGCCTAAGGCGGGCCCATTGTCACCCCTTAAGCCCCTGTCACACTTAAATTTTTCCGTCGAACTGTTTTCAATAAGTTTGGTGAAATAAAGTTGGACAGTTATGAAGTCATTGAAGCGTCATAAACGTCGCCATATTTATATGAAAAAGTTGGATGGCTTCTGTTTCCGTCAAACATTTGAAAATCGGAATGGTTATAAAATTTCTTTGATGTTTGGTGGTTTCAGCCAATCAGAATCTTGCACGACAAAAATTGACGCAAAGAAACTTTAAAATATCGAAAAATTGCTGGAAACGAAGAAAGCTATGAAGATAATTAATTTATGTACAAGCTGTCTGGGCATAAACACGATTTTAAGTGTTTATTTCACGCAATATTACGAACTCATAGGCATTATATTTCTTTGTGCAGGAAAATTCTCTGATAACTAAAATTTGAATTTACTAGAGAAGCGAAAATAAATTACAACGTTCCTTAATTAATTTATTGGAAAAAATAAAAGCTACATCTCACTATGAAAATAATTTTTTAAGCAATAATTCAAATTATATTTTCCCAGTAAAAAAATTTGACAGTGTGACATATTTTCAAACACATTCGAGATTATTTGATCAAATTTGTTGCAAGGAAAAATTTGATGGACGTATTTTGTCTCCAAATTTACTTGTCAAATATAGTTGGAGGCGAATATTTGAGCGTGTGACGGGGGCTTTAGGGCTGTTTATGTGTATGTGGAGTTCATGTACGGCCGCGGAACTGTGCTTTAAGTTGTAACATCGTTGTCCTATAGTGGGCAATGCGCGGATGTGTTGTCGGGACACGAGCTACTAGAGTTGTGTGCGGGACGGTGGGCGTGGGCAATGCGCGGATGTGTTGTCGGGACACGAGCTACTAGAGTTGTGTGCGGGACGGTGGGCGTGGGCAATGCGCGGATGTGTTGTCGGGACACGAGCTACTAGAGTTGTGTGCGGGACGGTGGGCGTGGGCAATGCGCGGATGTGTTGTCGGGACACGAGCTACTAGAGTTGTGTGCGGGACTGTGGGTGTGTCCCTCGTCGTGTGGCTTCTCGTTGGGATAGGTCCGTGGTTTGACGTCCGGCATGGGCACTGCGAGATTTTGCCGCAGGCAGCTTCGCGAACTCCACCGAGTTGCTGGGCGGCGACCAGCGTCAACCGCACGCACTGACTGAGTGTCCTGTCGTGTCACCGTGAGTTAAGTTACTGTTAAGTCTCAAGTGAGGTTGGCGTTACGTTAACCCTGTCAGACCTGCTTTAATTTACAGTTTCAGGTGTTGCAAAGAAAATTTTTTATAATGCGTGCTGTACTTAAGTCGACACCACACTTGTTTCGTTGTCTCAGCCAATGAGCTGTAGGCTGTACGTTCGGCTAATGAACCAATCATGACCTAGACTAATAAAACAGTTTGCGAATCATTTACCCAAAGGTAAGCTCATTGGTCATTGAGCTTCGCAGTGTACAGCACAGACCAAAAATTACCTACACGTGCGAAATGTACACAATTTTGTACACTGGGTATGAATGGTTAAAGTAAGATGTTATGCTAAGTAAGTGTAACAGTTAAGTGAAATTTTCTGGTGCAGATTCTTAGTTAAATTAATGGACTCTCCACTCCAGACTTTCAGACTTAATATTTTTTTTCTCTAACGATTTACTCACCTCTTAACTAGTCATTCCTGTGAGCTATGTGCAAGACTGTTTTTTTTAGCTCTCCTTCTGAGAGGTGTTTGTCAGTCGTTGTAAACTGTCATCTTAAATAAACCTGTTTAATTTTGAATTAGAGACCAAAGGCTTATAATTTTTTCACCCTAATTTAGAGTGTAGAAGTAACTAAAATTTCTAAATGAATTGAATTTTTTAACTTACATTAACCCATCTTACAACCGCCCTGTGGAGAGTGAGCTGGTTTTATCCCAGTACCTAGCACTCAGAGAGGAAGTACACTCTCGCAATGCCATGGAGTATATTTTATTGTGTTTACTTATTTAAGCCCCCTTGTGTTATGTCGTCCATGCGGCATTGTTTGGAGTCACCAAGCTGAGCGACTGTGGTTGTTAGTAGTTATTTAATTATTTTTGGTATTTAGCCACTCTCGACAATTGGTGTTAAGTCATCCCCGCGCCAATATGTATCCAATTAATTGATAAAGACAATGCTATTGTTGATGTGATAATGATGAGAGAGATGATATCTATTCTAACATTTCGAATAAATCGTCTATTGTCCTCGAACCATTAATTTCTGTACAAAGATTGATGACTAAAATAAAAAGAAGTAATACAATAGAAGTGTTAAGCGAAGATGTAGTAAATGATCTTCCTTTGAAAGAATTCTCAAAATTGATTACTGAATTCTTCAATGACTGTGAAAAAAAGAACATTACATGTATAAAACTATGGGAAAAAAATTATATGAAAAAGGTTATAACAAGGTCGAACTGGTAACACACAGAAGGGCAACAAGTCCCACAGTAGTGCATTTGGTTTTGTTTGCCTGCAATAATTCTAAGAAAGGCAATGCATCGTTTACAGAAAACTGAAAAACGTCCGCCCATTGGTATCGGCATGGCATCATATCTAATTGTCCATTTACTGCAGATAGGAATCATGCCCAGGACATGTTCCTTGTCTACAATAAACAAAATTCGATGGTGGGGCTAGGTAGCAGGTTTCCGAGCTACTCTCTGCTGTTTGGCAGTAATGTAACTTATTGTTATTTACTCAACGTAACCTTTGATAATGGTTAATGTATTGTGAAATAACTGTGATTATTCAATAAGAAGAGTAAAAATGAGTAGCGCAGACGATGAAGAAAGAGTTGTTCGTAAAAGAAAAAAGGCATAGTCAAATGAAATGCATAGAAGAAATATCATAAAAAAATCTAAATTGTCAGGGAAAGAACATGCAAATTGGGTAAGGCAAACCGTTCCAGCTATAAAAGCAGGATCGAATGATTGCAGTTAAGGATTTTTATTTCTTGAATATTACTTTATGTAG
Organism: Dryococelus australis; assembly: GCA_029891345.1. NCBI lineage: Eukaryota > Metazoa > Arthropoda > Insecta > Phasmatodea > Phasmatidae > Dryococelus > Dryococelus australis. Next base: position 295,977,357 of record CM057009.1, on the reverse strand, counting down.
ACCTAAATAAATTAAAATGTTGTAAATACTTCCAAGTAATAAGTGTAACATAACCTAACCTACAACATAACCTAAACTTATCTTCACAAACTTGTAATGGTTACAGTCTGGACTAATATCATTGTTTTGGTTTCAGCTGCAAACAACATTGTTTGCACGTTTCCATGGAGAATGATGTGTTCGAGATTTTTGCTAAACTTCATGACATGCAAACTAAAACACATCAAGACATATATTTTCAATTTTGATGGAAGTTTGCTCAGTTGAGCGAGAAAGGCCTAGGCCAGGCTCATCAATAGCAAAGCCAAAATCGTTCAATGTAAAGTACCACATACTACATAGTGGAATCCATATCTAGGTATGCAAGACATCATTTTTTAAAGACTATGGATACACTTCTAAGACGTGTTATAGGCTCTCTCATATTTTGCAACCAAGCGAAACTCCAACTGATAAAAGGGGAGAACCCGTATCTGCTGATGCTGTTCCTGGATCCGTCATCAGTAAATCAAGAGCTCACATTGAAAGCTACCCTACAAAATCAGACCAGTATACTGGTAAGGATAGAATGTATCTTGCATCAACCTTAAATGCAAAACCTATGCATGAGGTGTTCATAAAGCAAGAATGCGAGTTCCTTCTCGAAACCCTTGGTAGTGATTTTGGCAGTATTTTAAATATAACTATTCTATTGGTTTTGGTCAACCTGTAAAAGACGCGTGTGTCATCTGTGAGGAGTTAAATGTCAAAATAAAAAGCTATTTCCAGAATGAAAATGCCAAAAGAGTAGCTGTGACCGAACTGATGCTGCACAAACGTAGGGCCAACAAGTGTTATATGTCTCTAAATGAAATTATAGGAAAATGTGAGAAGGATATTAAAACTAAGGTTGTTATTCGTGTCGATTACATGGTCAGTGTATCACTACCGTACATACAGGTACAAGGCATTTATTATTTCAGACATTTTACTGTTAATGTTTTCGAAGTCCAGAGAGCTTTTCGAGAACTTACATTTTTTATTTATCATGAAGGGGAGGGAAAGAAAGGCTCCAATGAAGTATGTGCAATTTTAAATTGTTATATCAATAATAAAATTGCACAGGATGTCAAAACATAGTATTTTTTCGGTGACAACTGTTCGGACCAAAACAAGAACAACACTCTGGTTCAAATTATGATGTTGTGCGAAACAAACAGATCCATTACATTTAATTCAGTTTCCCAGTTACAAGTCACTCTTTTATGCCAAATGATAGAGAGTTCGGTGCAATTGGGCGGAAACTAAGAAAAGAGGAAATATATTACACTCTTAATGAAGTAGTTGAGCTTATAAAAACTTTTAGAAAATGTAACAAGTTCTCTATTGTTGAAATTAGGTTTGATGCGTTTGTTGACTATGCATCTTGTGGCCTAAGTTCTACAAAAAACCGTGCTTAAGCAACGATTCGTATGGTAAACATGTCCTCTAAATATAAAAAAAACTGTCCTTTATTAGTTCAAAACACCACGAGATATCCTTTTCATTTGAAAAACTGCAGCAAGTTAAATGTAACATGAAAATTGCTCGGCTAATGGTGGACACTTTTAGGTTAACAAAATCCGGAACACCATTTGAAATACCTTCAAAACAAATATACACATTTTTATTGCCCATCAACAAGAAAAAAATTAACGATATCAAGAAACCTTTGGTTTATATCCCCCATGCCCTCAGGACACATTTCATTTTCGGAATGAAATGACATCATGGCCAGTAACGAAGAAGAAAACTGAATCGCCTAACATTCATAAATATCTTATATCATGTGGAAATATAAAATCAATTGATTTTTACTGAAAAATATTAAGTGTTCATGTAAATAAATTTTATTCACCATGTATTTCAACCCCTGTTTCATTTTAAAACCGAGTTTACTACATAAACAGAAAATGTCCAATATTACAAAAAAAAAAAAAATTACTGTTTTTTTCATTGACTTCACAGAAACATTTTAAAAGTGTACATTGAGCAAGTGTACCAATACAAGACAAAGCATATTTAAATATAAACTAATTTGTATCTTAAAAGTTAAAAACAGTTTTTTGTCTCTGCTTTGAAATTGAACAATGTGGACGTGTTGCCTTTCTGCGGTTAGCGGTTCAGTTAAGAAATACATGTTTAGGAGAATGCTACAAATGTAATCAAAAATGTCAATCATAATATTATTCTTAAGTTTTAACCATTCCTAAATGTGTATCGTTCCATAAATGTTACATAACCATCAGATAATCAATCGCCACCAAGATCAAATAAATATTTTAAACAGTTGTCAGTTAATTCATCAACAAATTTACTTACATTAACAATATTAGGATGTAAGATAGTTTAAAAATAATAAGAGAGATGTTTGTTTTAATACATAGGTATCTTTTATATAAAAAAAACTTTAGAATTTAATTTTCGCAAGCATTATTTTCATTAATCCATGAATTATGAGAGTTATAAAATCCCAAACATTTTACTTAAACTTTATCTACCCTCATTCTTATAATATTTTCAACAAGGTTACATCTGGACACTAGGTTTTCATAATTTCATATTCATAAAAATTTCCTTCTATTTCTTTGGCATCCATATCTATTACAATATAAGTTGGTACATCATGTTTTAGAACTTTAACAAATAAAAATTATTGACTAATTTACTGTACAACTTTTTTCCAATAATTCTTTTGAACTTACTTATTTTTACAATATTGTAAAAAATAAAAATACTGATCAACAAATATAATTGTATTCTCTGGAATTTTATTTATTTATATTATTTCTATTAATTTAAATAAATTTCATGCCAATACAAGTATGTTTGTATTATTTTACTCTTTTATTGAACCTTATAAATATGTCCACCCATTTATTAACCCCATTCACAGCAAATTTAGTCTTCATTATATTTTTTTAATTTACGAATAAATCTCTCAACCATGCGTGCTTTGAGTTCTCAGTATTTATATAGATTCAAATCCATTTACAATAATTTAGTTTTTTATCTTTAATAGGTTATACAAATGGATACTTAGGAAAAAAATATCAATGATAGTTAATATATAATTATATCCTTTACTTATGGATGGTATTCATTTAAATATCCTGTACCCATAATTTAAAAAAAAAATAGTTCTGCCATAAGTCATCTACACCAAAAATTATTTATTTTTTCCAAAAAAAATTCTTTCTAATATGCCTGTGTAATTAATTTATGATACCTTCGCGAATTGAAAAGTTTTTTTTTTAGAAATGTTGATTTTTTTTTAGATTTACATACAGCTCATATATTTTTTTAAACTGCTTTATCAATTTCTGTATTTTATTATTTTGCGTCATTATTTTAGTAACTTTCTTATCCTTCAATTAATGTATATACTAAAATTAAAGGGGCCATGGTGGCTGAGTGATTAGCACGTTCTCCTCCCACCAAGGGGAACCGGGCTCAATTCCCGTTCGGATCACCAGATTTCCGCAAGTGGAAATCGTGCCGGATGATGCCGTTGGTAGGCGGGCTTTCTCGGGGCTCTCCCGCTTCCCCGCCCCTTCATTCTGGCGCCACTCCATATTCACTTCTACCACCATCAACGGCTCTCAAGACCTCGCTGTTAAGAGTCGCCCAAATCTCTTCGCTCACTCACTAAAATTAAATTATATTTAATGGAAATAACTATTGTCGTCGATAAGCCATCTGCGTGTTCAGTATCCTTTAATGTTATACTTAATGCATCACCATTTTTACACCAAAACCTTTTGTGCTATCTGCATCTTGTAATTATTTAATTCAATAAATTCGTCAGTTACTATGTCAACAGTATGGCCAGTTATATTAATGAGAGTTCCATCAGTTACAAAAGTGAAAAATGTTTGATTCTTAACTAATATTAACGTGTTCTTTTTTATCCGAATCTGTATATTTTGAAATATTAGTTTTTTTTTCTAATTTAATGGTGGTCAGCTTTATAATTATATGAGTATCGCAGTAATTAATAAGATATTGGTAAAAATGAGATAGTTCAGATTTTTTGTAATAAAAATAAATTTATTATTTATTTAATTAAATTTACTGTTTAAAAATTTTTTAGTAACAGCATCTTTGCCACCTACTAGATCAGTCATATTATGTATTCTTCTATTCTGTATACAAACATAATCTTTTGTATATACAAAATCCTACTAAAATGATTTTATAAAGCAGAAATTAAAATATTTTAGTTTTATTCAACATAAGTTTTTGTTGTCTAATCATTTAACACATATTTAGCATCAGAATTGTTCATAAATATTTACTTAAATATTCTATTAAGAGTTTTCCAAATATATCTGTAATTTAATAGTAAATTAGTTAAATCATAAAACTTTAATACTTTAGAAAACAGATATATTACTGTCAAACATAAATGTGATACACAGGCAACTGAATCAAATATCTGTATTTTATGAATCAAAGTAATACAAATCATTATAAGTTTCATAACAACAAATTAATGAGTGACAGGATTCGATGAAATGTCTTAAGTTAACGATCGCAAATTAATTTTGGTACATTTTGTTTGGTAATTCATAACATATAAACACTTCTTAAATGTTTTATTTTTAAATTTTGTATAAAATTTTTATAACAATATAATGGTGCTAAATATATTAATTTTTTTCGGTCTACCACTTCCTTATTTCTATGCAACTATTCTTTTCCCAACATAATTATATCCTGTTGCTAAATTATTCCTATATTCTTTTTCCAATTATTGTTTATTCTTTTTAGTCGGTTATAATGAATTGCATATAGCTCTTGCACCACTAGCTAAGGCACCTTATGTACTTAATATAGGAACAAAAATTGTAAATATTTACAATGTTGTAGTCTATTTCGTGTCTTTTCAATGAGTGAGTGAGAAGATTTCGGTGGCTCTTAAACACCGAGTTCTTGGGAGCCGATGAGGATCAAGCGAGGTGAGTATGCAGAAGCGCCAGAATGCAAGGGCGGTAGAAACGGGATATCCCATAGAAACCCGCCGGCCAGCGGCTTTGTCCGGCCCGATTCTTACATGCGAAAATCCAGGCGCTACCCTCACGAGAATCGAACACTGTTTCCCTTGGTGGGAGACGAGCAGTCTAGACACTACACTACAGCGGCCCCATGACTTTTCAGTAATTATCTTTTTTATTGCAAATAAACACAATAATTTCAGAGAATTGTCCCCTATTTTTTTATTTTTCTTCTGAAGCTGATATTGTTTTAAATATTTATTAATATCTATTTCCTACAGTTGATGGATTGGTATACCGCATGTTATGGTTTTCATCTTCATTAATGTATTAAAAATTTAATATATATTTTGTTTATTTTATCGTCGGATATTTATCCTCCATCCTAATTTCCTTTTTACAAACATAGTTACGGCAACAGTCACATCAGAAGCAACTTTTTCACCAATTGGAGTAACGTTGTATAACATAATTTCTTCCGCTACTTAGTAGAATTTTATCAGCTTCATGCGTAGATTTTAAAAATTTATTATTTCTGTAAGCTGTATCATATTGCCTGCAAGAGCCTCGTATGATGTATTTATTCCTCTGTCACTTCTTTTCAGTCGTTCGTTTGATTTTGTAAACAAAACGGAATAATTTGTAACCCAGGTAAATGCTTTTGTGGTAAATTTAATTTATTTAGTGTCCAATTTATTAGTCTATTACCATGATGTTCAGAATTTCAAAATGAGTGAGGAATGACATTTAATACACTTAATCAGATATGGAATTATTAATGCTTTATGCTTACGTTTTAACTGTAACAACTATTACTCCCAGCATTTTCTTGACAGTGGATAACTAAACGATAGTCAATTAATGCTCTTACATCATTCATCCAGACATAATCATTTAGTATAGCATTGTAGTTATTAATTCCTTGGCCAGAGTTTGGTGTTCTAGGTGAATATAGTATTTCCGATATATATGGTTCAGGTCTTGAATATTGTCATTTAATATATTTTTCATAAATTAGTTAAATAATTTTTTAATATTTTCAAAATTTATTGGAATCTGGAAAACAGCATTAGTTGATAAAACATTTTAGTATAACTATCATACTTCATCAGTATATTTATTATAAACGTCTTTATGTTTACTTTTAGCTAAAACATTAGAAGGTACTTTTGTTAATTCATACTCTTTAATGCTAACGAATAGTTTGTTTACAGTATTTGCTTTAGTATCGCCAATATAGAAAGTTTGTCCCACTCCTATTAACTCGGGGGTTTATTAAACTGGCTGAGTGGTTAAACTGCCCGCCTCCCACCAAGGCGAACCAGGATTAATCCCCAGTTGGGTCACTCCCGGATTTTTGCAAGCGGGAAACTTGCCGGAGGATACCGCTGGTCGGCGGGTTTCCTCGAGGAACTCCCGTTCCCCCCACTTTTGCATTCCGACGCTGCTCCATCCTCTCAGTGTGCTCCCGTACCGCGCAGATGAATTGCAAATACGAAGGGCTTCGTTTTAACCTCGACGACCATGGAGCCGCGACCTGCATCATGGCTAACTAGTTGTCACTAGTGTCGACTCTGCGATCGGGTTATCGCCTGTGCTCAAAATGCTCATCGACTTGAGAGGGCGGTCTGTACGAAGAGTCCTTTTTAACGCGATGACCGACTGTGAATCATGGCCGGGGCCTATCGTAGTACTGCATTGTTCAGTACAAAGTCCAAGTTGTTCATGGACCAATGGTGAAGCGTGGCGGAGCCTGCTGTAGTTGTAGGCACTTTTATTGCAATGTTTAAACACAGTTTACCCAGGAAGTGTTAAAATATACCGAGGGACCTGGATATATAAATTTTTTTAAAGCGCGATTATTAAATAAAATGTTTACCTTTCAGCTTTTGGAGGTAGGACTAAATATTTTTATTTTAAAATAGGGGGAAATTTATTATACTGTGCGAAACACACGCACACAAAGAGTCCGAACTATACCAATATGCCTACTGACTCTTGCTGACTGACTCCTACAGACGAACTAGTCCTGCCCCACCTCCTCATTCAGGGTATATTTAGGGGTCGTTAGAGGTCACTTAGGAGTCATTAGGGGTAATTAGGCGTCAGTTAGGTGTCATTAGGGGGTCTTTAGAGGTCGTTAGTGGGCATTTATAGGTCTTTAGGGCTCATTAGGGGCCACTTAGGGATCATTAGGAGTCAGCACCGCAATCAGGGGTCATTATGGGTCAATGGGTCATGGGTCAATGGGTCAGTCTTGTGAGGGGTCGGTCCGACAACAGGAGTCAGTTGCCTTCTTTAAGTGTGGCCATGATTTATAGGTGAGCGAAGAACTTGTCTGGTAGAAACTGTTGAAGATATAACTCCATGGTAATGTGATCAAGGAACTAGAATTTAAAGCCTGCCTGCCTACCTGCCTGTGTGTGTGTGATGTCACAATGCCTGCATGTGATTGGTCAGCTGCAATCATGTGGTAACTTGGTGATTGGCTGGTTGGTGTCTGCACAAAATATTAATGGTGTAATACAATTGGTTCAAAGTCAATAAAACATCAAAGTGTTTGCATATGCGTATATTATAAGCAGTAGGGAGGTAGGCTGTGAGGCTTAGTATGACAAAGGCTGTTGTAAAGATACATCGTATCAGCTAGCTTCTGCATCTATGTATACATTTTTCTCGAGTTTTTGTTTTCAAGGGCATGGGGTCAAGCTCAAGGTAGTTTGCATATAATATGGTGCTGGTAGTCTTTAATGTATTATGCTTATTTACTTTTATGTATTTATTATTGAGTTTTTTGTTTTCAAGGTCATTAAATGCCATAGGGTCAAGGTTGATGTAGTCTGCATCTAATATGATGGTGGTAGTCTGTAATGAATTATGATTTCTGACTTTTATGTATTTTCTCTCGAGTTTTGGTTTTCAAGGACGTTCAAGGACATGGGTCATGGTCGTGGTGGTATCTATCTAACAACGGTGGTAGTCTGTAATTTATTATGCTTTCTGACGTTTATGTATTTTTTCTCAAGTTTTTGTTTCCGAGGTCATTCAAGGTTATGGGGTCAAGGTCAGGGGTCAGGGATCAGGAGTCGCAGATCAAAGTTCAATTGCTAATGGGTATTGGCTTCCGAGATGGCATCAATATGGCTGAATGAGTATATGTGAGGGGAGTGGGGGTGACGGAGTCAGTATTCTGCTGGGGATGGAACGAATGTGACTAATGGTGGTGCTGGGGGGCCCTTCGGACACGTAAGTTCTTAAAAAAATTGTATAAGTTTTTTAATATATTTTAAATTAATTAATAATTCGTTTTTGATCATACTTCCTTTTTAGATTTTTTGGAATTTTTTGTGATTTTTTTAAAATTTTTCAGATTAGTTTGGGTTTTTGAGGTCAAAGGTCCTGGGTCAGGAACAAAGGTCATTTACATACAATATGGATGCAAGATGGCTGATGCTTATGTCTGACTCCTATGCTGTATCCCTTGTATCGAATTGGCATACCCTATGGCTATAAAACCAATATGGCTGCCACTGCTATGTCGGTCCTAAGGAAGACCCCAAATTACTTAAATTGGGCGACAACTGGATTTCAAGGGCATCTGTCTGCAAATGAGGGGCTTGTACCATTTTTGAGGGGAAACTGGGTCATTTCTGAGGATCCTTAACATTTTTTTAAATAATTTTTTATAATTTTTTAATAATTTTTAGTAATAAATTGTTTAAGGATTTTTTTAAATTTTTTAGAATTCTTCGGATTTTTTCGAGGATTTAAAAAATATTTTTTAGGGTTTCTTTAAGTGTTTTTAGGGTCAAAGGTCCATGGGGTCAAGGTCAAGGTCAAAGCGCATATGGGTCATAACATAACATACAACTGTTATTGTTGCAGTCCTCAGCTGGTTACCATCACTGCAGTTATTATGTAGAATTCTCAATGTTCGAGTATTTAGGCTCAGCCTCGTGGAGTCTTAGCGAATAAGGCCCACTATCTGCCTACCAGCTGGCTCTGATTACCCATGGGTAATGTAATATAGCTGTTCTCTCAATGACAGGGTCATATGGGTCAGGGGTAAAAGGTCAATGACATCCAAGATGGTGGTCGGGAGACGTAACAACATGCCGTCTCCCCGGCTCCGGCTCCGAACGCTGACGCCGTTATGCCAGACTTCTTATTTTCTTACTACTCATCAGTATATTTATTATAAACATCTTTATGTTTATTTTTAGTTGAAATATTAGAAGGTACATTTTTAAATTCATACTCTTTATTTCTAACGAATAGTTCGTTTTCAATATTTACTCTGGAATCACTAATATAGAAATTTTGTCCAACTCTTATTAAATCGGGGTCCTATTAAACTGGCTGGGCAGTTAAAGTCCCGCCTCCCACCAAGGAGAACCAGGCTTAATTCCCAGCCGGGTCACTCCTGGATTTTGGCAAGTTTGAATCTTGCCAGAGGATACCGCTGGTCGGCGTGTTTCCTCGGGGTCTTCCGTATCTCCCGCTTTTGCATTCTGGCGCTACTTCATCCTCCCCACGCTTCACCCTCTCAAAGGATTCGCAAGACCTCGATGTTAAGAGCCGCCCAAATCTCTTCACCCACTCACATTCAAGAAATACTTGAGATGGTGGCACGTTTGAAATCTCCGTTCAATTTGCACATTTTCAGCATTTAAATTATGTTCACCTGTAACTTTCTCAACGCGGCTGCCTAGTGCGGGAATGGCAGAGTGAAATAATAGTTATACATTGTTAACATTAAGCTTAACATTACATAAATCTTCCTACAAGAAACGTGGGTTTAAGAACTCAATGAACTGACCAACTGTTAAATTGCACAACTCTTTAATTTCCTTCTCGATTATCTACACAAAATAGTTACTTCCTTACATTGACTAGCAATTCCAACTAAACAATCTTTTAGAATATAGATTGATACAGTTATCTGCTTTTGTTACAAAGTGTGACAGTTCTAATTCCCTCTACTATTAATCTTAACCTTCAAGGGTAATATCACACTGTCCCAAATTATATCGCGGCCTGTCTCATTAAATTACCTAGCCCTGGTTCATGCTCTACTTGGGTTTTGCACTCACCACTGTATTAGTGACATAGTTGACGTTCACCTGTTCACGTTCGCCTAGGCTCCGCCCAACTGCTTTGTCCTGGACTACGCCTCGACGTCGCGGTGACCTGGTAGCTTCTGGGGAGTGATGCGGGAGCTTGTCGCGCCCTCACTTATATACGCGACGCCTGCTGGTCTCCTTTATTCTTGCCGACCCCTCTGTTTAGTATTCATCTCCAAAAACATCGCACCTCGGCTACTTCCTCGAGGGCTCCACGCTGCTTCGATGCCATGCCCGTTACAGCACTTGAAAAGATTTCAGGCGTGTATCGACTGCCTCTTACAATACTGTTTTCAAACAAAAAAAAAAAAACATTTATCCCCATCGTTGCCTGCCTCACTTTTCCACACGAAGATTCTATTTTTTTGTAAGATCTTTTTAATGTCCTGAAAATTTCGGGTACATTAAGATTTGTACACTCAACAAACATATTCTATTTAATTTACTCCTACATGCTCTCTTGCAGCAAGGTTCTTCTTTTCAAATGGCACATTGCGTTATTTGTTTGAAAACGGTATTGTTCAAGGTAGTCGAGAAATGCGTTAAATAACTTCACATGTCAAACTTTATAGCCTATTTTCGCTCGTCTGGTCCTGCGCAGATAAGTCTAATGCTGTGCCAACAGTATTAACGTCACTACAACAATAATTTTGTGTTATCTGCGAGCCGTCAGTACCTAATGTTGATCTTAATGTAATATACTGTTTACGCTATTAATACCAATGTAACATTAAGAACTTTTCTAATACATTACTTCCTTACTGTACTGTCAACCTTAAAGTCACCTTTACTTTGTGGCAAAACTAATTTTGTATTGAATTTATGTTAAAATTTATGAATAAAATTTTTTTGTACTTTCTTTGCTTAGAAAAAATTTCGATTAAAAATATATCAAATACAATAATTTTTTTACAAAAATATTATTATCAACGAAAAAACAATACGACAGGCAGGGGAATCGAACCCGCGCCGTAAACAGGTAGCATCCATTCCAACTTCAATTTTTCTTTCAAATATTCGTAATAAAAGTTTATGACCAGACATAAAAATCGAAGATAGACCTACTTATTGAATTTGTTGAAATTTGTATAGTTTTACACACTAATCCCTATTTTCCCACGCGGGATTGAAATTATTGAATATTTAGGTAATATTTTATTACAGTAACCGATGTAAAACTAATAATGTAAGAAAATAATTTGGATTTCAAAATAACTATCATTATGTTCCCTATCTCTTGACTAGCTTGGTTTTTAAAACTTTGACTCCGGATATTAAGTTACGGAGGAAAATGCATAAATCCAAGATGACAAGGATTCCTTCCCCTTATGTGCCTGACGTCCTAACAACTGCCCTATTTTGACATGCCTGACTAGGTTTCATATTGTGGGTATTCAGAGCGATATAAGGACAAACTGTAGTTCTCTTTCGTTGTGTGGAAATATTTTATGCTCTAGAAATACATATATGTACAATTGGCACACGTAAACTGTTTTGCACTGCTTGAGAGCTGTTCTAAGCAACATTTAGTTCTCACACTATGCTTTAAAATTTGAATACGGAGGTTTCATTTTACGAAACGATTGCTGTTCACTAGTAGCCTCCATTTTACAATGCCAAGTCACTGTAAATTTGTGTTAGTTGGACATTACTTTAATGTCGCAGTAATACAAGCTATTTCGTTATTCCTGTTATTTTTAGCGGAAAACAACATCTGGTTGTGGCAACATTACTTAGAGGTTTTATGAACATTAACACTTCAACAGTAAATACGCTTTATAGTAATATAAGACTTTCTAAATTGTTAATATTATTAAAATTGTCACAAACATTATTAATTTTACTAAAACAGAAACTTTTGAAAAAATGCCTAAAAAGAAACTTTTTTGTTCCAAGAACTTTATACTTTTTTCTGTACGCATTAGGCAGAGTCCTTAAGAATCACTTTGGACCGTAAGTCGCGTACGAATGTTTTCATTTCTTCGAAGTTGCTTTGTCGCGTGTTTAAAATTGTCGTAATTTCAGGCATTTTCCAAACTGAGGGTGCGATTATTATAGGAAGGATGGCTTATTCCAGCGACGTTCTCGCGTGCGTGACACTAGGTGTGTACGCGCGCGCGCGCGCGTGTGTGTGCGGAAGCTTTTAAATGGATCGACCGATTACGACCAAACTTAGTACTCATTTGCTCGTGATTTCTCTCTCTCCTCACCTTCTCTCACCCTCTGCAGCCAGTCCATTTACAGCCTTCCGTTCCACAACGGCGACCACTTCCAGCGAATGTGCTCCACTCCCCTGGCGTCTCCGCAGATTCGAAATGAAAGCCCATGTCGCTAGCGCGCTGCAGTTGTCCGCAGCTCCGCCATCCACGAAGCCTCCTACCTATCGCAAACAAATATCGCACGGAAACATCTCGACTTCTCAACTACATGGCATCACTACTACTTTCAACATGTTGCTGTATGCCTATCGCAAACAAATATCGCACGGCAATATCTCAACTTCTCAACTACATTACATCACTACTACTTTCAACACGTTACTGTATGCCTATCGCAAACAAATATCGCACGGAAATATCTCAACTTCTCAACTACATTACATCACTACTACTTTCAACACGTTGCTGTATGCCTATCGCAAACAAACATCGCACGGCAATATCTCAACTTCTCAACTACATTACGTCACTTCTACTTTCAACACGTTGCTGTATGCCTATCGCAAACAAATATCGCACGGCAATATCTCAACTTCTCAACTACATTACGTCACTATTACTTTCAACACGTTGCTGTATGCCTATCGCGAACAAACATCGCACGGAAATATCTCGACTTCTCAACTACATTACGTCACTATTACTTTCAACACGTTGCTGTATGCCTATCGCAAACAAATATCGCACGGCAATATCTCAACTTCTTAACTACATTACATCACTACTACTTTCAACACGTTACTGTATGCCTATCGCAAACAAATATCGCACGGAAATATCTCAACTTCTCAACTACATTACATCACTACTACTTTCAACACGTTACTGTATGCCTATCGCAAACAAATATCGCACGGAAATATCTCAACTTCTCAACTACATTACATCACTACTACTTTCAACACGTTGCTGTATGCCTATCGCAAACAAACATCGCACGGCAATATCTCAACTTCTCAACTACATTACGTCACTTCTACTTTCAACACGTTGCTGTATGCCTATCGCAAACAAATATCGCACGGCAATATCTCAACTTCTCAACTACATTACGTCACTATTACTTTCAACACGTTGCTGTATGCCTATCGCAAACAAACATCGCACGGAAATATCTCGACTTCTCAACTACATGGCATCACTACTACTTTCAACACGTTGCTGTATGCCTATCGCAAACAAATATCGCACGGCAATATCTCAACTTCTCAACTACATTACGTCACTATTACTTTCAACACGTTGCTGTATGCCTATCGCGAACAAACATCGCACGGCAATATCTCAACTTCTCAACTACATGGCATCACTACTACTTTCAACACGTTGCTGTATGCCTATCGCAAACAAACATCGCACGGCAATATCTCAACTTCTCGACTACATTACGTCACTATTACTTTCAACACTTTGCTGTATGCCTATCGCAAACAAACATCGCACGAAAATATCTCAACTTCTCAACTACATTACATCACTACTACTTTCAACACGTTGCTGTATGCCTATCGCAAACAAACATCGCACGGCAATATCTCAACTTCTCAACTACATTACATCACTACTACTTTCAACACGTTGCTGTATGCCTATCGCGAACAAACATCGCACGGAAATATCTCAACTTCTCGACTACATTACGTCACTATTACTTTCAACACGTTGCTGTATGCCATACGGGCAACGATTTGTTATAACTTGTTCTCTTATAAAACACCATACACACATATATTTAGAGTTATTGTTTGACAAGTAAGAAATGAGCATTCACTACTAAAACATATATGGGCCTATGTTAGTTTCGAGAAAAATACAATAGAATCTATAAACTACTCCCCTGGATATGTCTCTTTCGAAGCTTGTTATTAGGAATTCTCGTCTGCTTTGACCGCTATTCTTTGACATGCCAACAGTGCTGAAAATTCACTATCAGATGACACCATTGCCTCATTTTCTGTATCATGGACAATCATCCTTTTCGCCCTGTAACTTCATAGTATGACCACTAAGTTAATATTTCGTGTGGCTTATACAAACAGTTCCCATTGACTGAGTATGATGAACTCATATGCAAACCACTACATTCTCTAATGTTACTGGTGCAATTGCGGGGGGTGATCACACCATGTGGTAGAGGATGATTTCAAATATTTGTCGGCTCAACTGGTGAGTTCTGTGTGCACAAGTTAATTGTAGTCTGTTCACGATAAATGATCACTTTTGAAAAACCTGCTTAAGATCTACTTGTATGCACGTTATGCAATCTTCCGCATTATGTAAAATTAACATTTCAATGGGCCTTATAACTTCATTCATGCGTTGGTCAAGTAAAACTGTGAAACTTTTAGGAAAGTAAATATTATACAAATCTGCTCATTTTCACATTTCGATGCATAAAAAAAAAAACAGAAAGAGAAAGCAATCATTTAAGTTATTACAATTGGTTACATAACATTTTTTTATTCAACTTTAAAATAAACATATGCGTTCAGGGGCAGTGACTTTGCTAAGGTTTATTTCAAAAGTGCTCACTTTATCGTGAACAGGCTTTAAAAGCATAGCAATAGCAAACTGCGACAAACAGTAAAATGTTCTTCTTTCTACTGATACGCCACACTTTTGACATATAGACTGTTGGAAACAATGAATATGTTACAGAATGTCGCCACGTGTTGAAAATGTTACTCTATTTGCAGTATCTTCAAACTTTCTGAATCAAACCATTGAAAAAAACCACCATACATGACACGTTTGCTTGTTAACAAAATATGTCATGCATCTGAGAATTTTATATTTCTGTTAACATTAAATTATCTTATTTTTAAATTCGAAATTAATCTATAACTTATTTATAAATTATAATATTTGATTTACAACTAATATGAATAAAAACAAAGAAGAAGTACCGGAGTATATATGTTTGGTTCCTTCGGGCGCAGAATTCATGATTTGGGATTAGGATTCGCCCGCCATCTCGGATGTCGAGGCAGCCTGGGGCGGCCATATTGTGATGGCACCCGTCCACCATATTGGATCTTAGTGACCTTGACCCATGACCTTGATTTTAACACGACCTTGAACCAAAAAAAAACTTTAAAAAATCTCAAAAAATTCTAAACATCGAGAAACATACAATGATAACCTCACACTCACCCCACCAACAACCATTTTATGAGGGGGGGGTAGGGGCTCACAAAAAAAAAAAGAAAATTTTCAAAAATTCTAAAAATCTAAAAAAGTCTGAAACAAATTCTAAATAATCGAGGAACATGTAACGTTTATCACACACTCATCCCATAACCTTCTACTTACCCTCTCTCCCTCATCCCATTTACATCATAAAAATAAAGAAAAAATTGACAATAAAAATAAATAAAAAATCGAGTAATATATAACCTTAAACACACACTCATCCCCCCAACATAACACCCACCCTCCTTTTTTTATCCACCACCCTCACAATCCCAGTCATAAAAATCGAGAAAACAATTGTAAAAATCGAAAAGCAATAATAAAATTGTAGGAACATAGTACATCAGTAACTCAGACACCCATGTCGGATGTCAGTGACCTTGACCCCAATGACCTTGAAAACGAATAGTTTAGAAAAAATTGTGAAATTAAAAAAAAAAAAAAAAATCGTAAATTCTACGAACATGTTATTTTACTGACTCCGGCCCCCGCGTTGGCTTTTGGCAACCTTAACCTTGACCCCAATGCCCCCCCTAAATTCATGAAAATCCGAAAAAAAAATCTTAAAAATCGAGTAACATAATATAAAATTAGACCCTTTTACTTTCTCACCCCTGCACCCCCAACCACTCACCACCATCCTCGTCACTGATTAACCATTGTCTTTAAATAACAAATTATACCTCTAGCCATACCAATCAACCGGATGTGCACATTAGCCACGAAATTTCCCATTCAACAAAATTTTGATTCCTTTTCAGAATTGTACATTGTAGTGCGTGTTACTTATTTTTTTCATCTTCCACCAGAGTGCTCCCAAGTCGAACATTTGCAATCCCCTTAGCCTCGTTGACAACGCATGCATTCTTCGTCTAGACCGGCCTGGCCCAGGCGAATTTGCTATAGGCATCGATGACTGTCACTACAAGTTAGCGGATATCACGTGCGGAAGAAGAATCGCGGAGTCAAGTTTGGGGTGCAGGAACTATCAGTTACGAGCTAAAGACGGTCGCCATGATGCAATTAGATGGATGGTGCATTGTAATGGCGAGAAGCACTCCGCCATCCTGGACAGTGGGAAGATGGCATGGCTGACCTTGTGCTCAGCACTCACGTGTGACGCCTATCTAGCAACGACGTCGTGAGCCGGCAGCCAACTTAAAAAGCCTTTGGCTATATAAACAGCGGCAGCCGGCTTGATCGCCTGATCTCGGCCTCATCAGCAAGCATGTCTTCCAGTCAGCATATGCTGTGTGGTTGCAAGAAGTTTACTAGTCTCATTGCTACCAGCCGCTACAGCCAACAGAGTACCAGTTCGAAGTCGATGACTACAGCGGATCAGAAGGAGAGGAACTTTACCTGCTGCCAGATCCTCGCCCAGTGGAAGATGTCGGCTGCTCCATGTTCGAGCCCAATTCGCGTTATGATGAGGTGTATATATATATATATATATATATATATATATATATATATATATATATATATATATATATATATATATATATATATATACACACACACAAGTCAACACTGTGGAGAATATTGCATCTGTTTTACAGATGAGTGTGGTGAGATTCGTAGCTTGACTTTGTTTAAAATGTACAGTGGGAAAATTCATTTCAGGCTCAGGTGGAATATATTTTCCCCGCAAGACAACTCCCAGCTGTTAGCAAAACTCCTATGTGTTGGTAACATGTGCTAGGTTCATTTTTGAAGTTCGCCCTGGCCAGATGAAATTACCGAAAACTGTAACGGTATATTGCACGAAAGGCATGGTAGAAAAGACACCCGCCCCGGGTGAATGACTACATTAGACACACCCTGTGCATCACATTTTTGTGTTCTGTGTACAGATGCGAATTGTTAGTTAGTGGTAAATTCAAGCCATCAAGCATTGTTTCTCGCCAGTGCGGTACGTCAATGAAACGGTACATGTTCTATAATATGTATGTAATTGACAGAGCACTGGCATGTATTCAGAGCACGTGTGCACGTCATACACTGACATACACTGAGAAAAAGGAATTGTCTAAACAACCAAATAAATAAAGTTGAAATTTATTTTGCTGTTTCAAACTAACTATTGTTAAATGAAACACTGGATTGCTGAAATAAATATAGTGATTTTTTTTTTGGCCAAATAATTTTGTTGGTGTATTTTTTTCAAATCAAACGAATGTTTTTCTGACTATACCATATATTTCATGTATGGTATGCTCAACTATTTATCTGTATCAATTTTGCCAAAATCATATATTTGTTTTTAAAACTCCTACACAAGCTTGCTTTTAGAAAACGATTTATTTAAATCAACTACATATTTGCCAAACTTTTTGACATGGTAAATTTAACAATTTTGATACGTCCACCTGAACAACGAAACTGGTTGATAGTGAGTGCAAGTCGTCTTGGTTGGGTTTTTTTCTTCACGATGCCAGACCAAGAAACAAGAATGCCCCTAATTTCATGAGGATTTGAAAAATTTAACACCTGTTTTTGAAGGTATGTGAAGTTTTGTTTCTATTTTTTGCGTTCCTATTGTCAATATGGATTAATTTCAGTGACATTTCATAGTGTTTCAAAACAATTACTCTTGGTGTTAAACGTTCGTGCTATACTGCCTTTGTTATAAACATAACCTAGATTCGAAGTAATAAAATTACTTTTACTACGTTTCCGAGGCGTGTTTCGAAATAACAGCGCCCAGAAACAAGTAGGAGTAAGACACGCGTGCTAGATATTACAAATACTGTTTAAAAGAACATATTTTTATTACGTTTCCGAGGCATGTTTCGAAATAACAGCGCCCAGAAACAAGTAGGAGTACGACACGCGTGCTAGATATTACAAATACTGTTTAAAAGAACATATTTTTATCTCGTTCCCGAGGTTTGCTTAAAAACAACAGTGCTTAGAATCATGCGGGGATAAAGTAATGTTATTAAAAAACTACTTCGAATTGTTAAAATTCGACACGTGGAATTTACGGCACACGAAGAGACATCGTTTGTGCCCTTGGCGGAAGGGCTTATTCTAGGGTGCATTCTTGCTCTTGCTGTGAATTTGGACAGAGGCAAGGTGCCGTTATGACAGTATAGCACTCGCCTATCAGGGCCGGTTGCCCTCCATCACCCCTAAGAGACCCGGCCCTGAGACGATCTCGATGCATTTTTCTAGGGGCCCTTAACTGGTGAATTCGGACACAGTTTACGTGTACGCTTCTCTTGTAGTTAATACCACGCCGACTAGCTAACAACAATTATTAATTTCAACTAAAAAATGTATATGGAAAAAAGGATTTTTTGGTTTAAGGTTTTTTTGTTGTAGAGAGTAGAAAGGTGCTAACTTTTCTTTTGAACAACAAACCAATTTTAAAAGTTTAAGTTGAAGAGTTTAGTTTATCACATCCTGAATACTTTCAAGTTAAGGTGAAATATGTAGTGAAAGATTAGGTGCTTAAAAATGAGTGCTTTGCCTAGTTAATAAGATGGTGTAGAAACAGTAATATGATAAAGTGACGTTATAACAGTAAGTCATACCATATATTAGTTCGCTATGTATTGCAAACATTTCAATTGCATGATAATAAAACATTAAACGTACACTTTAAAGAGAGTACATAACCACTAGGTATTCAACAAAAAAAATTTTCATGTGTCAATTTGAATGGTAAAAAAAAAAAAAAACATTCTTCAAAGAAGCCTTAATCCTATTTGAAGATTTACAGCTCTTGGTATTGTTAATTTTCATAAGGCCATTAGCAGAATTCACAAGTAAAAGCTATCAAAAATGCTTATAAACACTTTTTTTAACAGTGTAGCATAAACCCCAATGACTTGGAATGTTAATTAATGACTACCTTTCTTCAGCATGAATATATAGGCTTCTTAAAAACTTTTACTTCTAATGACCAGTTTTTTCTTTAAATACTTTGTTCAAAACAATTGTTCTTCAAGAAACAAGTTAATTTAATTAAGAAATAAATATTTTTAAATTTTCGTGAAGCCACGATCCAATGACAAAAATAAAACACATTTTGTTTTACAAATGTAACCTCTTTGCTCGTGCAGTGTGTCACGAGGACAATTCTTGTAAACAAAATATTTGGAAATGATTTTCATACAAATCAAGTGCATATCCTGGTTATGTCAAGAAAACACATTAATTTTAGTATATAAATACAATTATGGCATATGGGCGTATGTGTGTGTGTATGTATGTATATATATATATATATATATATATATATATATATATATATATATATATATATATATATATATATATATATATATATATATATATGTGTGTGTGTGTGTGTGTGTGTGTGTATATAGAATATTTACAAATGGTCTTTCAACGGATGTTCTAAAAGCTTTACTGTTAAACAATTTTGCAATCATCCATGTCGCTTGGTAATTTACAAACCAAGTTTTAGCCCACATTTTCAAAACAGTAATTACCCAACTGGTTTACACAGACTGTTACTTTACAAACGAATAGTTGATTATTGCTGGCATTTTATCGCACACAAGTTTTGAACTTATAACATTGGAAAAACATATGTTACAAGTTTAGAGACAACCTGAAAGACTAAAGTTTATTTCATTTTATCTGAGTCTGCTTTAAAACTCGAAATTATTTCCATTATAAACAACAAACCACAAAGGTACATTTCAATTTTGCAGCAGTGATTAGTATATAAAAGGTACAAAGCATCGCTAGATATTTTTTTTTTTTTTACATTTTGCAGTACGTATCACATTTTAATTTTAAAACATTTCCCTTACAATTTACAATGTTGCAGAACTCCCTGTCCGATAACTAACCTGTGTGCCTACCTTCTCCTGCATATTGTCAACACTAATAATGGCTAGGTGGGATATTGACTGTTGGTTTCTCATAGCAAAAGTTTTCATTTGCGCCCTTCTACCTCACTATGGCGATTCTCAGAAAATGAAATGACAACCGATGTTTTAGCTGTGTTGTCACGTGATGGTGTGCCCCCAGCTTATCGCCAAAATTGGGACGAGGGCGTTTTTCAAGGCAAAGCTCACTGAGTGCCAGCTGTCAGTAAATGCTGTTAAACCAGTTGTGGACAACATCCAGGTAGAGAATGTCACAGACACTGATTCTCAATGTGTAAACATATCCACGGCCAATAATAATGAAACCGGAATTGACCATGTATTTTGGAACTCATCGTGCCGTGGTAGTTCTCAGCACATTCAAACAGTGGGAGTGGAAGCCAGCTCTAGTGGCAAATTACCAAATGAGAGCAAAATTCCGCAATATTCTAGGCCTCCAGCGTGTGAAAGGCTGGAATCAGACTTAGACATCAAAAGGAAACACGTGATACAGTACTAATTCAGAAGGTTGTGTCACCCGCAGCGACTACTGGCCTTTCGAGAGGAAAACTAGTAGACAGGTATCGCAACAGACGACGAGTATTGAAGGAAATCAACGTTCATGGGAAGGAAGAGGAGGCCAGAATACACAGCCTCCTGTTGTATCAGGTAAGATTGTGATAGTTATTATAGCCTATTCACTGTAACTCCCAACTTTTCTGAAGCCCTGCTTGAGTTCTATTTTCAGGATATTCCTCCGCTTCATGCAAATAAAGCTCAATCAAGTCAGAAAATTACATCCAGAGGACAGTGTACCGCATTCGTGCGCACTCAACGCAGCTATTTTCTCCCCATTTTTATTCATATTAATTATAAATAAAATATGATAATTTATAGATTAAATATGCGCAAAACTTCAATTAAGCACAAAATGGGGTACTTTTATGTGCACAGAAGTATAAAATGCTTGTGATACACAGCATATTAAGGAAACAAATAAATATGTCTCACGTGGGGTGATTTTTCAGAGGTTTGATTTAAAAAATGTGAAGAAACGTTGAATATACTTTAGCATGGTACTACATATAGCCTATCCCACAAATGAGTGCATTTTAAAGACACCTAGTGAGTGGTAACAGGCCACAGCCAAAACTGATTACTTCCCTTATTAATATGCCTGTATCAGCTGAGAGCGAGAGACATGGAAAACAAGTTTGGCGATCCTAAAAGCTTGCCTGATACACAATGGACCTCGGAGAAATGTTCTTACATATATAGTTTTAAATGCTCACGCAACAGTTACTAGTATAACAAACAAGACTTTACATCAAAATAGCAATGTTTAAGTATTTTGAATGAAAGCTTACTTTAACAAGATGTTTCTTTCGGTGCATGATGTTTTACTTTACTGTGTTTTCTAACCAAATAATGTATGCAGATCACTCAGGCCATGGTTACTGTACATGCTGCTGTGTCATTACTGCACATATATTTTTTCTCCATTCCGGACCTAATAGGGCGACATAAATAACATAAGCTAATAGGTAAATTTTTCACTTTGTAATTGCACATGCAGTACATAGTCCAGGGTCCCACCAAGCACTAGCCCAGCCATCACAACCACCAGTGTGAGCATCAGAAAAATTACCACACATCGTGTTTGTCGGCATATTCCAGGTGACTATACTGGGTTCACTGGAAACTTAAAAAGTATGAGTGTCACGTGATTGCCAGAAGTGTGTATGTATTCTTTTATGTGCTAACAGCTAGAACAAGGTGTGCAAAAAGTGCAGAACGTTTATATAACTTATGATTTTCAGCAGTATGAATTTGTTTTCTTCTGCTCTCTTGCTTGGCAGGTTAACTTTATTGGCTGTAATTTAGCGGAAGCTGTCTGCACCAAGAAAACGTAGTAAAAATGTTTCTGTATAATACGTGCCACTTATGTTAGGGCATCTCTTTATTGATATGCAGCACACGATACACCCTACTATATTCATTACCAGTGTTTAAAGCCTCTCAATCATTATTCCAATTTTAGTTCTTATATTACTGCTCTACCTTCATGATAAACCTCTGAGAATAAAAAGAGCTCCTGTCACAGGAACACAGCAGGATAAGAGAACTGCCATTAATTTAATTATTTGTTTTGGATACATAAAAGTTTAAATGCCTGTAGCTTCTCAGTCCTGAATAATTGTAATATTAAGTAGCAGATATTTGTAAACGTATTGCCATATTCAAAGTTATTTTGTAAACCAGATTGTGTATGAACAATCAGCTTATACTGTGTTTCATTTTAATGTTCAGCACAGTATATATACAGTAATGGCTCCCTTTATTGAGGGTTACACTACAACTTAATATTTGACACATGTTAAAGCTGCTCATCCCCCTCTATATGTTTTTTTTTACATTCTTTAGTTTTGGTATAAAAAAATGAAAACCTGGGTAGCTACTTGTATTTTTAAAATCCTTTTTATGTGGGAACTTCTAATTACAACTAAATAAACTGCATTTAACCCAAATTATTTTTAAAAATATTTTAGTTATTTCTTATGCATTAATAGCTGTGTCTTCAAAATTATATACATGTGTACAGTATTTTAGGGCATTGGTTCTCAAAATTTGTCAATATGAATATTGTCAGTCTGGGTTTGGAGATGAGCATTTGAGAATCACTGTTTCAGAGGGATAAAAATACATCCCAGATGACTGGACTCTATCAACCTTAAATAAAGCTGTCTCATTTAATTATGTGTGTGGGTAGGCTAAATGAAGTTAGTCTAAGTGCTCTAAATGAATGTGGGTGATTGTTGTATAAGAGCTAACGAATAGCAACGCTTGGATGCAGAGCAATAAAGAGCCTCGGTCAGAGGTTTTAAAACAGTGGAAAATAACCCAGCCATTAAGGGAAGTAAATAACCAGAAACAACACATCGCAACAGTTGCAGAGTTCCTGGAGGAATGGCCTGTTCTAATACGTTCACTTGGATACACATTGGTGAGCATACATTAAACACTGGAGTCTTAAAATTACTGATTAAGTTATACTTGTTTGTCCATGATGTTTTCTGTGTGTTATCAGATCGAGAGTGATTTCGCTGCTAGCTACCCAGACTCGGAATTTTGTCTGTATGCACATTGGGAGAACTTTTACACGGCTCTGCGAAGTGCTAAAAAATTAAACCATAATGCAGCCCTAGAACTGGACAAATTGCTGCAAAATCCCACTTCAACTGCAGGTAGTATAAAGCGTCTTTTTAAAAAATTAATATACAATTCTCTAAAGAGAAACATAATTTGATGTTGTGTTTAACTCCAGTCACACACACAATTTGTTTACGTCATAAGTGTGTAACTTTTAATGTAAATTAAAGCTATTAATTACTTAGTGTTACAAGTGACCAATGACAATACTCCAATGGTATGTTTGGTTGGAACTGCACTGTATAAACATTGTATGGTAGAGTTTTTATGTAAGCTTTATTATTCAGAATTAGTTCAATAACTCAAATTATCCGAAAAGCAGAAATATAGAATATTTAAATTGAGTTGTTTATATAGTACTTCTAATTCAGCTCTTTTTAGACGAGTATAAAAATTACTGGGTAGTATGGAATGTTTCGCCAGAATTGTAACAAAAATATTATTTAAGTCTTGCAGTATACTTCGTCTAAAATATTATAAATGTGTCTTCTGACTTACTCAGCAAACCTTTCCAGCATTAAAACTTTGTTCTTGCTAGATTAGAATACAGGAATAAAAAAAAATATCAAAGATATCACGACATGGTTACATAAATATTTATTTCTAAAAAATTAAGTTCTTCTTAAAGCAAATATCTGTCACAGTCATAACTAAATAACAATCCCCTTTCTGTTGTTCATGAGTCTGATTCAACAGGAACAAAAATTAATTTAGTGTAGCTGTATAGGCTTAGTCTCAAATGTCGAGAACTCAGAACTGAAAATATTCCCTTCACTTCACAGCAACTGATAATTTATCTTGACATTTTATTCTGTTTGACAACTGCCAGTCTTGTAAACCCATATATAATGCCTGATGGGTGCACAGTTAAAAGATTTTTTTGCCAAACTGCCAAAAAAATTTGTAAAATTGACAGACATACTTCAGTGTGTGGTAACTTATGAACATCAATTTTGGAACTACAGTTTACACAGTTTAAAAGTTTTGTTGAACTTTTTTCGTAGTCATAAAAATCCTTAGAAATTTAGACAGCAGATGTAAACCGGTCGTTCCCAACCATGTCATTTTTGTTAGATAAAATTGCTGCAGATAACAAGGGACGCTATGTGTAGGACCTAACTGCAATTATAAGTAGTGAGACTCAGGCAACCATGTGAAATATATTTCCAAGACAGAATGTCCTGTCCGGTATCCTGAGATACTGTTTACCAGTAAGACCTTTCAGTGGCTTATTTACAGCAAAGCAAACTCACCTTTAATTTAGTCACTGCAACAGAATCAACAGTGCTAGTGCAGGGTTGTTTAATATGCTAATAGAAAGTGTGATCAATTGTACTCCCCTCTAAAAGTGTAGGGGATGACAATGTACCCCGGTAACACTTCCCATCAGGAACCCCTCCCAACAAATTCTACCTATAAACCTAAAAACCAATGCTATTCATTTACGTTTTGTTTGCAGTTTCTTTCAGAATTTCCATTTGTGATATGTAGGGTATAAGCATACGAAATACTGTGTGTTCAGAACTGTATTATTCTATTCAATATTAATTTAACAAAAAAATTTGTTTATGCTCTAGAACATTTTCACCTGTCTGTGATATCATTGTAGTTAAGTATATATTTACAGTAAATTTAAATATTGTTTTGTGTCAACCTGAATTGCACATTTATTCACAAATTTCAGACATGCACTGCAGTTGCTTATGCTGGCATACTTAATACCACCTGCTACAAATCGAGGCAAACCAGGAAATAAACACTGGAAACCATCCACACAGGAAACTCATGAAGAAATTATAAGACATGTGATGGCAAATACAGTAACATTATTTTACTTTCTGCAGCAGAATTGTAGTCATTAGTTCCAGCAGTATAAGTTAATTGTAATATTACACCCATAAGGTAGATTTTTCCCAATAAAAGCATTTTCAGTAACTCATAATTTGCCCACTTCCTTCAATGATGGATTATTTTTCATGTATTGTCAGGTTGCACTTAACTTCCTAACATTTACGTTCTTTTCCGAGTTACATAAATTGTAATGCTTCAAAGAGTGGAGAAAGTTGTGAGTTAAGAAGTGGCTTTGTGGAAGTTGGCAGGACTTGGATTGCATTCAGATGTGTGTTGTTACCATGTTATTTCTGTGCATTTAGTTAGTGTTCGACAAGGAAATATTCTTGGTATAATTGTGTGTCGTATGGAGAAAAATTTCTGTGTATAAAATAATATATTGGTGTTTTTAGAGTATGGATATTCAGTGCACAGTCCACTTGTCGTAGTGACATTGTATCAGTGGTTTTAAAAAATTGCGAATAACTAAAAAACATTGCTAGAAAAATTACGAGACTCCTTTATTCCTGCAAATGTCTTTATTCTGCCTGCAGTGTTGTGGTTAAGTTCGCCATGTACCCAGTCACATGCAGTCAAAATTTAGATTTGTGTGCTTGCTTCATATCTGTGCATTTGTCCACAAGCGACCACTTTCTCCATGCTCCTATTTTTGTACATGCTCACTTGTAAATAATTCGTAATCATAACTCTGCTTGCAGCCTAGTTATATAATTTTTTGTATATAAGTTTTGTATATAAGTATATATAAGTTATATAACTTTTCTAGTATACTTTGAGGTGCATAATTACAACACACTGTAAAATTACACAATTTACATAAGTTTACTGAACTATCACAATTTTGCAAATCCAAGGGGCTCCTGAAAATGTACAGCAATGCATGTGTGTTGTATGTATTTCAGCAGACAGTATGCCATACAGCAATAAATATCACGCACAAGCCACTCCACAAATGTATAAGTGGTCATACGGATATTTTTAAATCATACAGTAGACCTATTTGAAATATTAGTTTACACAGCCATTATCATTCGTAATTTAAAATAGGCCTATGGATATTTCAAGATATACGTAGTCCATTTTGTCAAGTTTACTTGCTATTTATTGAAGCTTAACTTTATTAATGGATGTACTGTAAATGTATTCCCGCCCAAAAAATATATTTTCTTTCCAGTACCCTGTTAGGATGTAGATGTGTGAAATTTACTACATTTTCATGCAGTGGTAACGTAGCTTATAGGTGGTTCACGTTCAAGAGAGCACTGTCAAACTCAACCTTTGAAAAATATCACTGCCCCGTAACTGCATACATTTTAATGCAAGCAATGACCACACTATTCGCAATAAAGTTGGCGGCAAATTAGGAGAGGAGAACCAGGTCTTACTGCATTACTGCACAGTATTAAACATTAACGGCACCTGAATTTCATCACTTTTTTTTTTGTTTTATGCACATAAGAATAAATTTCATAATTATAACTTATATATATGTCTAATGAATCCCTAACATCGCTTGCCTGATGTATTGGTTTAAATTACTGGGTCCGTTGTTTTGTTTTGTTGTTGTTTTTTAACCTCTTTAACATTCTCGTGTCCAAAGCTCTGAATTCGGTCAATTTCGTGGCAGGTTGTGTCCCATTCTCTGTAAGGCTGCATCCAGATCCTCTTCACGATCATATTTGCACATAATTTTTTTGCTTTTCTGTGTTACTTTCCATTGTATACGCTATATTACTGAATTCCTCTTTGCACATACTTTCATATTCCGTTGAAACAAATGTATGTTTCAAAAGGTATAATAATATGTGGTTTCATTATTTCTGTCCATACACTTGTTACAAATTGTCACTTTGCGGCAAATTACTTGCCCCCGTACGTAATTTAATTTAGCGGAAACCGCATTTCGTGATCTACAACCTTTCCGGAAATGTCGGGGGTCTCCACGTTAGCCGGACCATCCTGTTTACCTGCAGAGCCGATATGTTATACATGACAAACATTTGAACAATATCTGAAGAATAAATATAGAGCTTGAGGAAACGCAACTTCCTTGACAGAAAGTTTGCCATAAACATATTTTTTAGTGGGAAGAAAATTAAATTTTATTGGCTTGGCATACCCTGTGCTATTTAACATATATGACTGTCGTCTCAAAGAAATAGTCTTATACAACTGGATGTTTAGAGATCGTGGCTGCTGAGCTCCTTTGGCTACGTCTGACACTTCCCGAGTCGAGCCGAGGTTGCGCCTCAGGTATCGCCGAGGACTGCCGAGCATATTCCCGTTGAGCCGAAGCAAAAGCGTCGCTCAGTTGCATTGTTAGTGTACAAAAATTATTATAATATGAGATTTAAAAATAATTTTTGTTTGGTGTTTCTGAGTGTCCCTAAGAAGTGTAAAGGCCTTAGTAACGGCACATTTTACTAAGGAATGAAGAAGGACTAGGCCTTTGACTCTTTTAAGGAATCAACCCAGCATTCGTCTGGAGTAATTTCGGGAAAGCCTGAAATACCGAAATCAGGTTAGCCGGACCGGTGATCAAACTCAAGTGCTCCCGAATGCGAGTTTTGTTAAAATAAGGGAGGGTATGGATTATTCCGTGTTTTTGTATGTTAATTGTGTTATACTACTGCACCACCTCGCTATTATATTGTATGATAAGGACTAAAAGAAACCAAAACTATCGGGTTACCCATGACATAGTATTTTCTGAAATATTTTATACATAGAGACCTAAACAATTCACTAATTCATTTTGGGAAAATCTAGAATTCAAAACACGAGCGTTTTTTATAACTTTAGCCATTGGTTCACACGGCGTTTGACACCTCCTGGAGAACGGTGTCCAATTGTTGCCTTCCACTGTGACAGCAGACAACCAACGTGCAGTTGATATCGGAATATTTGCGTATAAGACGGTAGAGTCTAGCCCGCACGTCATTGAACTCCCGAATTTCTCAGTTATCTATTTGTATATATATTTTTTGTCATACCACGTGTTTCTAAAATATGGGGACAAACTTTGGCAGGCAATTACTTATGTAAATAGAAGACGATAATTTATGTACAACTTATCACCTAAAAGGGATTTTAATGGAGATATGCGCCGCAAAATGTTAATTTTAAAATCCTTTTAGTTGAAAATATCAGTAACCACATGCGATTAAGCACAGAATCGGCGAATGGCGTTTGCATAATGGAGATCATACGGCTCTAAAAAATGTGCCGTTGGTAGCATCTTGTAGAAAGAAAACCACGCAATCTGCTACTAGTTGTGCCGCATGTTCGATAAAAGGAGAAAAAAAATTAAGTACTAGGTCCACTTCAAAAGAAAAAACTCAGCCCTCAGAAATAGAATCACCGCTTAACATTGCATAAAAGTGGATACAGTAACATAATAGAAGTACTGAGAAATAACATATACAAATATAAATAGAAGTGGCATAAGAAACACATTAGTCATGCTGGGAATCGTACACGGCACAAAAGGATGAAAATTTCCTATAAAATAGGCAAGACTTAAAACTTGATTGTCAAATGGTAAACAATCTTAGGTACAGAGGTAAATTAACTAGATTATGAGTTAAAACACGTTAATTGTGTTGGTGTACTATAAATCTCTTTTTGTAAATTTATTTAATTCATTCTTGGTAAATTATTTTTTTTATTATAACATAGTAGGACATGAGCATATGAATCAGAATAAAAAGTTAAGATCACTGTTTACAGAATAAGAGAACAGAAAAATATAAATAAAAATGAATATGAATGTTCTTATACTTCGGGGTAACAATAATTTTAAATAAACATGATTGGGAATCTCAGAACAGTCCCAATACAAAATATCTTTAGGTTTACCACAAGAATAAAATTGTTTAACATTATTTTGTTATAAAGAGGATATTGAAAGTTCATGTATACAACTGTTATAACATTATGTTATAATACTTATAATAAGAATATAAATGTCTCGTACAACTCTGTCATACTTGAAGGAATTTCAGTATATTTTTTGTATGATACTAAAAGTTTATCAAAATATTTTTTCCAGGACTTAGCTGGCAACGAAGAGTTGAAGAAAGTAGAACTCGCAGAAATAGGCGAGAAGTAGATGCCCTGCATGATGCGAGAAGTAGCGATCTGCATTACTTGAAAAGTCATACTGGAGTACAGAATGTAGAATTTGGTAGAATCTTAGCCGTATAAAGACAATGCAGCATTTAAATAGCCATGCTATGGCATGGGGTAGAATGAAATGGAACCTTGGAACGATGGGACCCTCTCTAAAAAAAAAAAAACACAAAAAACGAAAATAATTAATAAAGGGAATCTGGCTGGGGACACATACATGCAACGTAAATAAATTAGCCCAGTTCTCACAAACGAGGGTAACCAAATTATCCTTACATGGTGACAGAAGAAGTCAGAAACACCAGAATAAAGTTAAAAAAAAATCACCGCACCACAAAAACTGCATTTTCGGCTCCACTACGTGATGTTATGCGTGTATAGAAACACACCTGAAGGACTTCAAGTCCCAGAAAATACGTTTACGGCCGCCGCATGGTGCAATCGCGCCACGACGGCAGTGATCCTGAAAGTCAAATGTGTAGAGGGAAGGACGGTGGAGCTGGAAGACACGAGAAAAGCGCAGTACCTCAATCGCCGCTGGATGGCATAGGTTGTTCAAAAGGAGGCAGAGCGCTGCGTCGATGTTCGAGAGCACGTGAAAATACTGCGTTTTTACAGGAAATCGCGATCTAACTGCGTGATCACAGAGAGAAAATGCCGAATGAGATACGGCAGAAAAAAAGCACGCTGTAGAGGGCTAGGGCCGGTGCGACAAAGGAATGTGCTACGTTTCACAGTACGTCCGGTGAAAAAGGAAAACAAGGACAGAAATACGGTTCTGGATGCCGCTAACGAGTTTGAAAACGAAGCTTTGGAAGTACGACTTGAACAGTATTGGAATGAAAATTAAAAAAAAAAAAAAACTTTAAATGTTAAAATATTAATAATCTAATGAAGTAGGTTGAGATAAGAAAATTCATCGATTTATATCGCCAGATAAACCAATGTTAAAAATATATGTTACTAAATGAAAATGAAAATAGAGATAAATAAATATATAGGAAATAAACTTTACTTGCTAATCAGACAACTCATGTATAGTTCAAAATGAGAATAAAAGTATTATATACCATCACAATAAAAGTAATAAAAGTAACGAGACATATGATAAAAAAAACTCAGAATATAGGCAATTAACTTGAATACCGACAATAATTAAAATTAAGTTAATTGGCAGAGGGAGAGACAATGATGATACTCAGTAATATAGTAATTGATAAATACATTTAAATTTATGTTTTTAAAAAAGTTCAAAAATGAGACATCAAAAATTGATAGAGACACATAAATTGCAAAAAAAAAATCACAGATGCATACTCAAGAAACAAAAATTGTAGGGACATAGTTTAAAACTTTAATGTCGTGATTAAAAATGCATGCAAAAAGTAACGTCGTATTTGAGACGGCACAAAACGAGGTAGATATTATCATCCCTTTCCTTTTGGAAATGGCCGTTGGCAGTCTATTTTCACATCAAACTTTGTTACTATACGTTCTAAATAATTTTTAAAGACAGCCTGTGAATCAGCGCGTCTAAATTAACAAAAAATTTGGTTTGGCGGTGTTGGGGACACGGCCGTTTTTTTTGTCTACGTTGACGCGCTCGGACGCCTTGATGTTTATTTTACATACCCGGCACCGCTTCACTCGATCATATGGGCCTTTTATGGGTATGTCTATCACTGGATTGCTTTTGATATGCTCTTTACAACCATTTACGATTTCTGTATTTCGACTTGGCTTTTTGACGAGTATAGCGCAAAATTGTGTTAAGTTTTCTTAATTTTTTTTACATCAAACGCATACAATTTCACCATAACCACGCCACACAAATGTTTTTTATAAACGCAATTGATTGATTCTGACGAGAACTGTCGATTGAAAACGAGCGTCGTAGCTTCCCCTAGTCAAAAGTTATACTACGCGGAAGTAATGAAACGTGGTGAAACGAACTCAAAATTGCGGCACCCTCCCCCCCTTTTTTTATTCCATGCGCTATGCTTCGCAGTCCTCACTCAAAATAACACATTCTTTGATCCTTTGGCAATCGAGTTGTGTAATTGAATTTTGAATGTAGATGGTAGATTCGGAGCTGCAATGCCAAACTCTATCCACCAATTTTGTTATCATCCGGTTTTCTGGATCGCCTCCCACAATGGTTGTTAATTTAAAGACGTATTCGCGTCATTAAAACTCGCCTTGTCAGAACACTCTCAGGTGAACCGTTTGTGAGATAATTCATATCGAACATTGAAAACAGAACGTGTGTTGCATACCAGGTAGACAAACCACAATACAGAGTAAAGTAATTTAAATGAGAATTTTTCAGGGACACACAGCTCCCTTGATAATCACTTGACGAGAAAAAGTAGTTACTTACTTTTTAGTCTTACATTTTAGTCACGAATACATTGCCGATATTTGTCGCTATGTTTTAGAAACGTTGTATATTTAATTTACATCATTATGCAAATATTTTATAGTATATTAGAAATATATATTAGTCGTGGATGGGTGAGGGAGAATTAATACATAAACTGATTGCTTTAAGTAATGTTTTTCCAACAATGACTGTAATACAAATATTAATTTTAAGCGTTTATCATCGAAAAAAATGGGAATAAATATCAGCTTTTGAGGTCTGATAAGAAGGAAACTGGTGTTATATAAAAAAAGTTTTTGTATGAATTTTGATGACGGCTTAAGATGGAAAATAACTGGGGCAAACACAACCGTTTATATACTGCTAGGACTTTGTAAATGTAGCAACCGTACAACACGCGACATCTGTGAATAACTTCTATTATGTTTCAGTGCGAAAGACGTTAATTAAAAATAGGCCTGCTGAATGTCAAAGTGTTTTTGAATTCCGTTAAAATTATGTTTCGTGTTTCTTCGTCATTTCCATCTGCTATTTGAAATAAAAAAAAGGCGGTGTTATTTTTCAACAATAAGGGTGATAGATATGGCATTGTAAAAGTTTGAAATCAGCACTTTTCCGTTTCTTTTGGGGACAACTTTGTACCATAAATGGTTATAAATTTTACAAAACTCACTCGCGCAGAGGGGGGACGGGGCAGGGCGCTAGTTCCAGCATCTTCCTGAGACTGCAGCTTTTTCTTGTTTTCTCAGGTGTGAAATAGTGGGGCAATATCCCGCCAACTTTCTTCCAATTGCCTCGGAATGTGTTTTACTGACCTGTGTTCTTCTTCGTCTGCTTCTCGTGACGAAGTTTCCGTTCGATAGCACTTTACCTTCGTTATGCCTTTTTATCATTTCCTACGGTCGCTAATTCTTCTTTACATAAAGAATTAAGTATTAGGGCATCATTTCTGATTGAAATGGCGGACATTTGGAAATTAAGCTTTAATGATCATGGAAAATACGATTGCGCCGACATTGGCCAAAAATAACTTTTTTTTTTTTTTTTTAAGGTTGGATATAATATGTTTTTGTACGAAAACATAACTCGGCGAGTAAGACTATTTTGACAACTTACACTGCGATTCATACGAGCATTTTGATCAATGCTACCAATTACAAACGTAATATATACGTATAAACTGTGTACATAATTGTGTAAATAAATAGCAAGAATGTTACTTTAGGGCAGTACTGTGCACTGTGCAGAGCAATGTCCAATGATCTTCTTGTTTGGTATCTGATGCATAAGCCCTGCAACTGCTCTACGTTTAGAATGTTTCATAACCTCTGTAGCTAACTACAAACTCTACATTTTACTAGTTGTGGTAAAGAAAAAAATCATGTGTCAGACTAAATACGGCACGCATCATAACATTTCCTATTAAAAAAAATTTATATTTATATTCGTAATCTATTAAGTCCCAGTTCATCAGCCTACTTCCCATGACTATATTAATAAGCAAAACCACAGCTGTATATTTCTATACTTGTTGCCTAGAGGAATATTTATAAATTTGTCTCAACAAGCCTACAATAAATTAAAAAAAAACTCATATGAGTTATATTTCAGATTTTTAGCAAATTACTCACAATAAGAGTTTTATACCCTGAACAAACTTCCAAGACAGCTAACAGAAACTTAATGCACACGAATATTACAACTGGAGGGAGTTCGCGAAAGGAACTGTTCTTTCAGCAGTGGGGGAAGAAAAAAAAACTGTGTTTTTGTATAATTTCTTACCTAAAAAGTTATGTTAAGAACTTGCGAGGGTGTGCAATGTGTTACAATTAGCGCGTAACGCCCATACAGGAAATAAGAGTATTTTAATACAGTCTTCAGAACTCGCTGATGTGAGAGAAATTTTTTTTCTGATTCCAGAGGAGTCGGGACAGTAAAACTACGCAAACACTTCTGAGAAAAAGCTACATTCAAACCAATGGTGCTGGAAAAGTTCCAAATCTTAGGGGAGAGGGGGACCACGTGTTGAAACCAGAGTCTAAGAAACCACATACCACATTGTTAAGAAATTGGTGGGAAAAGGGAAAATTACTAGGTTTTAATTTATGAATGGCCCATTCGCTCCCTATTTTATATATCCTAGCGCTATTTGGAAACTGTGAAAGTAAATATTTTACGCAACTATCCGCCACAGTCGTTGTATGTCGTCACAAGGAGTGATGATAACTTTTCTGAACTTTTCGTAGAAAAAATAATAATTTTCTTCTGTACGTTTCGTTCAACTGTTTCACGAAAAAAAAAAAAAAAAATGTTTCGTTACTTTTAAAGTTGTCAACACTAGTTACCTAATCTCCATTTACTTGTAAATATAGTAAACAACGTACTTCAAAACAAGTATGCCAGTATGAGAGGAGGGGAGAGATATGGACAGGCTTGTATCTTCTCGAGCGATTAGGACTTCCCCATTTTAAGGGAACATAAAATGACAAATATGCTGATGCAGCACCTCATGAAATTCTACTCGAACCGAAATTGTGGTTGCTGCACTATTCCACTAACGAACTAAAGAGCATGGTATTAAATTATTTCGGGAGTAGGATTGAGAGTACAAATGCTCTGTTGTACCAAACCGAAAATTATTTTGAGGGGGGCGAACTTAAGTTCGCCGCGTCTCATAATTTCCGCGTAAGTAATATAACTTTTGACTAGGGGAAGCTACGACGCTCGTTTAAGTTTCATTTGACATCTCTCGTCAAGACCAATAGATTATATATATAAAAACATTTGTGTGGCGTGTTCATGGTGAAATTGTATGCGTTTAATATAAAACATTAAGAAAACTTAACACGATCTCGGCCTACACATGTCAAAAAGCCAAGTCAAAATACCGAAATCGTAAATAGTTGTAAAGAGCATATCAAAAGCAATCCAGTGATAGACATACCCATAAAAGCCCATATGATCGAGTGAAGCGGTGCCGGGTATGTAAAATAAACAGCAAGGCGTCCGAGCGCGTCAACGTAGACGTATTCACGTAAAACAAACGGCCGTGTGCCCAACACAGCCAAACCCAAATACTTTTTTTAATTAGTCAGTAGGGTAGTTGCTGTTTTCTGCAATTCACAGGCGATGCCCATAGCAGTGGGTCTAAGGACTATAAAGTATAAATGTTCGGGCATGAAGAACCACGTTTGTTTATTTATTTGTATTTCAAATACATCCAATACACTTTGGAAAGGAGTTATCAATTCTATTTGTAATTGTTATACAATATGGACATATGCACACAATTACATTAACATAAAAATACATGTACGTAGCTACTCACAACCAGCGTACGTGCCACCGCGTTGGGATTTCTGCGTGGTGCTAAGCAGCTAATATACATATCAAATTCTGTGAGTAAAGGGGGTAGCTTTACAAACGTATGTAGATTTATCGGCACTATAGTTGAGCGCCAATTTCTGTGTCGATAAATACGGAAACAAGTAGAGAAAATTGTTTTGAAAATTGACGAGCCAGATATGCAAAAGTCCTAAGAATGATATTCGGCCGTAGCGTCGGCTTCGCTGCTGACAGGCGCCAGATATCACAGATGATTGGAGGGGGGGGGGTTGAAAGAAGTGAGGAGGGGTAAGCGACAGACGCCACACGTATCTTACGTTTGGTAAGAATTCTAGTGCAACAAATAAACCACATTTAATTTATTTTTTCTCAAAACTAATAAATTAGGAAATGTGTGTAGGAGAAACAACTGACATCCGAATTGTAGCTTACGAGACATCTCTTATTAGACATGCGTCTCATTACCTGAACTTAGCAAAAGCGTCAGTAAGCTTCTCACTGAAATATATCATCTGCACAAAACCATCCATACGTTTTGCATGGAAAATATTCTCAGAAAACAGATACTACAAAACACTTGAATTTTCACTATTCCAGTAAAACCTTGTAGTCCATATTCACTTTTACCAGCAAGGAATAATACGAGAGAGAAAATGTTAACTATTAGTTTTATTTTTTAGATACTTTTAAGAAAATTAATATTAACTGATTCTTGGCCAAATTCATTTTATAAATAAAAATTTACTTCGTTACCAGGCACTGGTAAATACATTCGCTGTCCATTAAGAAGAAGATAAAACTTAAATTCACATCTTCAAACAGTCAATCAACAGGTAAATTACGTGAAAATAGTTTTATCAATTTTCGGATCTAGCTCATTGCTACTTTTGAACAAATTGTAGTCATGCTCTCGCCGTTCATGTCAATCCTGGAGACCACAAGTTCGACTCTATCTCGATTACCTCTGAGATTAATATTGGCCATCAAATTAGGCAATAAACAATTTTATCCTGGTTTCCATCACTCAATTCAGAGATATGAGGCAAACAAGAGTGATATCGAAACATTGATAACGACTTCTAGTACTATCAGTAACAATCTTACGTTTAGCTGCAGGCGATGGCTTCGTCTTCCAGAAGTTGCACTAAAAATCTAAATAAAATTATAGGTTTCTTTGTAAACGAACCCTTAAAATCCTATTTACTTTATACACACTGCCATTCTATCGTAGATCTGTCTTAGGATGGCGGACAGCTATTTATCAGCGAAATACTGAAGCCCTAACTTACGACGGTTCGTAGGCTTCCATAATGGTGGCAGAGCTAAGCTAACAGACAGGGCTCACGCCCCCAAGTTATCGTCTTTCGGAAATGACCATCACGTCATTTCCCATGACGTCATACTTAGATATCTGCTTTACTGAGTCTCCTAGACCAGACCTTATCAATCCAAAACGATAACAGCGCAAAGAGGACACTTATTCTCTTTATCAAACTACATTTTTGCATCACTTTGAGCTGAGATTACACATATGTCCAAATTATAAAATAATATCAGAAATTATGAAATATTACAAATGTAAACAATTTTATTAAAATTTTCGAGAGGTGATCAAAATATGTTTGATATTACTTCATACTCAACTCGAGCTAAAATTATTATGAATATCACAAAACCGTAGATAAACAACTTATATTACATATAAACAACATATGTAAACAAAAACACGACTCAGGGTAAATAAACTTCATAATCTATAACATTACACATATATAATATATCAATAGTATAATTTACACACTGCTTAATTCTAGCAGCTCTACAAACATGTTAAGACTGCATTTGATCGCAGTACAAGTTATTAGAATTCATATACCGATATATATATTATAGAGTCAAGTCTAGATTAGATTAAAACACAAGTTATTACATAAAGTCTCCTTATATCAGTAATGTTCTTCAATATATATATATATATATATATATATAATATATATATATATATATATATATATATATATATATATATATATATATATAAAATCCTATGAAAGGAAATTTCGGCCATCAGTGATGATGGAAGACGTGGACTTGAGTTCATTGTAAAGAACAGGAGAAGAGTTGAGACTAAGAGGCTGGTAAGGATGTTCAGGAATGTGAATGGGTGGGAGGGGGGGGGGGAAGTTTGGTTTGCTGACTGCTTAAGGAGGTGTACAGAGGGATAGTAAACAATAATAACAGATAGAGAGGGGGCTATGGAGGAGAACAGGGTGGTGTAGGCAGTCCATGGTTGTGAGGTCAGAGAGAGTGGAATTTATTGCAGGAGGAGATGTACCAGTAAGAGAAGGTAAAAAGTTTAGAAAGAGTGTGGAATTGGAGTGAGCGGCAGGTGAGGATGAACTTGCTACAATGCAGCTACCAAATAGCAAGTCTAATAATAATAATAATAATGCTTGGAGGAATGACTTGAAGATGTTTTGTTGCTAACATATAAGTGATGTTTAAATCATAAGTCAGGCCTGTTTAATATTTTTATGAACATATGTAAGTTATAAAACACAGTAGCTTGTGGTAAAAGGTGCAGGTATATGCCGTTCACGGTAACGTGAGCACTTTTTGAAGCAGTTTCGTCGGACATAATAACCAATAAATACATTTCGTTGTGTCCTCGGAACTTTGGTTTTGGGTATGGTGACTGTATACACTGTGTTTATTTACTAACATGTCAGGGTTTACATTGACAATTGGTGGAAGGTTATAAATTGGTTGAAAGAAAAAAGTAACCAGTGCTTCAAAAGTGCTCACTTTACCGTGAACGGCCTATAGGCATGTTCATGTATGAGAATCATAACTTGTGCCTGTATGCACCACGTAGGTCCTAACCAGTAGTTAGTTTAGCTATGCAGCAACAAATCAAAAACTATGTAATGTGGTCGACTGCAGTGCGTTGTGAATGACAATGAACTAATTATTTTATGGTAATTTACAACAATTTCATTATTTAAATTGTTTGTTTCAGGTGAAGATGCACTGGAAAAAAACTGATGGTGGGGGACTACCAGAACCACCAGCTCCTCCCGATCATGAATACACTTGCATAACTTCTGAAAAGCGAAACATCACCTACAAAGCCAATGAAATTGACTGAGCAATTGAACATGGCCTGCCACACGAGTTTGTGAAGGATACGTCGGAATTTGATTACGATTATATTGTCAGACCTAACGTAAGTCCTTTTTTTTTTTTTTTTTTTTTTTTAGATATCATTTAAGTTGATTTTATTCCAATTGGTGCACAAGTACAAGGGAAACATTTGTGTGATGTCAGCTGTAAATATTTTGAAAGAAACAAGTAGCCTACTGAACATCTCACATGATTGAAACTAAAGCTATGGTTTTCATGTACAAGAAGGTAAACCCCTCTGCTTGTAGCAAACTTGTGTTGTGCAAATAGCCAACAAGCATGCTGGTGACTAGCATACAGGGATTTTTTACTAGTGACCCTAATGAAATATACGAACGGTTTTTATTGTTTTTTTTTGTTACATGTCTGGTACAAATTGAATGTAAACAAACAACTTGTGCGTGCAAACATATATTTGAACAAATTATGTTTTTGAGCATATAATGTAATAGAAAGTGAAACGAACAGTTGAAATGTTATTATATATTTATGACAATTATGATGATTTTTTATAATAGCAGGAACCCATTCAACAAAAAACACTTAAGAAAAGATGCACTAGAAATCCTGTAAATATTGTGAGTGGAGTTAAGGTGCTGCACTCCAAACTATGTATAGCAGATGTAAAAAATAATGTCATTTTTGAAATATTTGTGTTCCATCCAAAATTTTCCCATCTCTTAATCCTTTTTGCAGGTGACACTCTCAGTATTGCACAAATTACCCCAAAAAATAAAAAAAAATCATTCAAATTTGCAGATGACATTTGAAAGGGTATACGTGTTTTTAACTAGTACAATACATACTGATCACACTGTGTTCACATTCTTTTACAATAAAGAAGCTTATTTATACTACAATCACGTAAATGTAGATTTAGTATATCTG
Source organism: Dryococelus australis (assembly GCA_029891345.1). NCBI lineage: Eukaryota > Metazoa > Arthropoda > Insecta > Phasmatodea > Phasmatidae > Dryococelus > Dryococelus australis. The sequence goes on along the minus strand of CM057009.1, from coordinate 295,937,970 downwards.
CCTACTAATATATAATACTAATCAAACTTTAAACTGTTTCAAGATTGGAAAATACAGCAAGCAATTTCCTTATACCAGTTCTGTATTATTAAATTTCTGGTGTTATATTATCAGGTTATTGATACATATTTGGTTCTTTATTATATTGAAATCTTCAGGATTGTGATGGCAGAAATTGCATGTGTGATGCTGTAAATTGCATGTGTGAAGTTATATTAACTGCACCTGCTGCCTGCAGTCAAGAAATTGAAGTGAGGTATGACAAGTTTACATTTGTTCTGGTGGGAACATGTGATGTAGATGTTTCTCCTATCGTTATTTTAATTTTTGTTATTCTTTTTAGTGCAAGCTGTGGTGATCCTGTATTGGAAACATTGAGATGTACTCCATCCACCGGCAAAGGAAAGAGTGGGCTCCACATGGTAAGTAGTTTTCAGTTTAGGCAGTCTGAATTTTTGTTGTATTTTGATTATAGCCAGTCAAATTAATGAGGAAGGGGATATTATTAGAATTGAGTGCCACAGTATGTTTATTACTATTGCTAGCATAAGTCGTAAATTAACTTCACTGGTGAAGCATGTGCATAATAGTAAATTATCATGTTTCAAGCAGTATAGAAGTTCAGAGTGACTTAAAGGAGGGGAATGTTGAATACATTTGGTCGATTATAGGCTGAATAATTGCAGTACCCAAATAAAAAAAAAGTGAAAAAAAAGTGTATTAATTCTGTGTAGTTTTGTCAGATAAATTTTACAGTATCAACAATCACCACCAAATAAGTTTGAATTGTTGTTTTGTTCTGTGAATAGGTAACACAAACGTGGTAACATAGTTTCAAATAGTATTGTTGAGCATTTCCAAATACCAAAAACATGTAATGAAGCTTTCGTTATCTTGTGTTGATGTCTCCAGAGTGTAGCAGTGTGTTCCACGACGATGGTACAGATTTTAAGTATTATGAAATAACAAATTGAATATTTCAGTGTGTCGTGTTGTTACTGTCCACACACATACTGTTTGGCTGAGAAACATGACGTAATTAGAATCTTAGGCCCTTTATTTAAATTATGTGAAGGCTTGACAATTATAAACAAAAAAACTTTTCAAAAAATAGTAAAGAAAGAAATCATATAGCCGCATATTTTGGGTTTCAAAATATGTCGAAACATGAACTTATAGGTAGGTAAGTTTTTGTACTCTGTTTGCAGCTTTGCCACTTAAATGAGAAATTAGAAGTGATTATTCATGTGAACATCTATTTTTGGTCACTTCTGGTAAAAAAATTTTATATAAATTATTATTTTTTAAGCTAAAATGATTTTGTGCTTCCAAGTTTGTTTCTAATTGTAACTGAATATAAAAACACGCCCGTGACAATGATTTAGCATTTTATGTGAACATCAGAAACAGCACTTTCAAGTTTTTGTCAGTTTTACAGTAAATTTTTATACTAATTAAATCCTTTTATAAAAAAAAACTACACATTGGTTACAAATATTTTTTTAAAATTACTTATTATACTTTTGTATCATGCATGTGTCATGTAAGCAAAGATAATTTATCCCAGATATTTAATTGTATTACATATTTACACTCCTAAATGTCTATCTCTTTACTTGAAAATAAGAACAAACTCTTCATTGTGTATGATATGAGAATATTAAAACCCATTCTGATATTTGTTCTCTCACAGTCATATCGCACGAGGGCTTGCTGAGACAGTGATGTTTATTGCATTGTACAAGTTCATAACCAATAGGCTGTAGTTTTCAGATTGATGTGCAAAACCATACAATATAAAGTTTCTAAGCAAATTTGTTTTGTTAAATTTACATCATTCATCTGGTATCTGCTGCATAGTACTTAAACAATTTAATGACAGTTACCAATGTTAATTGAAACTGAATAGGCAGTCTGAAGGTTGATTTGGTACAAAGGCTAAATGGTCTCGTGTTTTGTGACTAAATATTTGTCAATTAAAATATCAGTATCCTACTTCGTGTTGTTTAAAGGACTACTAAACATGCCATGGTCTTTACAGTCTTTTGCCAGAATAAATGTGTTGTTTCACACTACAGAGTTTCAAGTAACATACTGATCATGTTCTCAGAATTACTTAATGAGCTTATGTTGTGAGCAGTGTGGTGTTCTGGTCTTGAGACATTTCTAGATCAATGGCCTCACTGCCGAGTGTGAAGCAATTCTTCTGGCCACACAGCACTCTGAAGCACTATCAAAAGCATAGTAGTCTTTCATTTTAATACTTTCCAAGGTGATGTAAAAAATGCCCTTAAGCTAAATGGTAGATTTCGCTGGGACCAGCCAAAATTTATTTAAATGAGAGTTCCTAAACTGAGAGGTGTTGAACTGAGAGATTACTGGTGTTTTAAGTGTATTTTTACCTGTTAGTGCTGTCAACACAAATTTTCTTTGGTCTTCAAGATACTAAAGAGCATGTCAACCAGTAATGCAGCTGGTTTGTTGTTAAATTTATGGGTGTTTTGGTAAATGTATTGGGAATTATTAATTAATATTTGAATTGAAACTGCTGTACTGGTTTTCCGCGATGGAAGTCAACATTAAATTTTCCTTACAGAAAAATAGGCGATAGAGGATGTCAGCGTTTGAAGAGGAGATGCTGGCCTTGAATAGGCAGAAATATGAGCTGCAAATGAATCACACGAGGCAGGTTCAGCATTGAAAGTTGAAAAAATTAAATTTCACACATGCACACACAAAACTCAATTGCAGAATTTTCTGTTAAGTATGACCACATATTTAAACAACTCTACACAATTATCAACTACTGTTTAGTCTTGTATACAACTTCCTCTTTTTCACCCAAGAATAGTTTTCTATCTGCAGGCTATTTTATCTCATATAGTGTTATCATATTCACAATGTCACACAATATACATAGTAATAATATATAACACACAATATCACACAATATAATAGTAATAATATTGACGTCGCCCTCGCTTTGTGCACCACTCGGAGGGGGGGGGGGGGCATACTGATAGTACTCGCTGCTGCATCAACCACACGACGTGCACCAGTGTGTATTGTGTAGCATGCCGTTCACGCATGGACGAGTCAGTGATTCGTTCAGTGAATAAAAGAACCCACTCACCAAGAGTAACCGATGGCCTGCCTGTTTATTTTTGAGTTCTAACGTGACTCCCTTAAAGCAGAGTCTAATGCATGCCCGAGGCAGTGTTATATCCTCCTTGGGTCCCTGCTTTAACATGTAATTTTATATTGAGTGCCCACCAAAGTGGTTCACGTAAGTTCGTACAGACACGATTTGGAACGGTCATAATTCATTTTATAATTTTCCAAGTGTTTTGTTGTGTATTGTTTTGTTTTTAAAGCGCATGTAATGATTTCACGCTTTTAACAAAATATGCATTCAAAGACGCTTGCAGTTCCGGCAGCCACATTGCCAAGCTCACACAGCAAATTCCCAACAGCTTGTATATTAAATTTCACTTTATTTAATAACGCTCTTCCTTCAGGGGTTTTTATGTGCAACTTGTTTTTGTAATTTAATATAAAGTGTATTTGTGTATTTTGCGTGCCTCTCCTGGTATTTAATCGAGAAACGTAACTTTTCAAGACGCACAGCAACAGCTACGAATGACTTTACTGAAGATATTGAACAGTTAAGAATTACGTAAAATAATCTTATGATTATTTTCCTGCCTGCAATTGCTCTTGTTGTGAAATATATATATATATATATATATATATATATATATATATATATATATATATATATATATATATATATATATATATATATTATGCTGGCGGGAAGGTGTCCGTTGCTAACGGCACCTACACGCCACCATCTTTAGTCTGGTCTAGTGGGTCTTCGAGGGCGGATGCGCCGCGCGCCACGGGAGCTCCATCAAGTGTTTCTTATCATGTAGGGTGTCAATAGTTTAACTTATTAATTGTACCACAACCTTTTGTTTATTTCGCTCTCCCATGTGCCGACCCTCCTCCCCACCGACTCGTGACCACGGAGAGTTTTACTACCGTAATTTCCACGTGCTGTCAAGCCTTTGTCTGCATAGGCCACTGGCAGGCCTCGTGTGCCAGGCCCGCTTTAGACACGGGACTTGTATGTCACCACGTGTACTATTTCTGGTAATATATCTAGTTCCCTTGGATCTCGTGCCTTATTCCGTAATTATATACATTTCCACCTCGGTAACTGGCCCTCTCCAGCGAGTGCGCCACGTGGTCGCTGACCACGTGCTAGACATTGTAAGTGCAAGCCATGACTCTCTCTCTCTCTCTCTCTCTCTCTAGCAAATTAATAATATACGTGTGCTGCGAGGGGATGCTGCCACAGGCTGTCGACCTGTAAACGACCTTGAGAAAAAGATATCGTGCTCCTCCGAGCCTGTAGATGCGCTGGTGCCCTGGGAACATCAACATCTGCATCTGCATCCATCGACAATGTGGAAAGTTTGTAAGGTAATCCGGAATCGTATGACCCTCGCAAGCCCTGAACCTCGTCAATATATAATAATGGACAGAAGCACAAGTGCTTGTAGTCTAGTACTTGCCAGCAGGCACACACACAAAAGGATAACACATTTTTCACGTGATTGTGCTGTCGTAATGTTTCGTTGGCTAGGCCAGGCCAGCTTCATCGGGAAGCAATTTTTAGGCCACGGTTAGGAATTACTAGACTGAGTACTTATGCATCTGCCCTTTTTTTTATGTATAATTGGTATCCTAGCTACCTACTTTTCACATTTACTTATATATATATGTGTGTGTGAAGTAATGGTCGCGAGAGCAGAAGACCATAATTAATACATATCAACATACAAAACGCATATTGTGATTTGGCAGTCTGCTCTTCAAAACTGCCTTTCAGAAAAACCTCCCTTTTAAATGAAACAGAAACTTTAAAAATTGACACATAAGTTAAAATTACTAGGTTTGTTAGACTGAATAAGGCAGCATTTTAATTACAATTATCGTAAATAGGCCTATATAAAAATATGATTGCTTTTGCATGGTAAAAAATACTGTTCCTCTGTTGTATGGATCTTCAGGGATTGATGATTGCAACGAACAAGAATATTATGATTAAAAAAGTAAAAATGGACACAATATCAGGTTAACAAAAATTGGAGCACCTATACATCTACTTTGTAATTAAGTGCATTTAATGTCACAGCTCATAAGATAATACTGTTTGTGGACAGTATTACAAAAATGCAAGAAATGTAAGTACTGGGTGTACGACCAAGCCCAAGCATGCATAAAGGTCCATTTACACATAGACAAGCTATGCTAATAAAATACATATGTCAGTGTACAAGCACAAATGTCACCGCCACAATGTTTGCCCATTCTGTTCTCCGTACCTGTGTAATGTCTTACACAAGAGCACATTTGTGCATTATAATTTATATACACTAATTTTGTTCAAAAATTTTACTCAATACTAAAAATATTAATATTGTAAGTGTAATTACATTCGAGAATATGCATGTTAGTTATTACTCGCCAATTTAATAGAACTATATCCTCAGTCATGCCACCAGGCATACTTTCGAAACTGTCTTGTCACTATGAATGGCATTTATTGGCACATTTTTAGAGCTTCATAGATCAAAACATAGATAAGCTACCACAAGTTGGGCTGCGCAGCATTGGAGGCATTAGATTAACATTATTTTTCTACAATATCTGCAGTAGTTATTGCTTTTGATCTCAAACTACAGTCAACAGCAAGATGTGTTCTTGTTGTACGCTGCTCTAGATGGTTTGTCATGGTTCTGAACGAACGCTCTGTTTAGCATAAATCACACGCTGCAAAACATTTCCCATTATTTACAAAATAAAAATATGCCCTGAGGTAACAGTTCAATAACAGTGTTGCTCAAATTGGCCTACTGTATATTCATGTTAGCTTATTGATTCAAAGACTGTATAATATCACCTTGTTCGCCAGACATTTTGCACCAAAATTAAACACAAACCTACGACAGCTCCAAGAAAACGGGACCTTCTGTGTGCTGAAGTGAAAACATTTCGGTTTGAAAAAAAAAAAATCAAGCTACGAAATCATTTCAACAGCCGATGTGAGAGTCAAGTGTATCGAATTGGACGCGAAAATGGCATTTGACTAGATCGTGCGATAATATTCATTTATTTATCCTTGTCATAAGTGTTATTTAAAGTGAATATATCAGATTTAATGAGACAGATAGGGATACAAACTGAGTGTACATTACAAACAAGCTATAATTTTTAAAAGTTAAATAATAATATGTCATAATTGCTGTCTAAGGATAATACACGCAGCAAATTTACTTTAAGTGTCAGGTCGTGTAAAAATGAATGTCATAACATAATCCCGTGTAAATGGTAAATTTTGACATGACAGCAAAAAATAGCCAAATTGTAAAAAAATTAAAGTTGTGCACCTGTGCATAAGGCTTGTAAAAGCGAAACATTAATTAACAATAATATTCAAGATACCTGAAGGTTATAATTACATTATCAAGATATAGATGCAATGCACACGTACTCTAAGGTGGCACTCGTTGATAGACAGAATAAAAAAAAATCAGACGAACACATTTTCATGTGGATGAGCGATGTTTCGCTGGCTAAATAGATTCATCAGGCGGTGTACGTGCCACCACTTGCTGCCTGATGCATCAGGTGGTTTGTGCGCCACAACTTGCTGCCTGATGCATCAGGCGGTGCGTGAGCCACCACTTGCTGTCTGATGCATCGGGAGGTGTGTGCACCACCACTTGCTGCCTGATGCATCAGGAGGTGTGTGCCACCACTTGATGTCTGATGTATCAGGGGGTTTGTGGGCCTCAACTTGCTGTCTGATGCATCGGGAGGTGTGTGCGCCACAACTTGCTGCCTGATGCATCAGGCGGTGTGTGAGCCACCACTTGCTGTCTGATGCATCGGGAAGTGTATTTGCCACCACTTGCTGCCTAATGCATCAGGCGTGAGTGCACCACAACTTGCTGCCTGATGAAGCTGGCCTGACCAGCGAAACCTCAAGAAACAGTGCATTCACATGGAAAATGTGTTTAACTTTTGTGTGTGTGTGTATTCACGAGTACCGCCCTGTGAGCTATTGTGCATTCATTTTACTATTTAGAATGCAATCAGTAGAATAGTTGTCTATTCCCGCCATATCCCAAAAATCATAATTATTATTTTCACATTTTTTACAGTCTACTTATTGCAATGTCATTCTTTAAACTGAGGAGTTGAGCACACATTCATTTTAATCAGTAGTAATGAAGTTTTGCTGTAGGACTGTTAAGCCTTACAGCACTGAACTCTGCCTTTTTTCTACTCTTGGACACTGACTCTGCAGAACATGCATATTTCTGGTTTGATGTGATGACCATATATATATATATATGTATGTGTGTGTGTGTGAGTGTGTGTGTGTGTGTGAAGAAAACTGCAGACCTACTTCATTTACACAACTCTCGCAGTTCAGAAACACTTGTTGCAGTCATTTAAGAAAATCCAAGTACTGAGAAAAACCTAATTGCAATAAGAGCGTGATAATAGTAAGCACTCACTTTACATGTAAATCTCTTGAAACCAGTGATTCACACAGCTGTAATCATCTGTGCTGGTTTCCACATCACCTTATCACTAACAAAGGGCACTGGAGGTACAGCTCTCAATGCATTACTCCTTGTTTTTATACATGGCGAGTTCCCCATTAGGTATATTGTTCCATGTGTGTAATATATAAACACGGAAGCAGCATTAACTATCTGAGCGCAGGTCAATTAATTCTACTTGAATGTTCAACTTCAGTTGTCGACCCATGATCTCACTCACAGGCATCTCTGGGGCAAGAAATATGCTTATAACTTAACAGGTGGGAACCACTATCATTGTATTTTAAAAATTAATTTTAACAATGAGTTATACATCTAACAGGTGTTTGCTCAACAGGTGGCTACAATTATGGAAAGACATAGCCAATGAAGGGGTGTCATAAGATTTCAAAGCACATACAGTAGAGTTTTCCTCTCATACTCGAAAGGTTTACGAAAGTAGTACAGTATATGAAATACTTTTGAATATCTAGTGTTAATTGGTTACTCTATCATGTTGTTTATGCATGGCAGAGCAATCTATCATGCATGCGTACACTGTACTCCTGGAACTCAAGTAGACCTATCTGAATGTACATCACTGGCATTTTCATGGTTGCTTCCACACATGTATTTTAAATTGTAATGATAGACATTCTCACACTAACTATAATAAAGTATTTGCATTTAGCATAACTATGAACTTACAGAAGCAGCGATGCAGAGTATTTCTAAGCAAAGTTCATGGCAATTAACCGCCTTCGAAACTGATCTTGATCTCCTCTAGCATTATTTGGCGTAGGTGGTTGTTCTGTCTGGGGGAGTTCAACATAGTCATCATCTGTGAAATAATTTGTATGGAATTCTATGTTTGTTATTCCACACTGTATACTAGTACAATAATTTTCAATTTTCACACTAAAGAATGGTTTAATTTATGTACAAGTAGATCAAATATAAAAATCACAGAAAATAATCACCAAGTAACATTTAACCTAAAATAACTATTTTCATGACTGCTAAAAATTCACCCCATATTATTTTCCAGAGGCTATTCATAGAAAATTACAATTGTAATTAATTTTGAGGCAGCATTTAGAAAACAGCACAATGATGGCCACACCAAAGTTTGAAGACAGAAAACAACAAAATTTTTAACTGACAGGAAACCCAATCATGGGAATGAAAAAAACCAAATTAGTCATGAACAAGCTCAGCCCCACCTCTTTACTTCCCCCCTCCCTAATACTCAATTCACCAAGCATAGAATTTCATTTCCTATAAAAATCAAATTTAGTCACTCTTAGTGTTACACCCATTCATTCATAATAACCACGCAATGACAGGTACAATGTAACCTCTCTACAATATCTTACATAAAATTTGTACAAAGCAAATTACAGTTTAATGAAAAAACATTTCAAATGTTTTGGAACCCTAAGTAAATCACTCGACATAATTGGCTTTCAAAATTAATTTTATTTAATGTTAAATGTTTTTCTAAAGATTTTACTAATCAAAACTTTAATTTAGTATACAAAACATATTTGCAGAAAATTTCTCACTTTCAAGCCCACTTAGGTACCTAAGTGGGCTTGAAAGTGACTCAAGACACTAGAGGATATCAATTACCTTTCTGTGGTAAACAACAGCTGACACAACCATAAACAGCATGGATTTGTCAAGAACAGCTAAGAATGAAGGATGCATTAGCAAAACAACATTGGTGCTACTTTCTTTGAACTGTCAAAATCTGCAGAGGTAAAGTGTGACTGAACCTGAATGTATATTTAAATTTTATTGTATGTAAATTAACGTATTTCCCACATGTGACATTTTGCATCAATAGGACTGAGCTATGTACCTTCATCTTCTTCATTCCGCAGTAACGACAGATTGTGGAGAACACTGCAAGCGACAATAATCGCTTTTGCAGTGTGCAGGACACTCTGGTTGGCATTCAGAAGGCACCTATATTTGTTCTTCATCTGGCTAAAGCAGTGTTCAACTACATTCCTTGCTCTTACATGGCTATGTTTGTACGCCCTTTTTGCATTTGTTGTATTGTTACTTAAGGGGGTTAAAATATATGGTTTTACACCATACCCTTGATCACCGAGAAGTATGCTTACCAGGTCTCCACGCTCAAATTGCTCCTTCACAGAGCTTTCGTTGAAAATCCTGGTCATGTGCACTCCCTCTCCATCGTGAAACAATATCGGGGATATACCCCGTCGAGTCATAAATAACCTGGGAAACCATGTGAAAGTATGCTGTCACACAAAATAAGTATGCACTCAAATCAAACATACAAAGAGAATAAACAAGGTGATTATGCCCTTTCTGGCATTTTATAAGTCGCTCACAGAATTTAAACTTACCAACATTGGCAATTTTTTAATTTGTTTATGTGCTTATCAAATACAGTACAATACAATTTACAAACAGTTTGTTTACCCCCTGAAGCAAAAGTTTGTTAAGAAACCAACAAGCAAGTTACCCTTTAAGTATAAAGGTGACACATAAGAGCACAATTAAAGTAAGAGGCACAGAAAAGCACGTGGGTTTGTAATACAAATAACAGCATACAAAGAATAGGGGCCCTTATAAAATATATATAGGACTACAAAATAAATAATAGTAATGAAACAAAATATCAAAATTACAATATACTTTCCCAATAATGACTAATTATACAAATACTACACAACAGGCAGCATAGGCTAATCAGAAAGAAGGGCTGCTAACCTAACCGTAAGTAATACAAGAATAACGAAATACCCATCATAACATAGGGTAGACAGGCAAACTAAAAGGGACCTCAGCTAACCCGACATAAACAGACAAATTACACGGAAGCTAAATGTTAAGTTATCTTTACATGTTTACTCAGTTCATTATTTAAATTTCTTAATGTTTTTATTATTTTAAGTCTACCCATTACTCAGAAGAATGCCAAATCTGTTTAACAATATTAAAGAAAATGTCTATAGTAAAATTATTGCTGCTGTCTCAAATGCAAGCATATGAAAAGTTATTATATTTGGAATTATTTAAGACATGACTGCTGAAATGATTATGTTTACTTCTAAAATATGCACACATGCATTTGGTATTTATGAAGTTTAGGGACTTGCCTGAAGAACTAGAAGACAATGAGGAAAGTGGTATAGGCTCTATTACAAAACTAGGCCATGTTGAAACAATCACATAGGTGGACATATATAATCTTATTACATCCTTCTATTTACAACAGTAGCGAGACATATGAATACATATAGGGAAAATTGGGTAAAAATGCGAAGACAAAGTTACCAAACAATTAAAAATGATAGCATAGCAACACTGTTGCCAACATATAGCACATAGTAAGCATGTTTAATCACAATAATGGAACCAATAAACTGTTAACAGTTACAAATAATAGCCTCACTGGTATATTAGGCAGAATTTATTTGCCTAATGCCAGTGAACAATACGTTCATGTGTGTATCAACTATCACAGTGAATTACATTAGTATTCCTTGCTTGTAGCCGAAATTACACAAATGACCCTATTTTTGTGAAAAGATAACAAGCCTACACTTACATGGGCAGCACGCTCATACACGCCCATTACAACATTGATGTAACCCAACATTATTTTACTCACATACCTGAGGGAAGCTAGCTATGTCCAAAAATTATTTCTGACAGCTGGCTATGTCTTGCTGTGCGTCGGGAAATTTGATGTACTGGCGGGCAAGTCGAGCTATTGCCACCGACAACTTCATTATAGTTCGGCTCACGTTTGGTTGACTTATAAAATGCAAGTCTGCCACTTCATCCTGACAATTTCTTCGAGCGCAGTACCCCAGAGCAATTAAAACTTGAATTTCTGGAGAAACTGGCAACCTCTGTTATTGTCTGCCACTTGAAGATTTTCTTGCAACAAAACAATTAGACGACGCACATTTTCTTTAGTAAACCGGTACCTCTGCTTGAATGATTTTTCATCAAACAACTCAAAATCATTTTTTCGTTGCTAATACACTTTACATCTCCTATTAATACCCAGAACTTGATGCTTTCTTTAACCTCTTCAATCGCCTCCATTTTACACAATACACCGCACATGGACCATCGTTAAACCTACCCTTGGTTCGGACTAAATGTTAGTCGGGATCGAAGCGAGGTGATCCCCGGACTAAAGATAATCCAGGTCTATGAATAGTACGAATCAAGTTTTAAAGTTAGACCGAGGATGATTCTGCAGTGCACAAATCAACCTAAACTTTATTGCATAACTACCTCAGTAGTTATTTACTACCAAGTAAATGAATACGCGCAATAACTGCACTAACTACGCAATACTAAAGATGCAAAGTGCCGACCACGTGGTCAGCCCGAAACAAATCAATCCTTTTATTTTGCTTAAAACGAAATAGTGCATCGTGCAACACGTATTAGAAGTACACGGGACCTAGTAATTAAACTTATTACTAACGTATTGCATTTTTAATTAGCAGCAAGTGTTTGATGTCGCCAGTGGAAGGTTCGAACTCAAACTGCACCACGTAAAAACGAAATAGTGCATCGTGCAACACGTATTAGAAGTACACGGGACCTAGTAATTAAACTTATTACTAACGTATTGCATTTTTAATTAGCAGCAAGTGTTTGATGTCGCCAGTGGAAGGTTCAAACTCAAACTGCACCACGTAAAAATATTACGGCAAAATTAACACAAAAATAAACATTAATTAAAAACTTTATAATTAATGTAAAATAGTTTTTTTTTTTTAAGGGTTTGCAAGTGTTCATGTGTGTACTTTCTTTTTTTCCAGGAGCCACAATGACTCTGTGCTAAAATTTCCAAAGGCTATAAAAATTATTGGAATATAATTTTATCAGTTTTTTTTAATGTATGCTTAATTTATATGCCTTTTATGTATTTTTTCTCGAGTTTTTTCAAGTTCATTCGAAGTCATGAGGCCAAGGTTGAGGTTACCTGCACCCAATGTGGTAGTAGTCGTCTGTAACATCATATGCTTGCTGAGTTTTATGTAGTTTTCTCGAGTTTTTTTTCAAGGTCATTCATGGGCATGGGGTCAAGGTAATATGCATCTAATATGGCAATAGTAGTCAAATATAATATGCTTGCTAACTTTGATGTATTTTCCTCGAGTTTAATTTTTCAAGGTCATTCAAGGTCACGAAACCAAGGTCAAGGTCACCTGCATCTAATATGGTTGCTACAATGGCTGATAGCACCTGGATGGCTGGCTGGGTATGGTCAAAGGGAGTGGTGGCCTGCCGATTAATTTGTTTTTGTGAGGGAAGTGAGGAGGAAACCTTAAGAAATTTATTAATTTTTTGAATGGATAGTTCTTTGGTGCGTAAACAGAGATGTTTCCTCTGAAGGTTACAGATGACAACTTACAATACTAAATTTTTTCCACCTCGAAATATTGCTTCGATTAGGAAATATAAATAATTTGCACTGTTCGTTACTGGTCAATTTTTTCCCTATTTCTGTAATGGGTGGCCTTAATTGGGTTTAAATCGCGCGCGCGTGCGTGTGTTTAACGTATGTGCAAGTGGAGAGTGTACATTTTTTTTCATATTAATTAGTTTCACAGCATTACAAAATATCTTTGGTTTCACCGGAATTAATAAATTGGTATACATTATTTTTATACGATAAAATAAACAAAGGTGGAGTGCACATCAGAATTTATTTGCAAAAAATTTGTATATAGAATTAATTTTCTAACTTTCGAAAGGGATTATCATAACTCTACAACTTCATGGCCTCCATAATGAAATTACTGCTATATTTTCTAATTTTTCTCACTTGTCAAGTCTTTCATTATATGTCTCGACGCGGTTGAAGGTGAGTGAATGAGAGCTGTATGTGCGTGTCTTTGCTGGACTTCGTATTGTGGTATATTTCATGGTGGATTAGAATCTCGGGTATAAAACTGTGTTTCAGTTCGCATAATTCATAATGGTTGAATATTATTGACACCAGCTGGATTTGAGGCTGCAGTTATACGTACACATGTTCGCATGTTACTTTTCATTCAGCTAAACTTGCGTAGCAGTGTGGTGGGACTCTGGATGGAGCGGGTTGGGGGGCATTTTACTGTGGATCAGTTGTATATCTTAATGGAGAGAGCGCACACAAAAGTATGAAAATACAGGAATTTTGTTTGCTGAAGGTAACTGTTATTTTTTCCTGATTTTGTACTTGTGGTGGGTGTACCTTTACGCTAGCATCTCCTTACGGTATATCATTTTTTCCCTGCTTAACTTACTATACATACATTATTCGCATGTATAAAGAGTTTTATATGCGGACACTGGGAGCTAGAAATATCGTGGTCGGTCGAGTAATAATGTGGGTATTTTTTCCTGCTGCCTAAATTTCCTAATATACTGATTTTAAATTTGGGAGGGACTGTTTTTCGTCATTGGTCATACATTTTTTTTTCAGCGTTGGTCTTGATATTTTTTCATCGTCGGTGGGTTGCGTACTTTTGTACCATAGCGGAGCGTCTTTCTGCACCTCTACAGAGCGTATTTAGTGTATTTGTAAATATTTGTCATCGTTGTTGGGCTGTGTACTTCTATACCTGTGCGGAGTGTTTTTTCTGTATTTATTAATATTTTTCATCGCCGGTGGGCTGTATTTTTCTGCATCTTGACACTGAATAAACTTATCTAGAATATCTTACTTTTTCCCATGTTTTATAATATCGTACTTATGCTTTTACCACGTATGTTGAAGTGGACGAATTGACACGCATATTTTTTATAGAGAGTGTGTTAGCCTGAAGCAGTTTATGGAGCGACAGTACAGGGACTTCTGTATATGGCATTTTCCCTGTGCTAGCTTTAACTGTGCTTGGAATGATTTGTGTTTTTTTTTTCATCAGTATAGTATTAGTGTGTGTATAATTTTTTTCATCGTACGCTGTAACATGTAGAGATTTTTGTAAATCTGTATGGTAACGTAATAATATATTTTTTGGACTGTATAATTTTTTTTCTCGATCGATTGCTATGCCTTTCCAGTACTGTACCATATTTTCTCTCGTTGTTTCTGTACCAAACTTAGCATCCGTGTTATACCGCATGCACTTCCCGTATGTCCCCGCTTATATTTGTTTTGACTAGTGTGTATTGTTTCTGAGGGAAACGTGTGTCCCAGGGGTCGAACCTGGTCCTTACTTATTCTCAGCTGGGACTAGAGTTCCTCGGCGTATTACATGATAAAAAATGATACATCGCCGCTGTCTGTTGGAATCCTACGTATGTATTCTAGCAGTTATGTTTCACATGTGAAATAATCCAGCCATGATAGCTGTCTCTGTAACATAGTTCTCTCTCCGCCAGCTAGCGCGTCGTGTGGCTGGCCGCTGCGGGTCGTATGTGCGCTTCTGGTCAGCTGTTCTGCGAAAAATGCCAACGTTGCGAATACCTCATGCCGTCCAAGTCCAGAGACGACAATTACGGCAGCCTGCCTTGAGCTGCACACACACACACACACACACACACACACACACACACACACACACACACACACACACACACACACACACACACATATATATATATATATTTATATATTATTTTATATATTACATTTTAAAGTAATAGGGAATTTAGCCATCACTATATATATATATATATATATATATATATATATATATATATATATATAGTGATGGCTAAATTCCCTATTACTTTAAAATGTAACAAACCCGAGTATGTATTTACAATATGAAAATTTTTCTTCAAAATATACCAAAACTTACTGTATATAAAACTTTTTATAAATAATAACAAAGCTGGTATGATAAGTATTTCAAACACATTCATTTACACACACCATTACAAACACAAAGCTTCTTCTCCGTGTCTGTATTACACACGATTTTTTTTCCTTGTCGTCTTTCGTTTAACGTGTACCACGGATTATAATAAGTGCTGAGCCTTAAGGCTTGGGCATTGTACGACGCATAGAAATCGTTTCTTGTTTTGCACAGTGTAGTCTTGTGGCTCCCGTCTCTACCAGATGTCTGAACAGCGGGCAGCCGCGATAGCTGTGCAGGTCCACGATGAGCTATGTGGGAATTATGGCTTCCTCCAACACTTTGTGAATGACCCATAGGGAATATTTCCATTGTTCCACCTAAGTACGTGCATCTGTAGGCGGTATGCCTGTTACGTTCTGAGGCTGAGGTGCTTCCATGGCCATATCGGCAAAAGAAAAATGTTAACACTTTGGTTTCCTCGTCGTTGTCACTTTACAAGATGGCAATCTGCTTGTATGCTGCAAAACCTTTTTTAAATAATTTCAAGTCCTCACGCGCACAGCGACTGGCACGAAAGATACATCGTCTCGGCTAGCCTCTGCAGCTTCGCATCTAAGTCTTATTCTGCATCTGCGATGTCTTCGGGCACTCCAGAGTTAATGATAGATACGGTAGTGTCATCGACTTCTTCGGGAGTGGTACCTAGAACATCATTGCTGGTGTTACTTACTTTGTTAGTTCCAGAAACTACATCTCCAACAGGCCTGCCCGAGTCTTAGCCTGAACCGCTATGTCGCAGTCAGTGTCACTTTTGTATAAGGCATTTACTTTCGACCATATTGTACGGCGACATGAGTGCTTTAATTGTGCTACGCATCCCTGTGGTATGTCAAATTTGTGTGAAGGGTGCGGTACGCAGTTCAGCCATAGACACGCGAAGACCTGTAAAGGTGTAGCGTATTTCTCGTTCAGTACCTTGGCACCAGGTTTACTAAAATCATGTATGTTGTGACTTTTTTCACGTTTTGTTTTCAAGGTCATGGGGTAAAATTTAATGCAGTCTGCATCTAATATGGTGGTAATAGTCTGTAATATATTATGTTTGCTGACTTTTATGTATTTTTCCTCGAGTTTTTTCAAGGACAATCAAGATCATATTGTCAAGGTCAAGGTAGTCTGCATTTAATATGGCGATGATAATATGTAATGTATTATGCTTGCTGACTTTTATGTATTTTTCTCGAGTTTTTGGTTTTCAAGGTCATTGAAGGACATGGGGTCAAGGTTGCCGTAGTCTGTATCCGGTGTGGTGGTAATAGTCTCTAATGTATTATTCTTGCTGACTTTTGTGTATTTTTTCAAGCTTTTGTTTTCAAGGTCATTCAAAGACATGGGTTCAAGGTCGAGGTCACTAGTGTCCCATATGGCGTATGGATGATGTCTACCAAGATGGTGGTTACCAACCATGATGGTGGTCTCCAGTAATGTAAATAAGATTTTAAAAATAATTAGTTTACAATGTTTTAATAAATATTATAATATTAATTTTTTTAATTTTTAAGAAAGTGAGATCATTCCAAGATGTCGGTGGATCGCACCTAGCAAGATGGTGGCTTCTATTATCATATAAACAAATTAACAAAAAATCAAGATCGTGGCATGGGTAAGGGTGAGGGGAGTGGGGGTGAGGGAGTCAGTCGTCTGCTGCGTATGGTGATGGTGGGACCTCCGGAAATGTAAGTTTTTTCAAATAATTTTTAATTAAATAATTTAAATATTGTTCAATAAAATATTTTAATAAAGTGAGAGCATGCCAATATAGTGGTTTAATGTAAGTGAGAGCCTAAGTAGATATAAAAGGGGAATTCTAGCTCAGCCCACATTTTCATCGAAAAATCGTGGTTTTTTTGCTCCAAAATCATGGTTTGAAATTTAAGAAATTAAGCATTCAAAAAAACAGCAAATTGACTACAAAATCAAGCATTTTACCCCAAGTCAAGCAAATTTACCACTTTTTAAAAAATGCCCGAGCAGGATTTGTGTCACTTTAAAAAACAAGCTAATATACCCCAAAATCAAGCAAATTTCTCTTTTCAAGAAAATTTTTTTAAGTTTTCTAGAAACTGCAATTTTGCAAGCGAGCAATCAATTTTAATATAAAATCAAATGAAATATTTAAAAAAGATTCAAATAATTAGAAATTTATATTTTTTTATAGAGAACTCTATATCATCCACAGACCTTCCATTTTTAATTTCTTTTAAGCCTTTATACATTATAAAAATCCTCTTCGCATTTATTAGGTTCAATGCACATTTTCGAGTATCTTAACATAGCGCTCTGTCAATGCAATTTTAAGTTTACCATCTCGAATACAATTAATTTTTTTGCCAAACTTAGACTCATAAATTTCAAAATCTGTAGCAAATAAACCATTCTTTTTTTTAGATCTTGTAGTTTGGTGAATTCAAGCGAATTGTTTAACTTGTTGAGCAGAAATTCCATTTTTTGTGTTATTTACAAAGAAACAAATTATTAAAGAAAAATATTTTTCCATTCTCTCAATAAATTATTTTTCTTATTAAATAAAAAATGAAAAATCAAGAAAAACAATGTAAAAAATGTAGCGAAGTATTAAATATAAAATGTTTTCACACACATAAATAAACAAAGATAAGGATATTAACACTTGTAAAAAATGTTGTGCTGAATATGACAATAATCAATATGAGTTTAAAAAAAAGAGAAAGTACTATGCGAATGTAGAAAATATGTTTCTAAACTATCTCTCAAAAAGTATAAAAATACTAAACTACACAATACAAATGAAATTCGCCATGCTGATTATTCAACTAAGGTGTGTGTAGTTTGCAATGAGAACAAATATATAGATTCATTTTATCTCCACAAAGCTACTATAGACAAAGATAGAAGTCGCTATAAGTTAAAAAATGAGAACGTACTATGCGAATGTGGAAAACATGTTTGTAATGGATATCTCGAAAAGCATAAAAATAATACATTACACAATGCAATAGTAGATATTCTAAATTAAATTCAACACGATGATTATTCAACAAAACATGTACAGTATGTAAAGTGAATAAATTTATAAATTCATTTCCACATCATAAAACTACTAAGGACAAACATACAACAATATGCAAAAAATGGTATAATGAGAAATATCCTCATAAGAAGTTAAATATTTACAAACGATTTCATTATCATCAATAATTAGAGCTCATATTTCGATTTTATACACTTATAATTCGACTCCCATTTTTGCAGTCTTCATAAATTGTTTCCTTATAAATAGATAATAAAATGACATCGCCCAATATCGCAGTTGAGTTGGGTGAGAAGAGATTGAGAGAGTTAAGAATTAAAGGTAGAGATTTAAAAATTAAATATTACTACAGGCTACGGAAAGCTGATCTAATTTCATTTATTATACCATTTATTATAAAACAACAAAGAAGAAGAAACTTTGTAAATTTACCATTTTCATAAGCCAATGTTAGAGATTTGTACAAAAAGGGTAAAAATGTATTAAAAGAAATATTTCCATTCTCTAAAAATGTATTTGAAAAGCCTAGAAATAAAAGCAAACGGATAACAGAATGGACAACAAAGGATAATTTTTTAAATTTACCGTTATCAGATGCCAATTTCAATGAATTATATATAAAGAGATAAAAATGAACTAAAAGAAATATTCCCCTATTCTTCTTATGTGTTTGTTAGCAAAAGAAATAGAAGAACCAATTAAAATTACAGAATTAATACAGCTTGTCAAAGCAGGATATCAACATATAACATTTAAAATTCCTTTAATTTAGTACAACCTATTTTTTTTCCAATAAAATATAAGGTATTTGAGAAAATACATGAACATGTTATCAAATTTAGATGGTTGAAAACCAATATTAAATTATATATCGATTTTTGTAAGCAAGAAAATAATCAAGTCGAATTATTTACATTTCAATCACCAAATTATATAATATTGAATGATGAAGATATTAAAAGAATTTATAAATGCATAATACAAGAAATAATTACAAAATTTTCTAATTTCCAAATAACAGGTTCGGAGTGGACTTTAGATAGAATAATGGGCATACAATCAGCAATAAATAGGTATAATCCTTTAAAAAGGTCATCAATGTTAACAACAATGATCAAAAATACTTTCTTTGGGCAATAAAATCTGCACTGTTTCCTGCAGAAAAAATTCAGATAGAGTAACCAATATAAAAATGTGGGGTTTAATATAGATAAAGTAATAGATAAAGTTTGAACATCCAATTAAGATTGATGATATACCAAAAATAGAAAATAAAATTGACATATCCATAAATGTATACTCTGTTGAAGATGAAGGTAAGAAATCCATGGTATGTCCACTAAAACAGACAAAAAATAAAAATGATAAGCATATAAATTAACTTTATTTCAAAGATGATACAAACTCACATTATTGTTGGATTAAAGATCTATCAAAGTTAGTTTCAGCACAAAAAATAACAAGCATTGTGAAATTTACATATGTGATATATATCTTCAATTCTTTCATTCTCAAGAAAAATTAATAAAATATGCCTAAGATTGCTCGAAAAATCGAGCAGAAAAAATGCAATTACCTTCGAAAGGAGAGCAAATATTTTTGAAAAATTATAAACATACAATGAAGGTTCCATTCACAATATATGCAGTCTTTGACTCATTTCTAAATAAAAAACAACTAAACCAAATCCAAAAGAAATTTATAAATTTAAAATAATAAAAAATATCCAGTTTTAACAGAAGATGATAGTGATAATGCCCTTTACAAGGTGGTATTCAAAGAAAGATATAATCTTACTAATGATCAAATAAATAACATTGATTTAAAATTGACTGACGAATCATATACACTGAAATATCAATTACTTGAAGCTTCTGGTTTTAGTTAGTATATTGTATCTGCTTATGGTGATTATAAACCACCAGTTGTATATCATGGCCCAGATGCTCATCAAATATTAATACAATCAATAAAAAGAGAAGTAGATGAGATTGGTGAAGTATATTCACAAATCGAACCAATGCACCCATTAACAAAAGAAGAAAAAATATTATATAGGAAATCAAAAATATGTACTGTATACGAGCGTGAATATATGGAGGAAAATAAAAAATACTTCATCATGATCACATAAGTGGAAAATTCATTAATCCAACATACAATAAATGTAATCTAAAGTTAAAATTACCAAATTTTGTGCCAATTTATTTCCATAACTTAGCTGCATATGATGCACATTTATTTATTAAACAGTTAGGATATGATGATAAAAATATATATTAATAGCAAATAATGAAGAAAGTTTATAACTTTTGGGAAAAACACAGAATAATTAAAAATTTAACTTATAGACACATTCAAATTTATGTCTAGTAGTTTAGATAAATTATCGTCTAATATAACTAAAGATCAAATGAAACACACACAAAAACATTTTCCGGAAGATCAAATTGATTTAGTTATAAGAAAGGGTGTTTACCCATATGATTATATGGATAGTTGGAAGAAATTTGAAGAAACAGAACTTCCACCAAAGAGTGAATTTTGTAACAAATTAAACGAAAACAGTATATCTGATGATGAATATGAACATGCAAAAAATATATGGAACTAATTTAATATTAAAAATCTTGGTGAATGCCATGATTTATATTTAAAGAGTGATGTATTATTGTTAGCAGATATATTTGAAAGTTTTAGAAACACTTGTCTAAATGCATACGATTTAGATCCTGCATGGTATTTTACAGCACCAGGTTTATCGTGGGACACAATGTTAAAAATGACTAAACAACCACTAGATTTATTACATAACTATGGTATGATTTTAATGATTTAAAAAGGAATTAGAGGTGGAATATCACAATGTTGTAAGCAATATGTTAAAACTAATAACAAATATTTAGATGATTTTATATCTAATCAAGAGTCAAATTATTTAGAATATCTCAATGCAAATAATTTATATGGTTGGGCAATGTCTCAATATTTACCATATGGTGTTTTCGTATGGGTTTACTATACATTAAATGGTGTAGATTACTGGAGTAAAAAAATTATAAATTTGAAAAACGATTCTGAGTTTGGTTATATATTAGAAGTTAATTTATAATATCCAAAAGAACTACATAATTTACATAATGATCTACCTTACTGTTCAGAAAATAATGCATGTTCCTGAAACAAATCGATTTAAACTATTAACAACTTTAGATAACAAACAAAATTATGTAATTATCTATCACAACTTGAAACAGTGTCTTAATAATGGATTAAAATTCACTAAAATACATATAATAGTGAAGTTTGTTCAGTCTGACAAGTTGAAGAAATATATTGATTTGAATACAGAGATGAGAAATTCAGTGTTTGCTAAAACTATGGAAAATATTGGAAACAGGGTTGATATAAAACTTAGTATCAGACGCTGAAAAATGAGAAAAATTAGTAGCAAAACCAAATTTCAAAATAATTACTATATTTAATGAAAATCTTGCAATTATACATATGAATAAAACAAATGTGAAATTTAATAAACCAATTTATGTGGGTAATTCAATCTTGAACATATCGAAAGAATTAATGCACGATTTCTATTATAAAATGATGAAACCAAAATATGATGATAAAATTGTGTTGTGTTATCATGATTTCGATTCATAAATTTATAACATAAAACATATATTTATATGAATACATGAAGTCGATGATTAATGAAAAATTCGATACAAGTGATTATCCAAATGACAATATCTAACATATCCCACAAATAAATAAAACAGTTTTAGGAAAAATCAAAGACGAATGTAATGGGAAAATAATGAAAGAATTGGTTGGTTTATGAGCAAATGTATGCACATAGCTCTGACAATAAAGAAAACAAGAAATTTAAAGTTGTGAAAAATTGTGTTGATAATTAGAGAATTGAATTCGAAGACTGTAAGAATTGTTTGTTTGATGAGAAAATTCAATATAGAACAATGAATTTGATAAGGAGGGGAAATGCAAAACATATACTGTAGAAGTTAATAAAATATGTCTAAGTCTTTGTGATAGCAAGAGAACTATACTAGAAAATAAAATAGATACTTTGCCATATGGATATCAAAATTTATAATTTTATTAATAGGAGGTGGTACCCAATTTGGGTCCCACCTATTTCTGAAAAAAAAAAAAAATTTATTATTAATGAACCTCTTAAGGGAGGAACTGGGAATATCCCTTTTAAATTTTCTAAGAAAAGTTTTAATATTTTATTAATGAGAGGTGGTATCTGTTTTGGATACCACCTATTTTTGAAAGAAAAGTTTTATATTTTGGAGATATTAAGTGGTTCCTAAAACAGGGACATCCTTTATGATTTCTAATAACATATCAACATATTAAACTTCTTTAATTTCCAAAACAATGTCCATATCAGAACCATCAAAATCAATTAAATTACCATTTTTGTCTCTAATTTATAGAACAATGTTATTAAACTGCTCATTATTACTGCTAAAAAAAATTGGATATGGGAGCTCATAAATTATATAATCTCTAAAACCAAACATGGTTTTAGGTGGAAAACTAGCAATTATATTAGTCTTCAAGTGGTTAGATTCATCATATTTTTTAAACATGCCATATGCCAAATTACAATGAACATTGATTGTTTTGAATGGATTAAGATTAGGTATTTCAGTGCCTACAAAAATGTTACCTTTTTCAATAGTTACTTTTCTTTCAAAAACGATAATATCAGACAAAGTATCACCAAGTTGATATCAGACTTGGTTTTAATTGTTATTCCATTTTTCACATTGTCTGTTGTTATATCAATATTGATGTTGAAAATGCCTCAATTAAATTCAAAGCTTCTTTTAGTTATTCAACACCATATTGGCCTCTTGGAATATTTATAATGATATTTTTATTAATGGCACCACTCATTTTTTCAATTGTAGTTATATTATTGTCCTCTACATTTAGAGTTAAATATTTTGCATGGTAACTAATTAATACTATCGATTTATCTTTATGAATTACATCATAGTGAACTTTCTTCTTTAGAATATAACTATTGTTTGTTAACTTGAAAACTTTATTATTATCCATTTATTACAAAAAATATTGTAACTCAATGAAAATAGTTGACTGTGGTGTTGGTGTTTTAATTTATGAGGAGACTTCCAAGAATAAAAAAAATGGTGAGTTATTGCCAGACAATAATCGCAGATTGATAGTAGGGCCCAGCAAGAGTGGGAAGACGAATTTAATCATTAAGTTTACTTATAAAATAGGATGGCTAAATTTTAATAAATTACTTGTTTGCTCTAAAAGTTTGTATCAACCAAAATATATTAATTTACAAGATGATTTTGAAGTAATAACAAAAAAAAATTAACAAATGGCACATTTTTAAACTAACACTGAGGAAATGAAGCATCTAGATCAATGCGAAAACCAATCTCTAATTGTATTTGACGAGGTTATTTTAGATAATCAAGATATGATTCGTGAATATTTTACAAGAGGACGACAAAGTGAGTTAATATATATATGGTATTGACCGCATCTTTTTTATGTACATGTTCACCTATATTAACAATTATTCGCACCAGAAAAGAAAAGAAACATACGATTTTGTATAACCAAAACAAGTGCTTAACTCTCTTTGTAAAGAAGAAACACTCGAATTGCATTTTGAATCTACATAACTTTTTAAAATCTTCAGCAATATTATCAAAGTTTTTATTTACAGATTCGATTAATGGTTTCCCAAATATATCTGTCATTTAATAACATGGAAATTATATCGGGAAACTTTAAATTTCTCGAAAAAAGATATAATACTATTAAACATAGATGTCCACCCGATAAAAGAATTAAAATTCTGAACTCGATCATCATTGTAATAAACATTTTTTAAAAATAATTTATTAAATTATTAGGAATATTGCCTCCATATGAATCAAAATAATAACTATTATTATTTTATTTAAATAGCAAACCCAATGAGTGCCAGGATTAGTTGAAATATCAAATTAACTGCAGCACATTCATTTTTGAACATATTTGTTTGTAGTTCGTCAATGATATAAACATTTCTGAAATTTATCATATTTAATTTTTTTTACATATTTTTAAATATAGATATTAGATAAAGGAGCTAAATTTCTTTTTTGGCCTTCCTCTTTTTTTTCTCGCAACTATACCATTTTCAGCTATATTTTTCATTTCTTGATTATGTCTTTTTTGTTCTTCTAATACTTTTTTATTTTTGGTAATTTTTTCAACAGAATTATATATTCAAGTAGCTACTCCTGCTAAACCACCAAGGCCAATTAAAGCAGCAACTATGAGAGGAATAATTCCTCCATAATGTAAACCTGTGCCGGTTTTTCTTTAAATATTTTTTTTGAGTATTGACAATGGCAAGGTCAGCAAGAAACCATTGCCTTCTTTTAATTTCTAATTTTCTCACTCAAGTTGATCTTTTAGTAAAAAATTTATCTATACCCAAATCTCCTAATTGATCAGTGGGTGTATCGAAAGTAAAGCTTTTTATCTTCATTTATATTAGTTATATATAATACATAAAACATTTTAATTCTCCAACATAATTTCCTTTTTGTAAACATAGTTTGTGGCAACAACTGCAAAAGAAATTTTTTCTCCAATTTGAGTATGTTTATTTAACATGATTTCTTTTGCATGTCTTTGTAAAATTTTATCACCTTCATGCCTAGATTCTAAATCTTTATGATCTCTATATGCAATATTATGAAATTTACAAGCTTCATCTAATTGATTTATTCCTGAGACTCCGCTTTCTATTCTTTCAATTAATTTTGTGAATGGTCCACCATAATTATAACTTGGCAAATGCATTTCAGGCAAATTAAATTCTTTAGTGCCCAATTTATCACACCTTTGCCATGGTGTTCAGGATTCCAAAATAAGCGTGGAATAACATTTAAAAGTCGTATTAGATATAGAATTCCTTTCGGATTATTAATAATAAAATCAGAAAATTTATTGTTTATCATATTCTATATACTTACTTTTTCATTGTAATTATTGTTATTTTCAGCATTTTTTTCACCATGAATAATTAACAATCTATAGATTAATTTTCTAGTATCGTCCATCCAAATATGTTATTTTGGTATACTATTGTACTTTTTTATACCTTCTCCAGATTTAAGGGAATTTTTTTATATATTCGTGATAAATTGGTTTAATTATTTCATTATACTTCCAACCGATACTCGAAGCTACGCTCAAAGTTGGATCATAATCTTGATATCCTGCATTTGTTAATAAAACCATTTCTGCATAATTGTTACAGTCCTAATTAGTGAATTTATCTTCACCGGTGGTTTATCTACAACATCGATTTTTTTATCAACAAATTAGTACGGCCTATTGTTAATTCATATTTTTTATCTTTGACAAATAGAAAATCGCCATCTATTTTCACATTTGTATCTCCAATTTTAAAACCTTGCCCAACTCCTCGTAAATCAAATTTGTCATTATTAACAGTAATATTTTTAGAAATATTTTTTCCGAGATTTATAGTAGAAACGCCTGCTGTAGGTAGCAAATTTTTTAATGGAGTAACACCCATAGGTGATTTTGGGAATAATTCTCTTTCAAAAGATGTTTCTTTTGGTGTTGGTGGATAATCTTAATTTTTTGCAGCAACTGATACTAGTTCTGTTATTAAATTTTGTTTTCTTCACTTGTTTGTTCTACTTTTTTACCAATATTTTGTAATTCAAGAATTGATGGTAGATCTTTTCTCTTGTTTTTTTTTCTTATTCTAACTTATTGTTCTTTTCATAATTTATATACTTCTCGATTAGCAATTTCACTCGATGAAGTCCCTCTGAATCCTTCTTTACATTTTTTTCTTATAAATGAGATATAAAAGCATTGAGAGTTTTGAGAGACAAACTTTTCACACAACTGATCAAATGAGGGGGAATTTAAGTATGTACAATAATAGAATCGAGTTTGATATTCCCATAGGAGATGGCTTTTCTGTTCCGAACGACACTTATGTTTTGGAAGAATATCGCCTACTAAAGAGAGATAAAACTGGGGATGAGGCAAAATAAGAAAAAAATTAGATAATATTGACGTTTGTTCTAATTTTTTCCATTTCAATTTTCTAGAGTAGAAATTTAAAAAAAATGGGCATGTTATTGAAGCTGTTGATAATCCATGAATAACTTCGACATTTATGAATATTTTGCTAAGATCACCAGGTGAACAAAATTATTTAGAGTCTACTGGTGTTGTTAGTAAATTTCGAGTAAAATCTGCTTGTAGTGATAAAATAAATGAAATAATGTATCCGTTATTATATTCGTTTGGCTTTATTCGCGATAATAATTAAG
This sequence comes from Dryococelus australis, assembly GCA_029891345.1. Classification (NCBI taxonomy): domain Eukaryota; kingdom Metazoa; phylum Arthropoda; class Insecta; order Phasmatodea; family Phasmatidae; genus Dryococelus; species Dryococelus australis. The sequence continues at coordinate 295,911,086 of CM057009.1, read as the reverse complement.
TTTACTGGAAAGGTGGTTATAAAATCACTTTTTTTTTTAGAAATGCATCAAATAACAATTGTTTATTTGTTTATGAAACTAAAAAAGCAGATGGTTCATTTGATAAAAACTATGCTGCTCCAGATGAAATTGCTATAGAAAAATTAGAAATTGTGTTGCCTATTGTTGATTCCGAAGCTAACACATCAATTGCAATTAAAGAGAAAATATACGAAAATCCTAAAATTCATATTGGTTTTATGTGTTGGCAATTTTTAGAAAAAGAAGTTCCTGTTGGGGCATCTGTTTTTAACCTTGTTGTAAAAGATCAGTTTAATAATTTGCAATTTAACATGCCTGATTTTATAATTGCGAGTTTCCAAACTAATAGAAAAAATTGTTCTAGAAATATTACAATGATCAATGTTTGATCATTGTAATGTAAGAAGTATTTTTGTTAAAAATGGAAGAAATGAATTTTTCCAAAATAACATTGGAATCTAGATATTGAAAATTATCTTTGTCTTAAAATATTTCTCGCTTTTAATGATTTTAGAAATTGTAGAACAAAATTAAATACTATGTATAGAAATTATGAACTTTATTATAAGTCAACTACAATCTATCATGGCGATAACAATTATTATTCATTTTGGGGAAGAAGGCCATTGTATGTTGTTGGCTGCGTATATAGAAAACCAGCAGTAGTTAATGATAAAAAAAAATATAAAAATTAGTGTATATATAAAAAAAACTGTTGAGACAAATGCAATTTTTAATGTTGTTTTAATTAGCCAACAAAATTTAACTTATGATTATTTGAGAGAAGATATCATTGAAGATATATAAATTTTTAATTTTATTGAATGGATAATGTAAACGATTTTACATAAACAAGAAATGGTTCCGATATTTTAATACAATTTTTATACTCATAGTTGATTTGTTTCATTTACAATTTTTACGAATTTTTGATCGAATAAAAAAAAATTATTCTAATTAAAATTTTCTAATATTATCACACTTTGATAAAACATATATAAATTTTTAAATATTATAAATTGATCAAATTATAGACCTTTAAGGGCTTTGAGATATCGGATATGAACTTATAAAAACAGAAATTTTTGTTGATAAAGAATTGGACCTTGTTCATTTCAAAATTGTTTTAAAAATCGATAAAAATTATTACACATCAAATAAATTTTCTGATTTTAAAGAAGATGTTTGTGGTTTGGATTGTTGCGATGGTTGGGGCTATGGATTCAGTAATGACTATGCTTCAGATTTTTCTTTATTTCTAGACCTTAAAAATCTTATTGGTGTTTTACTTTTGTTGAAGAAAATATACAAATTTCTATTGATTTGAATCTTTTTAATATTTTATTATATTTTTTTCGTAAATTTGATTGCTCGCTTGCAAAATTGCTATTTCTTGAAAACATGAAAATTTTGCTTGAAAAGCGAGAAATTTGCTTGATTTTGGGGTTAAAATACCTTATTTTTTTAAGGTAGCACAAGTCCTGCTCGACTGTTTTTTTTTTTTTTTCAAATTGAAAATTTACTTCATTTTTGATTGATTTAGCTTATTTTCAGCTAAAATTTGTTCATTTTTGAGAATCGAAAATTGGAGTCAAATGGGGTTTCTAGAAACTTGAAAAAAAGTGGCTTGAAAACGATAAAATTTGCTCGAATTTTCAATAAAAATGTGAGGTGAGCTAGAATTCTCCTACCAAGATGGTGACCTCCAGTAATGTATAAACAAATGACGAACGAAAAAATCAAGATTGTAGAATGAGTATAGGTGAGGAGAGTGGAGGTGAGGTAGTCAGTTGCATGCTGAGCGTGGTGCTGGGGGACACCCGGAAATGTAAGTTTTTTAAATACAGGTTTAAATAAATTTTTTAACGATATTTAGTAATTTTTTTAAAATAAAGTGAGAGCTAACCAAAATGGCAGCTGAATGTGAGAGCCTACCAATATGACGTCGAATGCGACTACCAAGATTGAGGCCTCTAGTAATGTATAAACAAATTATGAACGAATATATCAAAATGGCGGCCTCCAGTAACATAAACACAAATTACGAACAAAAAAACAAAACAAATATGACTGTGGAGCGAATGTAACTAATTGGTCATGACGGAAAGTTTTAATAAATTTTTTAACGATTTTTAAATTTTTTAACAATTTTAAAATAATTTTTTGTATTTTTTATATTTTATGTTTTTTTCGGATAGTTTTTTATTTCTTCACAAATGTTTGTTTTTGGGTCATAGGTTACCAGTGTCAATGTCAAGGGTCAAAGGTCAAGGTCATGTGGGCCCAAGATTGCAGCCGGTGACGTAACAACATGTTGGCTCCCCGGTTCCAGCTCCCATCACAAGTTCCGTTTGCTATGAACATACATTCCTCTACTACTATAATAAATTTAGTGAAAAATCATTTCAAAGCGATGACTCGAATGAAATTGTTTATCTATAGAAATATTTGTTTGGTTTTCTCAGAGATAATAACGAAACCTATTGTAAAGATGGTTTAAATATTACTTTTATTGCGAATTCTTCAGATGGATTATATGATAAATATTATGCATATACAGGTAAAATTTATTTTTCAAAGACTAGATATAATGTGGCCCATTGTTCAATATGAAACTAATACTTTGAATGCAATAAAAGAAAAAACCATGTCATGAAAGAATCCAAAAATTGCCAATTAGTTTTAATTATTGGCAAGTTCTAGAAGAGGTACCTACTGAATGAAATATCCTCAATTTTGAAATCACAGATCAATTTAATAACCTACAGTTCGATGTACATGATTTTTTAATAGTTGGTTTTCAATTTAACAGAAAATACAATATAAAATAAATGGTTCATACATCTATGTTTGATCATTGTGATGTTAGGGATATTTACATTAAGAATGGAAGGAAATACATTTTTGCAAAAGAAAATTGGAATTTAGACTTTCATCAAGAATTTAATCATAAAATGTATCTAGCTTATAAAGATTTTAGTAATTTAAAAATAAAAAATTTATTCAGTATAACGAAATAATGAGCTTTATTATAAACCAGCACAGTACAGATATCTAATTGATAGAGACCTGAAGAATTCACGGATTCGTTTTGAGACAATCTAGAATTCAAAACACGTGTGTTTATATAACTTTAACCATTTAGGTGTTTGACATTTCCTGGCAAACGATGACCCAATCTTCGCCTTCCACTGCGATAGCAGATACAATAAATATATTATAGATAGTTTTCCTTAAAGCTTTTTTTTTTACAGTAAATGTTGATTTAATGTTTTTTTTTTTTTAATTTTTCTCTTAAAGTTTATATTTATTTTAAATAATTGGTTTTTATCGCCCCTATTAGGTTTCTTTTTTAATTTTAACAAACATAAAACTTAGTGCTAATAGCATAACACATCCATCTTCCAGGTTTAGAATTTGCAATAATTATTTTAACTCCAAATATTATTTTTGGTTTATCAAAGGCATTTTTGTATTGTAATTAATTTTAATTTATCTTCATGTGTAAGTTTTTATATGTTTTTTATTTTTTTTTTATTTTTCCTTTTAATTTTTCTATTGTTTTTTTTTCTGAAATAGTTTCGGACTTTAGTGTGCGTTATTGAGGTGGTAGCCGGATGTGACGCTTCTGGTGAGACGCTTGATTAAGGTGGACGCGTCACAAATTATCACTGGATAAATATTTTAATACCCGGCGCCAGCCTAAGATAGGTTAATTTCGTATGTCTCAGAAGTTAGTTTTTCAGATATATTCCCGCGCCATGATAAAGAATAGGGTGTAGGCGTATGAAATTATAGTTTTTTAGTGTTTCAAGACGCCGCCTTTTGTCGAGACGCCGCTTAGCACCAGGCGTCATGTTTCCGCTGATGAAATGTGACGCCAACTCAATTACCAAGTCAAGGGGCACAAATTGTACCTAAAAGTATTTCAAAGTGCAGAACAAGTATTTTGCTTTATGATTTATCACATTTGCAAACGCGATGATAAGAATTTGTATGAGTGTGATATAAACCAGAGGTCCAAAGCCTCACTGAGTGACGCTAGTACCGGAGCACATTAATTAATTCTAATTACCCTGAGATAATAGAGCTGAGTTTTAATTAACTGGAAGTAGCAAACTTGGATTTGATTTTGAATTTGAGTGACTTTAAGCATTATTGCAAGTGTCAGTGATCTTTCTTCTCACACAAACGGGATGAGTAGAAACTTAGCAGATATGTGAAGAAGATTAAATATTGAGAAAACCATCACTTTTTTTTGCATTTTTCTGAATGCCTTTTCAAAAAGTAATAAAGTTTTTTTTTAATTAAATTTTTTTTCAGATTTTCAGTCCCCTAACTACATACTGTAAGGATAGTAGTTAATTCTAAGTAATCAAACTGCAGATTAAGATTAAACCAGATATTTGAGAAATATCTTTAAAGTTTTAATAAAGTGTCAGCAACTTTAATTTTTCTTTTTACACCTTTAAAGCTCCTTTTTGTTCTTTCCTAAGTAATAAAATCTGATGGAAACCCCACACAATATATTTTATTCCCAGTAGTTCAGTAAAGTCATTTCCTGTGTTATCCTACATTTGTCCTATGTGAAATATATTGTGATGAGTGTCCATTGGAATTTTAAGTGTTTCTATGTCACTACACTAAAGGAAAGTGTCACTCCAAATAACACTGACTTGTAATTACACACAAAATGCTATTCCTAACACTGAGTTATGTAATAAAGAGAGAAATTCATACAATGTCAAGACAGTTACCCAACACTCCATAATCAATTTTAACCCAATTACCCACATTAGTGGTACAGTAGTCCTTAAGCAGTATGTATTACAAAATAAGACCACCATACTTGAAACCTTTCACAGACAACCAATAAACAGTTTACATCGGCTTATTTGTGCATAAGACTGTAGAGTCTAGCGTGCAGGTACTTAACTCGTGAATTTTTCAAGTCTCTACTTATGAATGTTATTCTCTCTTTTCTAGGAGACCACTTTACATTAGTAATTATTCATATAGAAAAACTGTAACTTTTAATTAAAGATAATAAAAATGCCAAGAATAGTATTTATTTTAATGAAGCTGTTCCAGACAATACTTTAAGTATTGTAGTATTGATTAGCCAGTGACACCAACCGAATATGTTACTTTTTAATTAATGTTTAATAATACAAATATAATTTATTATTTTTAATTTTTTATATTATAAAATTGAAAGTTTTAATGAAGCAATAAACTATATTCATAGTATTGTATAAATTGTTAGCTATAATCGCAAATTATTCATTCGAATAAAAAAAATTCTAAAATATCTTCTATAAAAATAAATATAAAATTTAAATATAAATAATACGCATTTTTAAAAGAAATGTGACACTTTAATTGTTATTAAATATTATTATCTCTATTTTTATTTTATTTATTTGATATATTATCCTTATTTATTTTCCATGTGGTGTATTTTTGCTGTATGCTTATTAAAACAAACCCAACGTATATGATTATGCTTATATCCTGTTTTAGGATGAAATGAAAATAAATTGATTACTAGAAAATATTCTTTTGGCATTTTAAAGTTAAATGTTGATTGTTCATGTTTTTCAAGATATGATTAACAAGCACATCTGCTACATTCATTATGAGTTACCTTATCTAACTGTTTATCACGAATCTTATTAAAATTATTTTTAAAATGTCGATTGAAACATCGTTTGATACATATTAACGTGCTTATCTTTAGTTTTTTATGTGAGTGGAAACAATCTATCACTTATGCTTCAACATAGATTTTACATTTCTTAAATACATTATTTTCTCTTTCTTGTTTCCATTTTATATTATTATTTTTAAATACTATTTATTTAATTGATTATATAGTTTTTATTTTTAATTACATAAAATTTTATAATGAAATAATAAACTACAAAACGGGTGCACTGCTCAACATGTCAAATAATTTATTAAACTACAGCAACTACAGGTGAATAGAAAATATAAAGCTAAAAATTTTCAAATTATCGATAGCAATTACGGTAAAAAAATAATTGTGTCATAGAAAATATGTATAAAATTACATTACCAGTTCGTTATACAAAGATAATATATAATAACATTTTAAAACAGTTAAATGAGAGATATATTTCACTTAAATATAAAAGTTAAAAAAAAATGAGCAATTTATGCATTGTATAGAGTTATCTTAATTGTAATTGTTAATATTCTTGTAATTCGTTTGTGTTATTATTATTTATTGCTAGATTTTATTTTAGTTAAAGAGTTATGCTCATTTGTGTTTGTATTATTATATAAAAATTATGTAATTTATTTTCTTATTATTTTGTTTAAAATATTGTTATTGTATTTTTTGTCTATGTATGTTAATTGATTTTGATGAATTTTGATATAAAAATAATTTAAAAATTTTTTTTTTTAAATTAATAGTTGTGGTCTTTAACTATTCTTTAACGCGTTCAGTCACCGATTTCACAATTGCGGATACGTTGCAAATGAATTAAAGTTATGACCAGAACTGCACGCAGCAGGACACCAGTGCCCAGTCTGGCTTGTGGCTAATATGATTTGTAAACTTTTCTACGCCTCTTTGACATGAATGGTTAATGCCAATATCATCGAACAAGCAGCACGTTGTTCATTGGCTGAAAAAATTTCTGAACAAAAGTACAGTTCATACCAAAAAATAATTACATAACTGGAACACTTCAAATCGGAAATTAATGTGTGACTGAACGGGTTAACATAGGCTCTTGTGGGAAAATAAAAAGTAGCCGTTGTGATTAAGTTTGATCAAAAATTATGAATTTTTATGTAAAAATTATGAAAAATGGTTATTTTTAATCAAGTGGTCCAGAACTCTCAGAAACCTACTACTCTTCCGAGTAAAAAATCCGTGCATACGCGGACTTTTTAAAGAGTGTATGTATCAGTTGTACAATGTAAAAATTTTTGTTGCAAATTTACTACTTTACTGTATATGCAGTGTACGAATAAACTGGGCGGTGTGGGGTGCAAGGGAATTCCTCATCTCATAAATTATTTCGCTTTGATAATGTAAGAAAAATTGTTTCCTGCAGGGAAAAAGATTCCCCTCCCTGAAGAGTAATAATTAGGGCCGTCTGTTTTGCCACAATAAATATTCACACGGAGGCTAGACTTCAATATACTATGTGCACACTTGCGCCTTCTTTTGGCTAATGGTAGTATGTTTTTGTGTGAAGAGTGTGTGTTACATGAGTGAGCCAATCAGATATAAGTTTCTCCGATACTGACCGTTTGTGATTCGCGGACAGACAGATAAGACGCGTAACAACTAAAATTATCAAATCACTAATGTGATTCTGAACTAAAATGTTTGATAAGACAATTTACCCTGAAATCCTTTCGCGAAAAACAAGTGCCCCTAGTAATAAAGCAGGAAGAAAAAGAAAATAAATAATGGATTCTATTTAAACTTTTTCATATCCTGGATAAGACTGTGCGATTGTTATTGTTTATCATCTTATATTATTTATCACAACATTTGCTGCTAAATATCTGTCGATAAAAAAACTTATGCTCAATTTTACCAAATATATCCCCGGTATTACCACATTAAGTATCACTTTTAAGAAAATTAAATCTTTACAAATTATCTGCGTGGTATTTTAGCTTTCACTTCAAAGTCCAATCATAGTGTTAGTATGAAAATTCCAAAAGTCTCAAGTTCACTTACACTGAATTATCCCTCTCAGAAGCAAGTTTAATTCGCGGCCTGTTTAACGGCAAAGCACTAACGGTAAGGTTATTTATCGCACACACATTTGTAACCAGTGGGGGCGGAGAAAGGGGGAGGGGAGGGGATCACTGTCCCTCCCCTAGAACAGTGAGGAGGGACAATATAGGCATCTGTCCCCACCCAAAGTTTGATATCTACTTTCAACAATAAAGTAGTTAATTTCATCTCAAGCCACGAGAATCAGAATATTGAAATGAACGAGAAACAAATTACTGAATTGTGCCATCAACTGAAGATGTGGAGAATGAGTCTTGACCACCAACTGGAAAGCTAAACAGTTGCCTTGGCGGTTCGGTGTGCTTGGATTCCCAGAACCTTGGAATACCATTGAAAGAGTCAGATACATTTCTTATATATATATATATATACACTGGATGGGGGAGGCAAAGTTTCAAGTGATTCTTCGCAGGGGCGGGTCCAGGGGCGTGTCCTTCTTGCTCCTTCCTTTTTAAAAAAATGTTAACTTTTTTTTTTTGTATTTGAAAATGCGTTACTCTTAAGTTAACTAACTGGCCGGAATTTTTACAGTAGAGAGAATGGTCACATTCAAGTTATTTTCAATAAATGCCATCATTGCAAATGCACGATGATGAGGGTTAGTAGGCATTTCTGATGTCAGCGGTACCAAGGTGTTTCCTCTTGCCACCAACGACTAAGCAGTCGCGCAAGTACTAGCTTAACTCTATCCCATGCACAGTCCTCACAGCATGGACACTACTTTCTCATTTGGTTAGTAACAAATGCAGGTTAGGTGTAATGTGTACATGAAGACAGATGCTAATGCCATAAATTTCTTCTCTGCTTCATTGTTAATTAAAATCAATTTTTAAATTTGCATTTGTGCATATAACATTTTTATCCAAAGAAGTCAACATAAGGAGCGCCGAGTTATATATTGGAGATTCTGTAATTCTTCTTAGAGAAATACATGCTTTCATTATTGCATGATGTCAAATTATGTGACTTTTTTCGTTGTTATTTTAACTTCATTGCATTTATTGCTTTTTTGTATCAGTAAACTGATAATCCTAAACAGAGTGCATACTAATAAAAAGTATCTTTAATTTATGTGTTTATTGTATTTCATTATTCATCATATTCTTTCTTTCTTCGTAACGAAACAAATATGTGTATATAATTTTAGAGAGAAATCAGTGAAATATATCTGCATAGACTCGGCCACTTCTTTTCTGCATCTATGTATTTTTCTATTCGTAAACTGTTCTTCAAAACACCAAGTATATTTGTGTATTTATATATATTGTTACGGATAAGACATAAGGTCATATCCGCACGCAAGGAGAATGTAATTCCTTTTGCTTTCTAAAATTATTCTTGAATGCATTAAGGGGCTGTAGCTATCAAATTTTAGTGCATTCAAGGTCTCAATAAATTTAGTTTACTTTTCTACAAATCAATTATTATAAATGATGGGGTTTACCACATTAGCAATAAGTTTCTCTCAGTACAAAAAATATATAAATGTTTATTACACATTAACTTCTTACAAAACTGACATCCTGTCCTGATAATTTACAATTATCTATCTTTGACGCTATCACCTTAAAGGGGTTCGGACATAACTAAATGACTGTCATTTTCTTATGATCGCGGGGAGGCAGTTGTTCTCGGATCGCCCCAGTCACCCAAGACGACTCACCACTGGAATATTTCTGCGCGTTGTCGTCGGGCTCACGCCGCGGAGGAGGCCACCCTGATCCCCTCGCGGAGACCGTCCCTTTAGGACGCTGGCTCTCGGAAACGGCCTTCGCCAAGGCCCACGTCCCTGGTCCCCCAAGTTGGTGAGCGCGGCGACGCCCTGCTCCAGCGGTGGCCCACTGCGGACGATGGCAGGAACAGCAGTGACCGCTGCCTCACATCCTTTTATATCTCTGTAGGCCAGCCCCCGCTCTGCCTCCCCATGCCTCGCTGTCCCCGCAATGCAGGCATGGTGCCCGTGCCATAATTTGGCCACGCATCATCATAACAATATCTATACATAATATACATATATAAACACACGAATGTGAATTTATGTGTTTCTACTACACAATGCACGTATAAAACAGCTGTGTCCAAGTAAGTCTGACGTAGGGAGGGTGCACCCTCCTTAACAAATACCTGGATCCGCACCTGCTTCTTCGTGAATGAATCAGCGGCCAGGTATATTTATTTACTGGACATAGTATAGGGGGACAAAGTTTCAAGCAATTCTTAATCCCTCATTGTTCCGACGAGCGCATTAATGGATTGTGGTTTAGAATGTATGTTGTGTTTACGGTATACCATAACCAATGACTAGAGACCTATAAAATTTGCGTTATTATTTGGGAACAGGTTAAACTTTAAACACGTGTACCTTTGTAATACGTTTGTCATTGGATCATACTTAATCTGACACACCCTTGTTAACTCTGGGCCAATGAATGAACACTTCACAACTGTGTGCTCCAATCACGTGCAGTTCAGCTAGAAGGGCGTGACTTTACGTGCAGTAGCCAATGAAGAAACGACGCTGGCTCCAGTACATATAGTACTTTGAAGTTTAGCCTGGTGCCAAATAATAACACGAATTTTACATGTCTCTACCAATGACGGTTTCCTTGTGATAGTTTTCAGAACTCGCCCGGGAAAGTTACGAGAATAGCATGGACAACATGCAAGAAAAGTTTTATTAAATCAAAATTCGCAGGAAAATTCGTAGATTAGCATATAAATATCCACAGAAATCAACGTATTATTTTCTTCTATTTTTCCGGGATTTTTTCCAGAAGAACGATAAAAATATAATTTGTCGAGAACGTTGCATTTTACGATCATTTTGCGCAGACAAAAATTGAAGAACACAAAATTTCCCATATTGTATCGAAAATCCACCAAAATTCACCGAAGATGTCTCACTATTTTCCCAGGATTTTCCTCGGATAAAAACTATTGAATAATTGATAACTCGAAAACGGTCCGTATTAATACAAAAAGTGCGCAGAAAAAATAAAACACAAAAAATTTCCAATATGACATCCAAAATTCACCATATCGACGTAATATTCCGATGATTTCCCCAGGATTTTTCCTGGAAAAACGATTAAAGTTGATAAGTCGAAAACTGTGCGTTTTAAGACCAAAAGGGGACAGACAAAAATTAAAGAACCAAATATCGAATACGATACCCAAAATGCACCACAATCCACCTAATATTTCTTATTTCTTTCGCAGGATTTTTCCCGGAAAAATTATCAATTTAATTTATAAGTCAAAAATGGTGCGTATTGTTACCAAAAGTGCAGGTACAAAAATTAAGTGGCCGCAGCAATAATTCCCAAGCCGTGTAGAGTATTATGACCATCCAGAGTCCATATATTGTGGCCTATAATATCAGCTAAAAACTGAGTAAATTTTCCAAGAACCATTCTGTTTTACTCATCGCTGTTAGCAGCTGCAGCATTTCTTTCAAAATTTATAACTTCTTGATAAGAGCACCAGAATACCAGTTCGTGCAGATTGTCAATTAATCGCTTGGATGCCAAATTATGATGAAGCTGAAACTCCAAGACTTAAATGAAAAGACAAGCTCTTGGGCGAATATTTGCATGATTTCTTGACCAATACTAGCTAATTTTAAGTCATCTCCTTTTTATTGGCTAGCATTTCAAGGAAAGACTTAAGGGATGGAGGCAGAGCAGCTTAAGCATGTACTTGCAGATTCCAATTCAGAAGATGTTAAGTAAAATCCTAGATCCCGAGATACAGAGTTATTTTCGCTTCTAGTTAACCTTGCACCTGTTTCTATGATCACAAGATTTTCATCATAAATATGAGTATTACCTACCTCTGTTCTGGAACTTAACCAAAATATTATCTTTTCATGGAGGCTATCAACATTTGTAGTCGCTTGCTTTTTTGAGAACAACACCGCACCACAAAAATACTTAGATATTCTTATCATAAACTTTTCTGAATAGGCTTCTAAGTTTTCTTGCAAATGTATTTTATCAAGACTTGATATTCATCAATATTGTTTTAGTCTGTTATTCAAACATTTAAAATTCTTCCGTAGCGATGAGGAAAGCAATATTCAGCAATCATAATGTACATACTGTTCTTTAGATATGCTAATCTCTACTCCCCTATCACATGAAGCAGACTTTATCCTAATTCTACTCTTTTTTGTAAACTTAGTTATTCCTTTAGATTTAATATGTCCGTAACAAATTCCAGAAAAAGAGTGGGAAAAATTGAGTCGATATCGGTGGATTTTGGATATGTTAATCTAGAAATTCTTCTGCGAAATTTGATGTAAAAAACATTTTCTTGCAACTTGTTTATAAATGTACAACATTTTATCATAAAATAACTAAACTACATGAAGAAGTGGCTTGTTAGTTGTGCCGCTAAAAAGCCTCGTTTGGACGCAGCTAAACCCAGCATTACAATGGTTTTATTGAGTCACATAAGTTTTTAGGTCTTAGTTATACCCGTTCTAGAGTTCACAGATGCGTAAGAAAGTAGACATGTAGACTACAATAAGTTCAACGAACTGACGAGTCGGGATAAGTATTGTTATTAACTAGTTTACAAATCACAGTCAAATTTCCATTTTTAAAAGGAAAACCATTTTATGTTGTTGCGTATTCTAATAGACTACAAAAAAATTCCAATTCACACATAGTGCTTACTGCTTATTTTGTTAGATTAATTATTGCCAAACTTAATATAGTGATATACCTACATGTCAGTGAAACAAAAAATTAACTTAAACTTAATAAGGTAATCTATATGTCTATGTAACTAAAAAACTAACAAATTTGCTTTAGCAAAAATGCAGTTGAGATCTAAAACAATCGCAATTACGAAATTGTGTTGTTCGTTTTGTCAAGATCATCTTGTTGTGAGTGGTGTTTTTATTATTATTGTAAGGCAATAATTCCAATAATAATCATAAATAAAACGCCGTGAGAAAAAGTAATCTTAAGATTAACATACTGTTCAGCTTTGTCAGTCTTTAGTTAACCAACGCCAGACACATCGTCCAGGTATATGTTTGAAGTATCTTTGGTGTAAGGTATTGAACATTTGAACTTAAACTTTGTTGAGTCACTAAATATTTATTCTGCTGTTATATGACATGATGGTGAATTTTCGCTGCCGTGACAACATGTACAGACAGCAGCTTGTACTCTTGGAGAAGTGAAGAGAGCAACACAGACTTTTTTGTATGACCGTATTTTATTGTTACATTGTGTCTCAGTATTTTCGTAGATTTTAAGTCCGATTTATAGAGTGTTAGATTTTATGTCCGAATTCTAGAGTTTGAGTGAGGGTCTTTTTATGTACTGGTGCGTTCGTGTGTACAATAAGTATTAGCATATGTTTTCCAACACTCCTCATCTATGGCTTCAGAATCGTACTCCAAACAGTATGACTCAAATGGTAAAAATCTATTATCATAATAAAAATTTACCAAAGAATAAAATTGTGAAATCGCAGCAGATATAGCAAGTATTATTGTTTTATTTAGAAGTCTAATTTAATTTGTTTAAACTATGAAAACCATTATCGTGCAATAAATAAATACTGATTTGTCCTCTTCGCCATGACGCACATTCCAAAAACCAAAGTTACGACCGAAGGCAACTAATAAAGTCCCCCCCCCCCCCCCCCTTGAGAGAAAACCTCCCGCCGCTCCTGATTGTAACATTATTACTGTATTTCAGGAAGGCGTGAAATGGATAGTACAGATCCCCACCACTATAACTGCTGACATACCATGTCGTTCACCGCCCACAATAAAGTATGTGATGAAATTCACACAGTCTAGAGAATACCACGCCAGACTAGATATCTGTTTTTTTTTTAACGCGCCGACTGATTAACCGAACATCCTTCATGTGTAGGGTCGTGTATTTTTTGCGAAACGATTTACGCTCATGCTAAACTTCAATATCCTACATCCACAACCATAACTTCCGTTGGTTATTGGCAGCACGTCTACGTGAAAAGACTCGTTCCGATTTGACTGGGATATTCAGAATACAGTACTCCGTTACTGAACGGCTATGATTTGCGTGCAGCACACTTGAGGCACGTGCCATTTTAAATCATCCAACATCCAAAGTGCATATGAACTAAAGTGTTGTGCAGTGCAACTATTCATGTGCAACCAATTACAGGTTGTTAGGAACGTTGGAAAAATGGGGGTAAAATATAGATGTTTTTATGTCGGATATTTTTTTCAATATCGATTTATAAAATTGTATATCGTTAAATAAATATCGATTTCCGTTTTTTCGATTTTTGACATTTTATGTATGGCGCTGGGATTAATGTAAAAATATATTGTTTTTAGTTAACACTTACGAAGTGTACAAGGGAATTACTTTATATTAAGAACATTAAGTGTTAACTTAAGATTTGTGACATGTACAAAAGAACTGCAACTAGGGGCCTATATTATTTGACTTTGTTTACGATAGGAAAATTACATGTTTGCTTATTAGGTGTACAGTAGGAATGAACAGTCTTGTTAAATGTGTAAGTTTCAAATGGAACATAGTAGATCAAGTACGTTCGATTTTACTTCAACGTTAAAAGTAGGCCCAACATTTGTGTTTGCAATAGTGAACGTGCTTCATTTCATAAATGTGAGTTTACAGATGAAACATTTTGGGTGAGTGAGTGAGTAAAGAGATTTGGGCACAGCGATGTCTTGAGAGCCGATGAGTGTTATTGAGGTGAGTATGTAACAGCGCTAGAATGAAAAGGTGGGTGAAACGTGAAATCCGAGACAAAACACGCCGAACAGCATCATCATTCGGCACGATTCCCACATGCAAAAGTCCGGGAGTGGCCCGGCCAGGAATTGAGCCCGGTTCGCCTTAGTGGGAGGCAGGCAGGCTAACTGTTCAGCAACCGCGAACCCCGAAATATTTTCAATAAAGAATTGTACATTAACCACATTTCACGCACATGGAGCCACGTTTTTTTTTGTGTATTTTTTATTCACAATTCACCATTGCATATACTATTTAAGCTCGGTCAATGAAACTCGCAACAAGCCTGACCTTTTCGTGTTTGGTTGATAACTACTTCCAAACTTAACCTCAAATAACCCAACTATAAGAATTTTCATTCTTCAAGGCTGAGATTTTCTGGCGGGGATGCTAGTTATTATGAATTTAATTCTACATATAATAATAAATGTACTTATATAAATGCCCTTTTAATATTTTTGATTCACATATACTGAAAATAACAGTTTTCCTCAACTATTTGTTTGAGAGCTATAGTGTTGCAAAACAAAACGTCCTAAGCAGTAATGTTTAATTGATGGCTCCCGAACAATTGAAAAATAATTGCCATAAGGGAAAATGCTCATAACCCTAAAGCCATAAAAAGAATACTACGATGCAACACATTTAATTAATTGAAAATAGTTATTGTGATACTCAAGCACGAGGTCCTACCACTATTCTCTGCGTCACTTATGTCACGAATTTTTGCCGAAGTTAACTTACAAATTTTTTTATACAAAACAGAACTTACTAAAACAATTATCATATCATACTATAAAATAGATATGTATTTCCGATTGATAAAATTGATCGATATTGGAAAATATTGATAAAATGTTACTGGTTTTTAATATGAATATATTATTAAATGAATCGTCATGTACATGAATCGATAATTCTTCGACATCCGCACAGGTGTCTGAGGTGTGTATATTTGCCATCCGAAGTGCAGAGACCTGAAAAATTCTCGAGTTCAATGACCTGCAGGCTGGACTCTACAGCCTTATGCACAAATATGCCAATATCAACTGCACATTGGTTGTCTGCTGTCACAGTGGGAGGCGACAATTGCACATCGTTCTCCAGGAGGTGTCAAAAACCGTGTGGACAAATGCCTTAAGTTATATAAACGCATGTGTTTTGAATTCTAGCTTGTCCCAAAATGAATCCGCGAATTCTTCAGGCATCTACTGACGTGTGGTAAATTTCCCATACTGTGTAATACGTCGCCTTATTTAAGCCATACTGAGTGGAGTTTACCGTAACATTATGACGTCCGCAATGTTTGAAGACACAGGGGATGAACTATTACTTCGCTGGCTGTTTTTCATAAGGTTCTCGTCAACGTAACACTAAGCCAGCAACACTTAGTAAAGTGTAAATTGCTCAAATGAACAAGATGGATGGTATGTTATTATAGGAATGAACGTAAATTATATTGTGATACTTCCAACTCTGCATTATATAGACAGGTAGCCGGCCAGTAATGAACGTTGTACAGTATAGTGAGCGTTATCGTTGCTGAGTGAAACAATAGGGTAGTTTTAAATGGGAACGCAGAGACCAACACTGTTAAAAACTTTTGCCGCAAATTTACGGAAAGGACCGGTAAAATAGAATCTAGAGATCTCCGTAAAAACACGGGCACTCCGTAATGTAAATATACGAATTCTTCGTATATTTTACGGAAATATTAGAATTATATATGAAAATGCACGGGGTATTACAGTAATGTTAATTTTTTGTACTACTTATTTCCTCTGAAGAATAGTAAGTGAAATCTCAACTCTAATATCCGCGATAATTGCCAGAGGATGGGCGCGAGCCACTGACTTCTATCACAGTAGGCCGATGCGTTATCCATTACACCACTAAGACCACATGAACTATCAGGTGAATATTAGTGTTTTAAATGATTGTTTATTCTGCCCGCCTCCCACTTTGCTGTTACGCCTACTTGTTTCTGGGCGCTGTTATTTTGGAACACAGCTTGGAAACGTCATAAAAGTAATTTTATTACTTTATATCTAGTTTATGTTTATAACAAGGACAGAATAGCACGAACGTTTTGAAACACTATGAAATGTCACTGGAGTTAATCCATATTATCAATAGGAACGCAAAAAATTGAAACAAAACTTCCACATACCTTCAAAAACAGGCAAAAACTGGTAGAAATTTATCCAGGAGTGTCCGTAAACTCTCCGTAAAATTACAGACACATTAATTTTCAGAAACGGACTTTCCGTAAATTTCACGGAACCTCTTCGTTAATTTCCAAGTTAGTTCTTTGTACTATCCGTTTAAAATAAAGAGATAATGAAAATGTTTATAATTTTCGTTATGTGGGTGTTCTACCGTGTATAAAAATGATATTAAAAATTTTACAATATTTTGTTCTTAAACGAGTTTTGAACCCGAGTCAAAAAATGACCAGTTCGCGACTCTATCACCTACAACTCTCACTTGAAAATTGTGGTATAACTTATATATTTTATGACAGACGCCTGATGATATTCTTTAATGTTGAAAAGAATAGGCCATAGTCGCTTGGATAACCTTAACTGCCGCAGAAACGATAATTTTCTTGTTACGGTGGCGAAGAAAGCTTCGTGTAGAATCGGCATTGTTCGTCCCCGTAACTCGAAGCCAAAGGGAATACGGAGACACCGTATTTTGTATTTATGGACTTAACTCCGTTTTTCGTAAGTACGGATTGCCTTTCCGCATAACACTGTACATTTCTGTAAAACATTCCGTAAATATACGGAAATTTTTAACAGTTTAGAACTGATGGTCATGAAGTCGTAAATATTGGCGACGGACTTCTATAGGCTATCACGGTAAAATCAACACTTTTGAAAGCCCTGCTTAGGATCTACCTGTAAGAGCGTTATGTATTCTTCCGCCTTATGTAAAATTAACGTTGCCATGGGCCTCGTCACTTTATTCATGCTTCGGTCAAGTAAAACTATGAAATAATTAGAAAAATGAACAGTTTACAAATCTGCTCATTTATACACTTCGATGCATTAACAAAAAACAGAATGCGAAATAAATTAATTAAGTTGCGAGAAATGGTACCTAACACTTTTTATTCGACGTTCTGATATGGAACTACTTTCCCTCTTTCGCCAACTTTACTGGGTGCATGTTACTCAGGGCGCCTATACAAATATATGCAGGTAGGGGCAGTGACTATTTTCTAAGGTTTATTTCAAAAGTGCTCACTTTATCGTGAACAACCTTTAGCTGGTCTTAATTGTCAGTAAATCTACACCGCTAGAAATGTGTTCAATACTTGTATTACATTTTAGTAGATTTACTAAGAAATAGTTCACACAGAAGCGTTTACTCGAATCGAACTGCGAAATGTTTCACCGGCATATGATAACTTCATTTGGCGCATGATTGTAAGGTGCGGGAGGCAGGTCGTGGAAGCCATTTTACACCCAGCCTCCCTCCCCTGTCCCTATCAATCGCCGCACTTCAGGCGCCCTTTTTATATCGCGGTGGATAACGCGTGGTTTCCTGGGGGCAGGGGTTGCTTCTGAGAAGCGAGGGTCGCACCCTCCTGGACCAACCCTTTACCCGCAGCCGCGGGGAGCGAGCAGGCGAGTTTCATTGGCTCCGACTGCGTCATGCGGCACAGGGGGGAGACACTAGATAGGGCTTACAATCGCGTTATTTGAAGTTTGTGCCTGTGGAAATACCAACATACACATTCTACCACTAGAATTGATGATTTTATGGAACATATCGGTTTTGAGTTAAAACTATGAGTGTTTTGTAGCTCAAACATACTGATTTAACAGACATATATTTCAGGTGCTGATTTAATAATTTACCAAAACGATTATACATATTTAGTCGCTTTTTATACTGTTTGTGCAATATTTATTCTATCCTGTTGGTCGCATTTGGAGGTAACGTAAATATTTCAAACACACCGCTAACACAAACAGCACAGGTATATATTTATTTACTGCCGAAAACAGCATTCGGCAACTGAATGGTGTTAGTCAAGTAGGTTATAATAAATCAATTTCAAAACTTCGTTCTAGAAACTCTCAAGAATAATACAACTTGTAAATATATTTTAAGCGTAAAATGCTACTCGGCAATCTCCCAAAAAAAAAAAAAATATATATATATATATATATTGTAAATAAGCTATTTTATTAAACATTGAACACACAGCGTGATTATTAACTAATTCAATGAAGCGTGTTTATTACAAAATAATCTTGTAAAAACTTTTATTTTTGTTTTATTATACTAGGTGACTATTTTTTCGTAATGCGTGTTTGCTGTTGGTATTAATCCAAGCACCGACCACCCACCCACCACCCCAGAAAAAGACTTCAAAATAAGAAGATCGTTACAACATGGAAGTGCCCGCGCTTGTCTCCTTACTCGCTCTGTGATGCGACAACCTGTGTGTCTCTACCAACCTCCCCTCACTCCTGCCCGCCTGCGTGTGTGTGTATTTGTACTTCTCCGCAGACTCGAGTGACAGCGTTGCCAACTGCCTAAGCAAGACTTCAAAATAAGAAGATCGTTACAACATGGAAGTGCCCGCGCTTGTCTCCTTACTCGCTCTGTGATGCGGCAACCTGTGTGTCTCTACCAACCTCCCCTCACTCCTGCCCGCCTGCGTGTGTGTGTATTTGTACTTCTCCGCAGACTCGAGTGACAGCGTTGCCAACTGCCTAAGCAACGCTTCAATTGCGCCTACACTCTAAATCTTAATCTGTGAGAATTTCACTGTTTTGACCAGCCGAACGTATCTGACTGATTCAACAGTCACTTCAGTGAATTTAAATTGATGAATCAGTGAAAAAATGCCAAATTTCCTTCACTTATTGTTTCAGTGACATTCATCAGTAATTTTTTTCACTGCTTACTCAGTGGTTTATATTTGACTGATGGATCAGTTAAACAACATTTTAAAATTTCCATTACAACAGTATGTATAAAGTGAAAAAAAAAAAAAAAACGAATAAACTATTAAAATTAATACAAAATACTTTCTAAAATGTGTTTCATATTTCAAAACGCCATTTTATGTGGTAATATGAACACACAGCCTTTCATTCCGTTTTTATGTCTTTCACTTCGTTTTCATTTAATCGTCACAGCGCTCTGAAGGTTAAAACTGCATATAATGCGATGAAGAGCGTGCACTCATATGTGCTAATCGTTTTAACAATCCTAACGGTACCAATTAAACCAAAAACGAAAAGTAGGAGCATACAATTTAAATCTCAACGATTTCGCGGCGAACTATAAGAAATATATTTTCCTCTCGTTAATTCAAGTTGGTGTGGTAGTGCCGGCGGTAAGGTAAGGTAACGGATTGGGGAGTGGAGGGGAAAGGGTATGTGAGTTCATTCCTGGCCACCTTCGGAACTTCTTTTACCTTTTTAAATTACGGTGAATTGCGCAATATAAATAGTAAACTATCCTAGGTATGCTCATTTCACGTAATTATTTGGCTACATCCAACGAAAACAATATTTAGTTCGCTACTGTAGTCGACCCTCACTTATTCGATCAGTGAAATAATTACACGTTACTATTCCAATCAGTGAAATTTTCTCACTGGAACAATCAGTGGTTTTCCACTGATTCCAAGTTGAGTCATTTTGACTGACTCGAGTAGTTGAATTTCACTGCGAATGAGTATTTTCCTATTGATTCGAATTTAGAGTGTGCATCCACCACAAAAGTCCTTACGCGAGCAAAATAATATCATTACAACTGTAACGCAATCAAATGACAGATTACCGTACTAAGCAAGATGTCCTGCATAAAGGAAAAAAAAATGAGGTAAATTCAGAACAATGACTAAAAAAGCGAATAGGAGATATTCTTACATGAAAGAGCTGACGTCAACCAACAAAACTAGTCCGTTCCGAGAATTGCTTGGAAAATTATTAATTCAAGTCAAGACAATTACGTATAGGAATACGTAAATCAGAAAAAAAAATTGACAAAATTGTACAGACTTTTTGAAAAGGATTAGTTTTTCTACCATTTCAACAAATGGTTTGTTATAGTCTATTCGCGGTTTCTTCGCCCTTTTTGAAATATACCTTTCCAAAACTACCCCACGTATGAAGTGTTAGGTTGTTTCCTAAATATGGATTATATACCACATACATTTTATACTTCTGTCAACATAAAAGTACATTATTTTTGCTTATATTCAAATTTTACTTATATTCTGAATATAAATAATAATAATAATAATAATAATTCATTTGCAGTTAATGTGAATAAAAATAGGGAGAAAATGGGTATGTTGGTAATGCCTAGTAGAGAGTAGTTCAAACTCAAAATAGCATTATCATGAATGTGCAGGAATACGGTGAGTTGTTCTTTTGGTGTAATTTTCTGGACTTGGTAACATTTGTGCGTCTCCATATGCGTGGCGAGTTTTGCCTGTTCAGTCAGGAGAACGGTCGACAGGTCTCAGACGATGGGGTGTCTTGCGGAAAGTTGTTTCCTAGGATTCAATGTACGAGGCATGTATCCAGCAATTTTCTTTACGGAGAATCAGCATCGCCGTAGTCGAGGTGTAACGGCCTGCGAAGGAGATGCTGATTTTAAAGATTGTTCTGTAGATTTCCCCGAGTACACCCTAGATTGCGCTTGGCTGCCGATGCCATTTACTGATTTTAATTATGGTAATTATTTCATATAATTCAACTTAGGTTGTGATTTAAGGCAACAAAATTGTTATATTGTATCTGTATAGCAACATTCTGTCTGACAGAGTTATTTCACTGATAGGTTGTAAATGCATATTATAACTTAATTAAAATTTTTTTTGGTGTTATAGTCATAAAATTCTACTTTTTGTAATTTTAACGTATCCTAACCTAACCTTATTCTTTTGTAATTTTTACAAAGTTCGTAATGCTTTGGACACGAAGGATGTGTAGACTAAAATGCCGTAATAGGAGACCTACTAAAGCCAAATATGATGGAGTTAGTATCGAGTTAACAAAGAGGGATTCTGCCTACTTTAAAAGGGTGCAGCTGTAACAGAGAAGATATGTTATCACTGCAGAATTTGTAAATCAAATAATTTTTTAGATAAATAAGTCTCTGCTTTACCAAAATAAATCTCAATAATGGTTTCCTGTGTGATCTGGAGCCTAATTGATAATACAATAAACATTCTAAAGTTATTCATTTCCCTTAAAATCAGGTTTTCCACTTTATGACAGAAAGAGTTCTAGCAACTTAATTCTGATTGGCGCGGCCAGGTATGAAACTGTCGTTTAGCAAAAATACGCATGCAATAACCGCATTAAATTTGTATTTGTGCACTAGGATATTGAAGTCTAGCCTGTGCTAGATTCTTTTCGCGGAAAACAGGTGACACTACAAATGACTATACTCTTCGCCTGTTCGGCCAAACGATGGCACGTTATGTGAGAAGCAGTCAGACGAAGTGGCCCGTGTTCATTAATTTATACCGCCTACAACTCAGCTCGAATACGCAAAGCTCTGAGAAATTTGTGTATTCCGGGAAAAGCTATAATTCGAAACCACGTACGTGTGTGCTGCTTATACTGCTGACCCCTGCGATGGGCTCTCATTTAGTGATGTCAATATTAGGGATACCCGATTTTCGCGAAAACATTCTTGCACTATCACTCAAACCCATTTTCATGATTGGATTATTTACTTGTTACATGTCTTAGATGTTAGCCCGCGAATCACATAATCTCAATATCGAAGAAACCTAATTTTGCTTGGCCAGTCAAGTAAAAACATGCCTTCTCACTAGAACACGTAACCAACAATCAGAAGAAAATTGCTGGAAAGACAGTAGAGTATTGTAATACTCATAGTCCGCGCCCAACTATTTTCGCGAAAATCAGGTGTTCCTAGTTTGTTTCGACATTATCTCTTAAACCTAGTATTTTTCTATCACGTAACATAGTTTAATACGTTGGAAAATTCGTCAATTAGTTATCATATCGTATACAGCGTGAAAAAATCCCTTGAGCGATTGGCATTTCAAAAAACTTGTAGACATCTATAAAAGTATAAAATATTATAGGCCTACAACTTTCACAAGAAAATATTTGCAAGCTTTCTACATAAATGATAGTTTCAGTACAGGTTTAGTGTTTGTTTGGAAGTTCAATTTGAGAACAGGCTTGTTCATTATTTTTAATGCCAATATTCTGAAGTAAGAACTGGGCAACTAACTAGAAACTATGATGTTTTTTCTCTTCTTTTGTAATTTCGGTGTGATACAAATCTTATTAATTCTTTAAAGTGTCTATAATTTTGCTTTTATTTCCAAAAATAATAATTGGTTTTGGATGTTAGTGTATTTTTTACTTACAGTAATGTTATAAAATTTTGACAAAAATTACATTTTTGGAATTGCGCATTTGATTATAAATACATATATTTCACAATCGTATACAGTTACATCAATATACGTATTTAGGTGTCATATATATTTATATGACACATGTGAAGCAGTTGACATCAGGAAATTATTGGCGAAGTCTGCTCTTTCTACAGGCCAAACTTTCAGCGTGATCTTAATATCTCGGTATGGCTTGTGCAGTAAACGAGGACGTGTTTGTTTGGCTGTTGCATCTATCCGCTGTGTCTGTTTGGCATGATAGGCGTAAGTTTCATTATTTCATTGACAGTAATTTTAAATTTAAAGAAATTTTGTCAAATTTGCAGCTCACGTTAGTAGCAGAGTTTGGTATGTTCTGTGACAAAGGGATGGGGGAAAGGAGTCAGGCGTCGGTCGACCGCCATGTTGGGATTTCCCCTTTTTCCTTCGAAATTTCGCTTTTCCCCTCAAAATAGACTAAATTTCCTTACACATCTCCCTTTCTCCCTAAACATTTCCCTTTTTTCCTTAAAAATATTCCTTTTTCCCTAAAAATTTCCTGTTTTTCCCAGAGCAGCATTCGTGACTCCGAGCCAGAAGAGCAGAACTTAGTCGGCAGGAGTCAGTCTTCGAATTGAAATATTTCGGACCCTTTATGTTGGTGTGTGTAGGTGTGAGTGTAGGTAAATGTGTGTAGTACATCTTTTGTGAGGGGTCGGTGTGGCAGGAGTCAGAGACTGACTCCCGCATGTGATGTCTCAGTGCCTTCATGTGATTGTTCAGCTGCTATCATGTGGCAACTCGGTGATTGGCTGGTCGGTGCCCGCACAATGCATTAATGGCGTAATACGATAGGTTCAATGTCAATATGACGTCATAGGGCATGCATACTCGTATATTAAAAGTAGTAGTGTCAGCTGTGAGGCTTAGGTTGGCAATGGCAGCCATGAGAGATACATAGTGTCAACTAGCTTATGCATCTTGGCATCTAAGTCTTATTATGCATCTGCGATGTTATCGGGCACTCCAGAGCTAATGGTAGCAACGGAAGTGCCATCGACTTACTTCTTCGGGAGTGGTAACAGCAGTGCCATAGACCTCTACAGGAATGGTGCCTACAACACCATCGACTTCTTAGGGTGGGTCACCTACATTAGCATCTCCATCGACCTCTACGGGTGGGCCACCTACAGCAGCTCCATCGGCATCGCGACCTAAGTCAACAGTGTCCAGTCTTCGATGCATTTACTGCGATGATTCCCTTGGCGAATAACAGCAATGTTAGATGACACAAAAAGCATCAATGTAAAGTGAATCCGCTCATCATGGTATATAGGTGTGAGAAGTGCCTTCGTCTTTTTGCCAGTACTGGCAATCTTTAACAACATTCGAAAATATGTAAAGGACTTATTCCTCCACCAGCTGAACAAAAATATGTATTTTAGCTGTCACAAACCTGTGATGGACTTACAAGTACTGCTGTATGCAATGATGATGTAAACATGCCATCGCTACCGTGTACAGTTAAGTGATGATGCAATGGTGCTACCATCGATAAGTGAGGATGTGAATGTGGAAGGTATGGACAATTCGCTGTCGATATCGGGTTGATTGTCTCACTACTGTGGTAAGACGTACAGTAAAATTGCCAATGCGCATAGGCATGACAGGAATGGTAAATGCACGAAGAAGACCGGATGGCCTTATTTGAATATTGTCTGCCATAAGTGTGGTCGTATGTTCACGTGTTATGAAGTAACATGCATTCCAGAGAATGTGTTACATGAACTAGATAAACATCAGGGAAAATTATGTAATGAGTAGTGTGGCAACCATGTCAAAGAGTGTAGACCTCATGCTCGAAAACCTGTCCTTGTTCAAGACAAACATAATGTAAATTGATTGACTGAAGCAATCTGCTTTCAGGGGACTTCTGAAAGATTAAGTTGCATGGAATCTGACAGCTTCGCCGAAAGATGTTTGTTCGTATCTGTAAAGTATAAAACAAAATTTAATAAACCAACTTGCGGAAGAGATTGAAAAAAAAGGCCTCTTAAATATAATATATGGCTGGAACGTATCTACTCGAAACCAGAACCGAACCAGGACGAACAATGCAGAACGGCATTCAAGACACAGCATTTACCCATGTACAATGTGTATGACATCGAAAAGGTTGTAGATGATAATATACAAAAGATATGTTGCGAGGAAGAAAAAATTGTGATGAAGGGTTCGGGGTGTACACTCGATTCGGTGTATCATCTGCAGCTGAGAACGAGTGCATACCAACCTCTTATGAAATAATGTGATGTCCTCTTCTTGCCTTCGAAAAAATCGTCGGAAATAAATGTTTTTATGTATAAAATATTTGCAAATTAAATTAATTAATATTAAATATGTTGTGTTTTATTTATTTTGAAAAAAAAAACCTCTACTTACTATGTAAATCAGTTAAAATTAAAATACTCGCCTTTAAGAATAACACAAAAAAATAAAAATATTACTGTTCACGCACTTTGCAGGAATTGCCACTGTCACCATTCGGTACAGGCCGATAGCAAGCGGCATAATCGAGAAATTAATGCCACCTATGTGTTGAAAATAGAATCCAATTAGAAGGATGCTATCAGCACAACCTACAAAAAAAAAATAAACTTTCGCCTGGTGGGTCAATTAATACACTAGCTCCACCTAGGTGTTGAAAACATATTCAAACCAATATAGTAGTCGAACTAAATGAGATACAGCCTCCGGTAATGTATAAACAAATGACGATAGAAAAAAATCAAGATGGTGACATACGATATAATGGGTATATATTAGGGGACTGGGGGTGAGGGAGTCAGTCGTCTGCTGGGTATGGTGCTGGGGGAACCTGCAGAAATATAAGTTTTTAAATAGATTTCTAAATAATAAATTTCAAATAATTTTTATTAATACTATTTATAAATTTTTGGGATTTTTTAATTTTGTTAATTTTTTGGAATTTTTTTAATTTTTAGGGGTCAAGGAGTCAAGGTCAAGGTCACCTGCATACAGCTCGTTTGTAGTAGTCAGGAATATAATATGCTTTCTGACTTATACATTTTCTCGGGTTTTTGTTATCAAGGTCATTCAAGGTCACGGGGGCAAGGCCAAATGAGTTTTAGGGAACTTTAAAGGAAAGAAAGCGAAATTTTGAGGGAAACAATAGATTAAAGGGAAATTCCAACACGGCGACCGGGCGGCGCCTGGCTCCTACCCCCCATCCCTTTGTTCCCGAACATACCAAACCCTTCTCCTCACGTTATACATAGCCCGATTTGTATTTTCAATTGAAAACAACAATAAATTTAAACTCAAATATTAAAAATTTTACGAAGTACTGTATCTTTCTATTAAATAAAAATAATAAACTGTTCATTAGACGCTATCTTGGATCATGTATTTGGGCCATCATAAACGGCGGCTCGTAATGATGTTAATCGAGATCTTCGGTCACGTACTGAGCTAGAATGGTGCAACCGTATTAAGCGAGAGTTTTACCTAAAGTTCGGGAAATGTTCTCGAATGAAGCAATGTGAATGTGGGGTAGAGAGGCCACGCTAATGTGCAAAACTAGTCTCCATGTCCCAACATTGAACTGCTCCTGCTTTGTGACGGTGTCACATCGGCAACGATCACCTGTTCAAAGAAAACACAAAGTCCTACGATTGCTGTACTACTAAAACTACGTGGAGAGTCTGTCGACGTTCGGCACGTGGAATTTTACCTGGGTGTGTTTGCCCCGTCGTACTATGCGTCGCGCTGCTGCCTGCGCGCGAGCTGGTACGATTCTGACGGCGCGTGCCGGACCACTTGCTTCTTCGATCATCTACCCCCCCCCCCCTTACCCACGAGCTTCATAATGCTCCATCACACTCTGCTGTCTTCAAGAACTCCTGGGAACTTGCGTGCATGTGTGACGTACCTAGGGGATCCGTCTTCATTTCATGGAAATTGAACAATGTTTGATAGAACATTGCAGAAAATGTATCAGGGTTGACTTCTTGAATTTTGGGAGAGAAGCAGATAGGGACCGATTGTGAACGGAACTCGGTTACGCCCGGCATTTGGTGTTTGGGGGAGGAGAGCAGGTTGCCATAATATGCTATAGTAAAATATATGTAATTTTCAAACGGTTTTTTTTATTTAATGCCATGTAATTTCAAAGTTTAAATTTGTATTATAGAGTAATTCTCTATATAATTGGAAGGGTTTCTTCTAAATAAATTCCAAATGGTTTTTATAATATCTATTTTGTGTTTTTGTGCACATTTTTGGTTTACTACAACGTATTTTCAGATATTAATAATGAAGTTTGTAAAAGAAACAGAATATTTTTGGCCTCAAAAATAGGACAGGAAAGAGTGAGGGTGTAAGTGAAGAGATTTGGGCGGCTCTTAACAGCGAGGTATTGAGATCCGATGAGGGTGTTTGTAGGGACTATGACACGGGACCACGGCGGCTAAGCCATTAGCCTGCTCGTCTCCGACAAACGCGAAACGGGTTCAACCCCCAGCCGGTTCACTCTGGTTTTCGCACGTGGGAATCACTCTGGGCGATACCGCTGGTCGGCGGGTTTTCTCTGGAATCTCCCGTTTCCCCCACCCTTTCATTCCGGAGCTGCTCCATACCTCTCCTCACCCCCATCGGCTCTCAAGACCTCGATGATGAGAGCCGCACAAATTCTCCCACTCTCCACTCCGGATTGTTTGGGCTATCGTCTGGCAAGGTAGACTCGAGGCGCTGAAGGTCCACCATGTCACTGGACAGTGATGTTTTACTGGCGCGTGTTGCTACAGTTTGCGGCACAAGCAACTGCTTCACTCGTGTAATCGGAAGAATGCTGTCATCACAAATACTACTTGTTACGGTGTGGCACACATCCAACGAGAGCGAGGTCACGACAAGCAGGACACATAAAAGGACGCGAGGAAGTTAAAGTCGAGTCTTAACACACCAAGCAGACGACAGGACCAGATGGACCAGCAGATGGGGTTTCGTCCGCCGTAGTCGTGATGTATATCAGCCTTCGGCAACGCAGAAGTAATGCCGTTCCAGCAGGCGACGTACGGACTCGTAGATACTGCCCGCGCGCCACCTCTTGAACCGCGGGGAATGAGGAGAGGGGAAGGCAAGACAGTGAGTGACAGCGGCGAGTGGGAAGCGTGGTCACGCATGTACTATCTGCAGTAACACATTTAGCTCCAAAGTGTCGTGAACATCGCCGCTGCCAGTGTTATGTCTGTCCGGGAGAAAAACACCGCTGTGCATTCTGAGGGCCGGGGAATCTTAAGTAATATAATTGCAAAGTGTGATGAAGAGGCGAAACAAAAACGTTATGTTTTCACAGTAAACCAGGGGACAGCCAGAGCTGCAGACTACGCTGGAGTGTCGCAGACGTTAGTTAAATAGGTATGAAAGATACAGAAATAACTAGATAACAGCGGGGAGGGCGGTAGCTTGCACACGCCGGGTATACGACGGAAAACTAGGCTGGAACATACTGTCGTGAATATTGATGACTTTGATCGATGTATAACTCGGCAGACGATTCAGGATTTTTATATTCAGGAAAAAACGTGTCCCTGCCATTCCAAAATTACTGCCAGTGGTAAAGGAGAAAATAGACTTTCCGTGGTCGCACACTTCATTGCGTAAGGTGGTAAAACAACTAAGTTTTCGGTGGGAAAAAATCGCAAAGTCACAGGAAGATACTAATTGAGAGACCTGGCATCGTATCTCGGCGCCACGACTATCTAGTTGAAACAGCACAGACAAGGTGGGAAACAAATTATCTACATAGACGTGACATGGATAGACGGTAATTTAACGTTTGGTAAATGTTGGCAACATGAAGAAGTGTTTGGCATACAAGCTAATGTGAATTCGGGTAACCGATTAGTTGTAGTGCACGCTGGGGGTATTAACGGATTGATAGAAAATGCTCTCCTTGTCTATAAAGCCGGCACTGCCAGTGGCGACTATCACGGCCAAATGAACGGTATTAATTTGATAAAGTGTTTTACCGAGAAGCTTGCTCCTAACCTCCCAGAGTCATCTGTAGGACAGTGTAACCAACACCGACTGGGAAGGGTACTGTGGTCACGTACAGAAGCTTGAGACTTAATACTGGGAAAGGGACGGTGTTGTATCAGATGTAATTTACAGTATCGTTATACGTCTTGACGACAGTAGAGATTCCTCCAGTGCATCAGGCGCGTGCAGCGAACAAGAAAATCCGGGTTCACCATTAGCGACCCCACTGCCTCGAGGTGAGTGAATGTTTTCTTTGTACGATAGTACAGTCGTATAGCGTGGCCGGCTTATCGTTACAAGGTCGCATTCCTGCCAGGGTTTCAGAGCTGGCGCGCGGACAGTAGATGAGTGGCTATGGTTTAATTAGATAAAATATATAATTAATTGCAGGAATAGAGTAACTTAACGTAGCACGCTCCCCCGGCGCAATTTAAGGTATTCGAGCATAACTGTAAAGTGTTTTATACTGTGTAATATAACAGGACAACTCTTAAAGGTTTTAATTAAATGCCGGAGTGAATTAATATTGTGTTCTCCATCAGAGTTACGTTTCTCCTCATTAGTTTACGTATAAGCCCATAAGGCTTAAGCATAACATACTGACGTGACTTGTATTGTCTTCAGTGGGACTGTACAGCACAGAGTACATAATAACTCAGACACGAAATGGCGTGGCGTTTCCTTTGATGTGGGTATACTCATTTGCTGAGTGACTGCGTCAAGTTCTGGGACCGGGCCTTGTATCTGATTGGCTACAGCGCGCTCAGAATGTTCCCCATTAGCTGGACTGCCGGCTGGCAAGTAGGTTACCATGCGCTGATTGGCGAATGGCGTTCCGACATGTTTAAGGAACGTGACGTATGTGGTATACGTCAGGTCCAACTTGGACCACATTTAATTAAATCATTTATCTATATAATTAAAATTTAAAATATCCAAATTAACAAATTTAAGGGGTTAAATGTAATATTTAAAATTAATACTTTATGGTTGTATAAACATGAAGTTTAAAAGTGTAAGATGTTATGTGCAAATTATTTTTAACTTAAATTTGTAACTTGACTTTATAATTACTTCAGGATTTGTCCTGTGACATTTAAGTTTAATTTTCTATATTTCCAGTGTAAATATATATATTTTTTAAACTCATAAACGAAATTTAATTTCTAGATTTATGATTTAAATGTATCTTTTGGATTCACTACTAAATTTTTTTACTTAAATTGATTTGTAAAAATACGTTTAAAAGGTTAGTTTCAAATATTTTAGATTTAAATTAATAGATAACCATTTTAATTATATGGAAATATGATCATACTACTATACCAGATTTATACTACTGCTACCATTTTGTTGGCGTGTGCGGCAAGAGTTCTCAAGGTAAGCAGTTGTTTCACTTCTACATTGTTGTTTACTCTGTGCCAGCCGCAGGTCTCGCCTGGTCGCCACGGGCTGGAAACATGAACGCCTGCCTGTAGACGAGCAGAAGAATGGGCGTTGGTGCATTCCCTGGGCGCATTCCGCGCATGTGTGCCAACGACAGTCATTTCTCTGCTGACATTAAAAAGAAGCGGAAGGTTTGTTTCATTTCTATGTAATTCCTCTAAAAGTTTCCGAAGCCCAAGAGTTTTCCAATATAGAAAACTGAAAGGGCGGGGCCCGGCAGGGAAAAAGGGAATAAGAGGGATAGTCGTGTGGCGTGTTCAGAGCACAAGTAAACCAATTCCGTGTTTTATAATTACTGGTAAAAGCTCTTGACGGTAATAATTTTGACAGGAATTAAAATACCGCCTTTACATAATTCCAGACGCAAAATATTAATCAATATGTAGACTAAATGTTCTCTGGAAAAAAATATATTTTTTTCTAATAGTTAAGGGTAGTGGAATTTCACGAAAAGATTTTAAGACAATTTATATTTCAAAACACTGCAAGGTATTTTACCTATCTTCATTGGTTGAATAACTTTTTTACACATTTTAAGTGTCTTCACACGAATTGCGTAGGAACCGTGCTAATGTTGCCGTATTCTGAGTGGCCAGGTCAAATAAGAAAAAGCCTTCTCAAGCGGACGACAACCAATGGCAATAGACAAACTGCTCTTGGATGCTTGTAGTTTTGAAGCTTCCCGTGTACTCATTTTTTTTTTTTTTTTTTTCGAAAAATCACTAGCTATACTAATAAGTTGTGATTCTCGATAACTTGGACTTATCTAGCTATGCCCTGAACCCTCCACATATACAGTCACAACTGTGGGTTTCAAGGTTAGTGTGTGCGACAGGTAGGCAACACACAAGGCACAGGTCTTATGACGAACGATACGCGAGTGAAAAAAGAATACCAGTCACCGTTCTTTAAACGTACAAACTTTGATTTCCTGTGCAGCACCAAGAAAGCACACTAGTAAAGTGGTAATGTACTGTGCCTACAAATAAACACAAGGTAGATAGTGCTGTTGTAAACAAACGTTTTGAAACGTTACTAAATGCTGCAATTACGGAAGTAAGTGAACTAATCACACTGTTTTCAGGAAGTGTGCGAAGGCCCTACAATGAAATTCAAGGCAGATGTTGTGCGTGGTCTGAATGCCAGGCCACTCGCCATCTGTTTTAATATGTCCGCATTCATTTCTTGAAGAAAAAAAACGGTTCACCTGACAGTGATCCAACAAGACGATCTTTTCTGTTAATTTATACGTGATGATTCATAATTTTTCCTTAAAATAGTTTACAGCTTTGTGTTACAAATTTTCAAGCAATCGTTGATGTTATTACCAACTGCGTTTTCAGAGAGATAAGATATCCTTTATGCAAATCATTATCCACCGATTTGTTACTTAACCGCAATTATTGAATTATATATTTTTTAAAACTAAAAGCATTTCATGGCACAGTATTTTGGGGCCCTTAGCTCTCTTAATAATCATTTACGGGGGAAATGGTGCATATGTTTTCGACTTATATTTGTGTAAGGAACAACCTGCTAAAGTGTTTGTCGGTGTTGTTCAAAAACATCCACTTTGAATAAAAATAAATGCAACACCCTAAAGAATGATGTCCAGTTGAACGAGAGTACGATAGTTGTATGCTGGAGGCGTGTAGTTAAACTGATGAAAGTTTCAAGGACATCGGTCGGAAGACGGCGTTGTACCATTCACTTTGCTGTCCCGTGTACAGCAAAGCGCCAGACAGCATCGGATATGCCTGGAAGGTTGCATGTAGCATACTTGTGTAGCAGTCGAGTTATCGCAATGCCTTGAAGGTTGCATGTAGCATACTTGTGTAGCAGTCGAGTTATCGCAATGCCTGGAAGGTGGTTGCGTGCCCTTGTTGTGCACGTAAAGATATTTGAGAGGTTTCGCATCGTGGGACTTCGCGAGGCGGGATCGACATATCGACGGATTGCTGCACATGTTGGTCATGACTGGACATTATGGTTAGACATGACTGTTTATCGCGGGAAAAGTTGACTGTTTGCTAGGATTCAACGTGCTGTACATATTTCCGACAGTTTTATTTTATTATTGGCCGTCATGCATGTATGAAGTTACTATCCCGTTTAACTGGGCCAATGAGGATTCTGATACTATAATGCAGAACGTTTGCGATTGGTCTGCAAATAACTTAGCCGAGTCAAGACCTTGTTCATCCAATCTTTAAAGAATAAACTCGCAAGAGCATTGTCGAGGATTAGTTGGCTCAAAATATTTCCGCGATTTTCCACTATCTCTAGTCATGACTATAGACCCGAGAATCTCGTGGGTTCATTTCTAGACAAGCTGGAAATCACACACATATACGATCATGTTACGTTTGTACGTAATTGGTCGACGTGTTGTTTGACACCTCCTGGAGATAAATGAGCCAATAACAAACATGCAATAAATTGTGCGTCCAACCACCGCCTTTTACTACCACGACAATCAACCAATAAACAAGTTGAAATCTGTATGGGAATATATAAGACTATGAAGTCTAGCCTACAGGTCATTGCACTCGTGAATTTATCGGGTCTCTAGTCATGACACATCAGTAGTTTGGCGATGTTCTCAACGACGGTCAGTAGAACAGGCGCAAACCCGTAGAACATGTTCGGGACGGCGGCGTAGTACAAATGAACCTCAAGACCGGCGCGTTGCTAGGGCAGCACTGACAGACAATACCACGTCTACAGCAGAGATAAGAGCGAAGGTAGTAATAGATGACCATTGGGTACAGTTTACTTGCAGCAGGACTACGAGAACATGATCCTATGGTCACACTGGAAAAAAAAATTCTTCTTAATTTTACGGATAAGTGCTTGTAAAAATTTTCCAGCGGTGTCCGTAAACTCTCCGTAAAATTACGGACACATTGATTTTCAAAAACGGACTTTCCATAAAATACACGGAACCTCTCCGTAAATTCCCTAGTTCGTACGTCTAGTTTTAATAATTAATAATATTATTATTTTTATTTTATTATGTGGGTGTTCTACTGCGTATAAAATATATTAAAAAAATTAAAATATTTTATACTTAAACAAAACTTTAACCAGAGTCAAAAAGTTGCAAGTTCGCGTCGTGTTTCTGGTATAACATTTGAATTTCTATATTAGTCACATAAGCAACTTTTTTCAGTTTCTATTAAAGTTTATGTATTTTAAGTGTTGCTAAATGTTACAGACACCTGTTGCTACTTTTTTAATTTTTAAAAGAACAGATCTTAGAGACATTGATAACCTTAACTGCAGCAGAAACGACCATTTCCTGGTTACAGCGGCGAAGAAAGCTTCTTATAGACTCGCCATTGTTCGTGCCCGAAACCCGAAGTTATGGAAAATACGTAGATTTTCCGTATTTTGTATTTACGCACTTAACTACGTTTTTCGTCATTTCGGAGTGTATTTTCGTAGGAACTTCCGTAAATATAAGGAACATTTTGACAGTGCAGGCATCTTTTTCTACGACAGACACCGTCGTACACACCTACGGTGGTGTGAAAGTATCACCTGGGGAATTGAAAGGCTCTCACTTGTGTCAAGCGATGCGAGCAGGTTGTGGATTCACGACAGCGATGGCCGTTTACGTGTGCTACTTAATCTGGTGACTGCCATCTTCCATAGTATTGTTATGCGCCGTATGCCGCACTGGACGCGGCCACTGCGTTATAGACTATTCACGGTAAAATGAGCACTTTTGAAAGCCCTGCTTAAGATCTACTTCCACCATATGTAAAATTAACATTGCCATGGACCTCATCGCTTTATTCATGCATCGGTTCAGTGAAATTGTGAAATTATTCGAAAAGGAAATTTTTTTTTCAAATCTTCTCATTTTTACACTTTGATGCATTAAGAAGCACAGAAAGCGAAATCAATAATTTAAGTCGTCACAAATGGTTACCTAACACTTTTTATTCGACGTAGTTATATGGAACTACTTTCCCTACATCGTAACCAACTTTACTGGGCGCATGTCACTCAGTGCGCCCATTAAAATATATGCAGGTAGGAGCACTAACTTTTTATAAGATTAATTTCAAAAGTGCTCACTTTATCGTGAACAGCCTTTAACTTGTTATGTGCTGTTCGGCACTGTACGGGATGACCTACCTCAACTCTCCCCTCCTCACAGGCAGGTCCAATCGCTGCCCGGTCGCCCTGCGGCCCGGGAATGACTGACAGCCGGCCTGGCTGGCATTACAGCCCCTCCCCCCTACCCGCACCCTGCTGAGGGAGTCGACGACTTGAGAAGTCGAACAATAATTTCTGGTAATATTTTCCATTGGTGCAACGCGACATTTGGACAAATTTCTTCACTGTGCCCCAACACTGTAAATACCCACTGCCTTGGCCTGGAGGGTCGGGAGACTTTGCGGAAGCCATCTGGCTGAACTGCGGAAATCGGGAAAAGTCTTGTGCAGCTAGGGACATCGGCGGAGAGGACGGACGACGGCAGGGGATACGAGACGATGCTAGACGAGGTGTTTAACGTGCGAACGAACGATAGGGCGTGATACCCGCGGAGTAGAGGGACAACTGTGCTATGTGGCGCCCGGAGATCTCTTGAACATTTCGGAGTTTTGGAATCTGGACTGAATTAAAGTGGACCTGTTTGAACATGTGATACGGACTTTAGAGTAAACATTGGAACTGTTAAAAGTGGGCGTATGTATAATTCATAAAATAATTCAATACATATTCGTACAAAGTTTATTGGGGCTGATTTTAGTTATTTAATTACATTAATTTATTTTAGGTGATTGTAAATTGTATTGATCGAATTATTAAATAATTGTAAATAGCAAGTGATAGCAATTAATTGTGTGATATTGAGTCGAGAGTGTTTTTTCGTTGTAGATATTTTGAGTAAATTAAGAAGTTATAATTTACTCTTTAAATTAAGACCTACATACTTTAAAGAGCCTGGCTAAGATCACTGACTTTGAGAATTTGTAACAGAACATTCGCCCCCGACATACGGGCCCAGCTCCTTGCAGCATGGCGTGGGCCACAATAAACTACAGTCCCCGTTCATATTTGGTGTTTGTGGAGGGGCCGTTAAACAGTTGCCAGCACATTGCTCAGCCCGTTATGTTGCCGTTACTTTGACAGGAAGGTGAAATACTGATTCAGCGGGATAACGCTCGTCCATGTACTGTAGCTATGTGCCCTTCATGGCGTTCGACTACTGCACTGGCCAGCACAGTCTCCACTACTCACTCTCAAATAATTGTTTGGTTTTACAATCTGAAAATGAGTGCTTTTACTCACTTGTGTTTCAATGTGGTTTTGGTCCTATTTTTTGTGTGTGTTTTCAATTTGATTGTTCTGCTGTGTCCACTGATATTGTTTTTTTGCACTGTTTTGTTCACTCGTGTGGTGTTTTCGTTTTCGTCATTGTGTTGTCTTTTCTTTTACTTCGCTTTTGTTGTCATTCCTATTTTGTGACAATAAGTCGTTCGCCCGTCTTTTTGCCGTTTTAATCATATACATACATATTTTTTCCTTGACAAGGAAACTGCTTTTCCGAATAACCTGTCTGTGGTGTTGTAAGTGTTCTTTTCGATTTTTGTCTTGCTGAGTTCTGAGTGTGTGCGAGAAATGTTTATTTAGTCTCATGGTTGGCAATGGACACCGTCCAATCAAACCATCATAATAACATGAACTCACCATTTCCATTAAACTTCAAAGATAAAATTCCCGAATGCTGCCATACTGGTGTTTGTCTGCAATGCAATGGCAGCCGCTCAACAAAGCATTTTCTCCTCCTGTTGACTAGCCCGTGTCGTGTTTTTACACTGACAGACTTGCCACACCAACGGGCCATACGCCGATTTGTTACAACAGTTTCTCCTCTTTCAGCTGAAGTTACAGTAACTTCCTGGTGTCTAGCTTTCTGAGAAATAATTTTAGAATGCCCTTTGGGGTTAACAGTGATTCCCATCCCATCGACATTAAAAATCTTGTCTGCAGTGAGGCCTCGGTTTAAAGATCAAAAAACTTCGATACTGCTACTTTATTGAAGCCCACAGCACGAGCCGCCGATGTGGCTTCAGGTTTCTGAAGATAAATTTCAGGATGCCTCTTCATGAAAGCATTAAACCAGTCCACGTCAGCCATCTCATCAGATTTGTTGAAAGTATTTGTGCATTCATTTCTCATAGACAGCTGGAAAGCTAAAGACCTTAATTCTTTAGCAGTGAGGCCAAAAATAAGCTCCTCCATTGTTATTAAATACTGTACCAGTTCGAGTTCTTGCTGTTCACAGAAATCATTTTTGAAATGTCCCATGGTCTTGGAAACACCAACCCTGGGATTATCTCGCTCCTTCTTCACATACCGCTCCCGTGTTGTTTGTGGTACTCCGAATTGAGTTGCAGCTTTAAAGTAGCCCATTTCACTAGTCATTACTGCTGAAACAGCTACTTTCATTGATGCAATGCTCCATCGTTGCCGTATTCCCGGACCATGTAAAAACAAGCCAGTCGACGAATTCAATGTTTTCAGAATGGCTAGTGTGACTAATGTTTTCAGAATAGGAAGTGTGACAATAGAAAATTCTTAGTCACAAAATGGCTTTACAAATTATGCCTAAACCTTATAAATAACTGTAATCTACATTAATTTAACACCTTGTGAAACACATAACAGAATTTTAGAGCCACTAACTTGTCTTATTATTCACGAGATATTAAATTAGATATACCGAATAACACTACAAATATCTCAGTAGGTAGTGAAACAAACACGGGGCAAAATGGGGTAGTACTCCATCATGCCCCATGCAAATCAACCCCGTTTTGCCCCACGAGTAATTTTTTTAGGCTACAACCACCTAGCCAAAGAAAACTAACATGAACACACACTAGGAGCCAGGAAATGTTCTTAAAGCCACAACTTTTACATTGATTATGAGTATTAAGTTTATATAAGTCACTAAAATGGTTTACCTTGACTGAAATATCGCCCAAATAGTGCAAAATGCGCAACTCAAAAATAGCAAATGTACACTCAAAAATTGCACACTGTCAGTTCCAACTAACTGCAAACAACAAGACGGCTCCGTATAGGTTTCGGCGATGCGTTGCAGCGTGTAGTTGAAGTTCCGCCGATCTCCAACAGGTTGCAGCACATTATTGACAAAATAATCGCGCACTGTTAAATTTTTTCCGTACATTTACGGAAATTTTTACCAAAATGCACAGTAAATATACGGAAACGCAATCCGTAATGACGAAAAACTGAGTTAGGTGCGCAAATACAAAATACGGAAAATCTCCGTGTTTTCTATAACTTCGGGTTTCGGGCACGAACAATGCCGAGGCTATACAAAACGTTCTTTGCCACTGTAACCAGAAAATTATCGTTTCTGCGGCAGTTAAGGTTATCCATGTCACTAAGACCTGTTCTTTCAAACATTAAAAAGTAGCAACAGGCGTATGTAACACTTAGCAACACTTAAAATACACTAACTATAACAAAAACTAAAGAAGTTGCTTATGTAACGAATATAGAAATTGAAAAGTTATTCCAATTTCACCACGTGAGCATTGTAGGCAAGTTGTTAGGGTCGTGAATTTGCAACTTTTTGACTCGGGTTCCAATCTAGCTTAAGTATACAAAATTTTAACTTTTTAAAAATATCTTTGTTATACACAGTAGAACACTCACATAATGAAAATTAAAATAAATTTAAATTAAAAATTATTTAAACTAGCATTTCAGACAGCTAACAAGGGAATTCATGGAGAGGTTCCGTGAAATTTACGGAAAGTCCGTTTCTGAAAATCAATGTGTCCGTAATTTTACGGAGAGTTTACAAACACAACAAGATCAATTTTTACCAACACTTTTCCGTAAAACTAAAGAATTTTTTTTAACAGTGTGG
Source organism: Dryococelus australis (assembly GCA_029891345.1). Taxonomy (NCBI): domain Eukaryota; kingdom Metazoa; phylum Arthropoda; class Insecta; order Phasmatodea; family Phasmatidae; genus Dryococelus; species Dryococelus australis. Next base: position 295,872,669 of record CM057009.1, on the reverse strand, counting down.
TACCATGTTATGACCCGCTATCCCATATTGCCCCAGGCTACATCTGATATTTTCGCCGTGATATCGTGAAGATTTAAATTGTATGCTCTTACTTTGCGTTTTACGTCGAATTGGTACCGTTAGGATTGTTAAAGCGAATTGTATATATGAGTGCACTCTCTTCATCATATTGTATGTAGTTTAAACCTTCAAACGGAGCGCTGTGACGATTACATGAAAATGAAATAGAAGACGTGAAAACGGAATGAAATACTGAGTGTTCATGTTACCTCGTAAAATGGCGTTTTGAACGACGAAACACATTTGAGCAAGTATCTTGTATTGGTTTTATTAGAGTAGTTTATTCGTTGTTATCTCACTTGATACACATTGTTTAACGGCCATTTTTAAACGTTGTTTTGACAGCCATTTTTACATGCTGTTTAACTGATCCATCAGTCAAACATGAACCACTGAGTAAACATTGAAAAATGTGCCTAATGAATCAGTGTAAAATGCCACTGAATCAATAAGTGAAGGAAATCAGGCATCGTTTATTCACTGATTCATCAGTTAAATTCACTGAAGTGACTGTCGAATCTGTCAGATAATTTTGACTGATTGAAACAGTGAAATTCTTAGTGTATACTGGTACATAAACAACTAGCACAGTCCATGAGGAGAGGGAACATTTTTGATACTCTTGGTAGTTTTTTAAGGCTTCAGTTAGGTTCGCAGTTAGAATGGAGTGTCAGCATATTAAATGATGGAGCATCTGCGATGACATGTTTGATCAGGGGATGCCAGCACTGAAATATAACATTTACATCCTTAAAAAAAAAAAATAGTTGGTTGCCGTATATTCGTATAATGTTTTTGCATTAAAAATCTAATTATATCAATTATTCAAATAGAATAATTTCTTGAATATATATGTTTATTAAAATTTCAGTAATGTACATCTGTTGAATGCTTGATTTTTATCTGTAGTGCAATTCGATGGCGTGAGTGCGAAAGTTGCTAAGACATAAAGCCTTGAACACTTTATTATCTCTTATTGTCTGCAATCCACCAAAATTTATAAACTGATCAAGGAGTATACATTTTCCGAATTTTTGAACGAACTGTAGCAAAAATTTTTCACGTAACCATTTTTTTCCCAATATAACTTGCCACATATGTCCATAAACACATTTTAACAGTTTTATTGAAGTAACGTAAAACGGAGATAGGGGCATCCTTTATTGTGTTATTACTCAAGAACTGTAGAAGAAGAAAATAATCCCTTTAGTTTGCTTTTTATGTATTGTAGAAGAGAAAATTAGAAGAAAATCATTGGACGAGAATTACTTCTCGTTACAAGAAATAAAACATATAACTGACCACTCATAACAATATAATTATGAAGATTCTTTTATCTTATGTTTGCCGAGTCGTTGACAACATATTGCCTATTCATTTTAATTGCTTTAAATGAGTAGTTTTATGATCGCATGTAATTCGTATTCTTCCAAGGAAATCCTTTCTCCACGACCACATAGGACTTGTAATATTCGAACGTGTAAATAAATAGAGAAAGAATACTATGCACTTCTTCGTCTTTTCGGCTCTCAATAATCCGTTATTAAGTGCCGGCCTAACCACTGCACTTCATTCGTCGTGTTTTACATTATGAAAAATCTTAACTAACAACACTAAGAGCCCCGTGTATAGTCTATTTGTATTTCCGCCGGAGCATGACTCTCACTTAAAATACTACATTTTTAGACATCGTGTGGATAGCTGAAAACTGAGTACATGTTTCTGGAACAAAATTGTAAAAATTGTTAATACTTAAGTTTAGTTTATCACTTTAACTACTTTACCTTCAACAATTCAAATGGCTCTTATTATCCTTAACGCGTTCAGCCCCCTTGTCCACGATCGTGGTCACGTTGCAAATTAATAAAATTTATGACCAGTACTTTACACACCAATGCATCAGTGCCCAGTACTTCGAGAGGCTTCTTCGTGGATGAACTGGTATGTAGAATTTCCATTAGCTCTTTGATATAAATGGTTAATTCCAGTATAGCCTGTTCACTGTAAAGTGAACACTTTTGGACCCTGGTTACTTTTTCCTTTCAGCCATTTTTATTTTACATTTAACCAACTTTTTAATAAAACATTGCCATGTAAGTAATACATACAGTGTGTGTATTCTACCACGCTCGAAAACTAACGCCTAAGCTTTATATAAGATCTATTTATTTACTATTATTTCTAATGAGAAGGCTTTCAAAAGTGCTCACTTTACCTTGAACAGCCTATACCAGCGAGCACGCGGCATGTTGTTCGTTGGCTGCGAGAAAAATGTTCAACACAAGTACAGAGCACACCAAAAAATTACGATATTGCAACGCTTGAACTCAGAAATTAATAGGTGACCGAATATAGATGTAAGTGCAGCAAAAGAAAAATAAATATATGTATGTGTGTGTGTGTATATATATATATATATATATATATATATATATATATATATACACATATATATAATACACACAAGGTGATTTTGAATAAAATGCCAAAATTCAAACCACAGCACTTATGGACTAATATAAACAACAAAACATAGTAACAAAAAATTTTGGAAAGGTCATCTAGTAAGTTAGCATAACAGCGCCGGAAGTCCGCAACTACAAGTACCGGAGTGCACAACAATTTGTATATCACGAAGGTGAACGAAAGTGGCATGTCAAGACGTGACCGCGTGTACACAGGCCACCATGAAAATACATGGAGACCCTACATCGCCATTACAGCTCTTTGTGTGTTGTTGCAAATCAAATGCAAACACTTCTGGCTGCCTTCACTATTCAACTGCTAATATTCCATTGTTCATGTAGTTTGACACACGTGTACTAACAAGCAACCACTAGCGGCGCCCAAGTACCTTGAGATTGTGGTGACCTATGTACAGGCGTCCTCCGCATGACGCTCCAGTTCCCTTCGCCTTCGTGATATGCAACTTGTTGTGCACGCAGGTACGTGAAGTTGCCGACTCCAGGCGCGGTTTTGCCTTACTTCAATTTAAATTTTGAAATACTAGATAACCTTACCAACCATTCTGTTACTAGGATTTATTGTTTCTCGTAGCCCATAGATGCTGGGGTTTTAATTTTGACAAGTTATATATATATATATATATATATATATATATATATATATATATATATATGAGTGTGTGTGTGTGTGTGTGCGTGTATACACGTGCAGTAGTAGTAGTCACTAAGTTCGTTAATTCAGTGGTGTGTGGCTGCCTACACTAGGGTTGAGATGAGAGATTTGGGCGGCTCGCAACGAGGTCTTGAGAGCCGATGAGGATCAAATGAGGTGATAATGGAGAAGCGCCGGAATGCAACGATGATGAAACCGTAGATACCCGAGAAAAACCCACCGACCAATGGCATCGCGCCTACACTAGGGTCACCATTAATTTCACACACTTATTAAACAGTTGTAGTTTGTGTATATGTAGAAGTATTTTTATTCCTTCACCTGTTTACCTCATCGTTGTCTTCAGTAGAGTGTGGAAAGAATTGCGGAGTCTCAATTGTTGGAAATCCTTCACAAAAATTATGGAATATTCCGAGAATGAGGATGAACAAAGAAAGGATTTTCTTTCTTGTTTAGCACGGGAATCGGAACCAGTCCACTTTAGGGTTGCGAGGTGGGACGATAGGCGGGCATACATAATGATAGCCAACATGTCTATGGAGAATTCCGTTTACTCTTTCACACAAATGTAATTTATTATACTTCCAATAAAACCACGCCCCAGCATAACTGTTTTGCTTCATCATAAATTAACTTCGTCACGAGTCTGAATAGTTAAAGAAGTGAACCTGATTCCCTGCGTGTAATTTTAAAATAATGCGTCATTTCACGCGTGTAAATGGCAATAAGATGAGCAGGATACTTTTCACTCGACGATAGCCTGGTCTGTAAAACTTCAGGTGCATATGACATAGGTTATTTAACTTGTAATGTAACACTAAATGGCAGAACCAGGGGGGTGAACATGGTATAGGACTTCCAGGGCACTTTTATTTGGTGGTAGTTACAGTAAACTCCATTTAAAGAATAGCTGCGCTAGTATCAAGCGAATTCGGCCATTTTTGTTGTAATTTTTGTAAGCCTACTGTATATTCGTTGAGGTTATGTAAGCACGTGGTGTTATTGGGTACTGAAAAATTTCAATACTCCTTATTTGTGTGGGAGTAAATGTGCCGTCTTAATGGGTTATGGGGTTCCCAAGGGCCCTAAAATTGCAGTGTTTTTGTCACGTGTTTTTTAAAAGAGTATATATATATATATATATACAATTCGTGTCGTGTTTCAGTGTCAGCACTAGTACCACAGTGCTCTTCCCAGCTTAATGCACCAGAGTAATCCGACCAACTCCTCACATGCGCTCCAACGACCAACTGATTGTGTGTAATTCATACTGTTGAGCAAATACCACAGCAAGGTAGTGCCAATTTTCAGTGATAAGACGGGACGAATATGGAAATAAAATACGTATTGGTGAGCTGTGTTCGCCAAGGACTAATAAAACGGGAACGTCGATATTGTTCATCGTGGTTCTAGAGTCTACGATTGTAACACGGCCTGACCATAACCTAACTTTTAATTTTTTTTTTTGTCGTATACTCTGGAAATTTTGAGAACATGACACTAACTTTAATGACGTATGAAACATTATATTTGGTAAATCCCATTTTGAATCTGGCGAATATTTCAGAATGAAGAGGTAGGGTCTCATCTGAAGAAAATATTCACAAGATCATAAATTGGTATGTATTGAGGGTACTATTTATAACTAAAAGATGGTCGCATTATTAATTGTCACATACGAGCTAAGATGCACTATAGATAGGCGGGCAGTAAAAATAAGGGAAATTTTAGTGTAAAATGAATTTTAATAAATACAAAAAAAAAAAAAGGAAATTATTAAATAGGTAAAAAGGCCACAAAATTCCACATATGGCACCATAACTGTGATTGCACGCAAAATAATTGCAACTGTGCTTCCCAGAGTGCGTGAAATAGTGTGTGTTTGTAAGAAACGCTGGCTTGATGGGAAGGGCGGGGTGGGGGTAAGACGCATTGATTTACCTCCTTCATGTTTTTTTCTTTTTCTTTTTTAGCAAATTCGTGCGAGATAATTTATGCAAATATCTAGGAAAACACTATGAAGAACTTAAATTGATGCGATTCTGTGAGCTCGCAATTTCTAATGCTTCAGGAAGTCAGGTGCCACAGATTTTGCATGGAGCAACGGTTCTGTGGCTGTGATATAGGCTATGGAGGCGGATGGAAAGAACAACGCTGGAATTGCAAAACTACTTTCGGCAATAGTCAACTTATTTAAGCAACAGTGATTTTATTGTACTCGCCTATTTTTTTGGCGGTGTAAAGTATTCCCTTGATGAGGGGGGGGGGGGGGGAGGTGAAAGGTTCACATTTGTATGGATACTGACAACGAAACGTAGTCTGCCAGGTATCATATTAAATGCGGTGACCTGCCGTACTGTGGAAGGCTGTGATGTACATCAGTCTCTCATCTTATCTCACTTTCAGTACACAGTTCATGCTCCATTCGTAAATTACAAATCTTCACATGGTAGTTAGTAAATTGCCAATAGTAAACGTAGCAACACTCTTCTCACTATATACTTCACAGCCTGGAACAAGCTATGAGAATAAAAATTTTCCACGCTAACGGTAACAGTGGGTGCGGCATACCGTTTTGCTTTCGTTCACTGCGCTTATCCAGATGGGTCAAGGTCATCAACATGGCGATTTTCGTAAAGAATTATACTCATATATCCCTTATTAGCTTTTTATCCGAACCATGCAATGAAACATTACAGAAAAATGTAATTCAAACACAATGAGCCCATGCACACTTACATGCATTAAACCCACTCTATTGCAGTTTATGTATACAAGAAGTTATGTTACCCGTTTGTGGAAGAATAGATTTCTTCGTGTACTAAATATTTTAAGTCATATTACATGACAACACATTTACAAAACAGAAGGCCTAGTTAAAGGAAAATATAGCACACTTAATGTGCAGAAACCTCTCTTTCAAATGAGCCCTACACTTTCCATCATTGAAGTACTGACTGGAGCTGGTTTCCCGCTGCCTTGTTGTCATCACTCATCATCACACACTTTGAAATCACGTGTTTCGTCTTCTTAAATGTCTCCAATTGTTGTGTACATCGGTGTATTTCGTATTTCTACCATCCTCTTCACATATGTCCTATTTTTGACGTGTTTTATGTCACTGGTTCAATACATGCTTGATTATGTTGGCATTGTGAATTGTTGGCTGTCCTATAAAAACTTATATTTTTTGCACTTATGAAAAATATACCTATATTTAAAGATTTTTCTATAATTACTAAGTTGTATAGGGAAAATATCTTTATACTTGATTGTCTTATTTGAGCAAGGGTTATTATTGTACATAATGTAGATTAAAATGGATTTTAATTCTTATATAGTCCCGTAATTCTACTTTTTACACACATTACGCCAATGAATGTTAAAAGGAAATATAGTTTCTGGGCAGACTATAGCAAAGTTTGAAGGGGCATGTCAATTTAGTGCAAGCACAATCAGTTACACCAAAACTAACCAAATATAAATGTACAAATGAAATTAAGGTAAATATTAACATAAATTATTATCAGACATGTTAATGAACGTTAGTGCCAAGTACTGTATACATTTAAATTGGCTGGCTGTGAAATTAAAACAGCGTAATAACTGTACTTGTTAGATAATAAAGTGTGTGAGTACATGTATATTTACCCATAGATACTTGAATGGAAGAAGAGGTTACTATGTAGTAAAACACGGAAACTATGGAAGGCTTTCAAATAGTTATGGTGACATGTCTGGCAATGGTGGTGAGACGTTTCTTTCTCCTTCTTCTCCGCCCCTCGTCGTTATGCCGGACACTATCACGAAAACTCATATTTGTGTACTCTGTGCATCTTGAGATCGTACAATGCTGTGTATCATTGTTTAAATTACTACAGCAATCAAATGTTTTTTTTTTATTTTTACCTTCAGTGGACTAAACTTCCAGTATGAAATGCAATTAACAATTATTGTTATTAATGTATTATATTTTTTTAGTACATTCTGGTATTGTTTGAAATGTTCGTGTGTTTATTTTCAGTGGGACTTTGTTGATTGTAATTATTGGTAAAATTGTATGTCAGTGTTTATGTAACAATTTGAATTCACTAACAATTACTAGAACCAATGTAATTCACATCTGTGAAATTAAAGTTTTCCAATAGATTGCCAAGTAGCATTAAACAACTGAGTAAATCAGATTTCAAAAAGTTCAAGCCAACCCTATGAACATTCCTTATTCCATGGTCTTTTTACTCAATAGAAGAATCTTTCAATATTTAAATTGTGACCAGTAGTGCTGTCGTTTTTGTATATTGTTGCCATTGTTGTACAGGATTTTTGCAAGTGGGAACCGTGCCGGATAATGCTGCTGGTCGACTGGTTTTCTCGAGGATCTCTCGTTTCCGCATCTCTTGCATTCCGGTGCTGCTCCATTCTCACCTAATTACACCCACGTTGGCTCTCCAGACCTGGATGTTAACGGCAATCCAAATCTCTTCACTCAACTCAATGCCTAGTAAGAAATAGATCTTATGTACAATTGTATTAAACCTTAGTGCGCTCAAATGCGGTGCATTGTCCCTTTCGTACACTTTTACAGTCTTAGGTAAGCTTTGTTTGTTATAGGCGGAGGAATATCCTGGAAGTATAAATTTAGAAATTTTGCAGAAAATTGGGAAGTAACCATGATTGGGTTATAGGTATATGCAAGCACTTAATGTAATGTTGAATTTCACAGTACTATAATTGATTTGATTTTGCTTCAAATGTAATGGTTTTGTATTATTTATTGTATTCAGGTTCGTTATAATATTGCTGATCAATATTTATGAATGTGAGTTTTTTTTTATTATTTACTTACTCAAGATTGAATTCCAACGCTACATGTACAGTATAGTGCATAAATGCGTAGTCACGTGGAACAATAAATTATATTATTTGAAGGGCTGTTTAACGTCCCCCGGTTTTTTGCTTGAAAGCTTAGCACGGGACGGCTTACAGAGTAAATGATAGCCATACTTAAATTAACGCCCATGCCTTACCCGAGATTCGAATCCAGAGCTTCCCACACCCCGGATCGGTGGTGCACCAACCGACTGCACCACAGGAGGTAGGTGGTACAATGAAGGAATTTGAATGAATTTTATTTTATTTTTCTTGTTAACCTGTATTACTGGACTGGCAGGCTAATTTATTTTCTATTAATATTTTTGGAAGATTGCGTTTAGATGCCCGAAATAAAGTTAACCACTGTTCCTTCGTTACTAAGGTATTTATGTGGAATACCTGTATTATAAACAAGTTATTGTTTGTCAGGTACTCTGGGTTTAGTTAGCAAAATTTAAAATTGTAAAATTAATTAGTCTTTTTTAATTTGCATTTATGGGCGACAGTTTCGTGGAGTCATTTCAGAATAGTTGTTAGGTTTGCAGTATCATAAATTGCATGATTATTTAATAGTCATACTTAGGTATGATTATTGTCATTTCTTGCTGAAGCATGTGTGTACAATGCTCATATTCACTAATAATGTAACATCATTCCTTTCATATTTGGGAGATTACACATTCAATCACTGTTCCAGGAAACAAAAATGTGTGGAAACCACCTGATCCATCTGAACACACAATGTAGAGGCGAGTGTGATATTACCAGTTTTACCGAACTTTCATACGATTTGAGTAACAAAATATTCTTTACATGGTTATGTCAATTTTTGTCCGTAATCTTGGTTTATATTTTCGCAAAAAATGCTTTGAAGTAGTGTTGCATATTTTGCATTTTATTTCTTTCATGCTAGTCGGTTATTTACGCAATGCCAGAATCAAATACTTTGTAATAACGTCCAATTATATTGTAAGTGATCGCACAATCAGGAATAAAATTTTTTTTGTGTACGTGTGTTTGTGTGTGTGTATTGTATATATATATATATATATATATATATATATATATATATATATATATATATATATATATATATATATATATGCATTGGTTGTACAAAGAAATCGTTGCGGTAAAATGTATTAAATTGTAATTTCTTCTGTCAATCTAAAGTAATAAGTTCGTGGGCTGTCATTCGTGTTTGCTTAATAACACATAATGTATTTTGTGTTTATCAAAAAAATATGAACTGCGTAATTTTCCATGGTTTAAATAAGCGTACACCTAACATATATAATGACTTATTCAAAATCCAAAGTGGTTAAATACGCCTATGCGTAAAACGTAAGCAAAAAAAAATGATTCTACGAAAGAAACAAAAATAAAAGACTCAAGGTGTGGCGAGGGATGCTGTGCGCATCCGTAGGTTTGTGTTTCCAATTCTCGCCACGAAAAGTTTGTCGCCGTTGTCGTTCTCACAGAGTTTCGAGGTAAAATATGTGACACAAATTATATGCTTGGGTTTCCTCTCTTTCTGTACGAGCGGATGCTCGTTGGGCAGAACTGTCCATTGAAGATGACATCCGTATGGCTATCACGTTTGTTACGCTTCCGACTGGAGTACTCGCAATTTAAGTACCGTTGCAGAATCGAAGTATATGGTGCGAAGTGCCGTTGGAATAGCCATCATTAGAGATCCGGCAATTTCGCAAGTTCCAGCGGTGCCTGGGGCAGCGGTGGTATGGCGGTTAGACTACCCGCCTCCAACCTAAGTGACCAGGATTCCTTCTCCGGCGGGGTCGCTCCCGGAATTTCGCATGTGGGAATCGTGCCGAGCGATATGACGCTGGTCGGCGGGTTTTTCTCGGGGATATCCCGTTACCCCTGCACTTGCAATCCGGCGCTGCTCCATGCTCACCTTGTTTTACCCTCATCGGCTCTCAAGACATCGATGCAAAGAGCCGCCCAAATCTCTCCACTGCACTTAACCGGCTGGTCGATCGGCTGGCTGGTAGGATACGAAGCGCTGTTTGGCAAACGGCGTTGCAACAGTTTCTTTGCTGGTGAATCCATTTCGCTGGCGCATACTGCTGCAGTTTGCGGTGTAAGCGGTTCTTTTACCTCGCTATTCATAATTACTATGAGGCATTGTACTGATATTTGTACGCACAATTACAAACAAAAATTATGTTTGTGGCAACGCCTCAAATCATATGCTTATCCGTTGCTGAAGAAGTTAAAGTATAGGCACATGAGAGCAAGGTAAATTTTTAACTGTTTATTTCAAAATTGTCCACTGTAATTTTGAGCCAGTTACACACGTGTTTATGAGTGGAAAGCGATACTCGAAACACTGCCGTGTCTATCTGTCATGTCGGGTTGATATTATCAGCATGGCAAGTCTTAACTATCTGCACACATATCACGGACTCTCAGTGGGGAATATATATAATTAATTTTGGTAAGCTCAGGCATATAAATAGCTTCTCATTCTCACATAAGCTAATATTCGGGCCATTTAGTATTATCGCCACCCGTTTGGTCTTGGCGGTCCCATCAATCTATATAGTATATTCCCGGTTTCTTCACACTTTTGGAATCATGCCTTTGAAAAATCGCATCACGTATGAGGTGTTTGGTTGTTTCATAATTAGGCCTATGTTAAGTATCACAAGTGAGTGAGTGAGTGGGCGAGTGATTGAAAATATTTGGGCGGCTCTTAACAGCGAGATCTTGAGAGCCAATGAGGAAGATTGACGTGAGTGTGGAGCAGCGCCGCAATGAAAGGGCGGGGGAAACGGGAGATCGCCCAGAAAACTCGCTGGTCTGGCACGATTCCCACTTGCGAAAATCCGGTAGTGACACGGCCGGGGATTGAACCAGGTTCGCCATGGTGGGAGGCGATCAGGCTAACCGCTCAACAACCGTTGCCCCTAATTATCAAAAGTGTTTTATACTTCTGTAAACCTTATAGTGCCTTATTTTTTGTTGCATTGGAATTTTGTTGATATTTTCTATATAAATGATAATTTTTAGTTTACAATTAATATGAATTAAAACAGTGAGCAAATAAGTGCTAAAGTTATCCCTAGTAAGAAATAGTCCTAATACAAAATATTATTACACTAAGTGCTCACGAATACGGTGCGCTGTAACTTTCGTGTAATTTTGTAGACTCGGATAAGCTTTGTTTGCATGAGGCGGAGGAATATCCTAGACGTAAGACTTTAGAAGAACTTCAGAAAAGTTTGAATAAACTTAGAATTTACTATAGCTTACGATCTTGTGTGGATCAATCACATGGAACCCTAATGTTTAGGCCACTTACGAGTACGCGTGTGGAGTTTGCATTGGCAGGGAATATACTCCGGACACTTTGACCATCTGATGAAAATCCCGCCCTTCTAAAAAAGTGTTGTAGACATTCTTTGATGGACCGCTAGTTCAGATCTCATGTTGGTACTGTAGAGTGGTGTTTACTAGTGGGTTCTGTCATTACACGTGGAACTTTACAACGCCTGATTTACTGTCTTCTATACAGTACTACTGCGACTCGTCATCTTTACACATTCTGAAACAAACTTCTGAAAAATCATCCAATTTATGACATTATTGGTTTATTCCTAAATAGCCATCTATCACAAGCGTGTCGTAATTCAGTTACCATTTGAGAAACTTATTATCGGTCAAAATGAACTTTCACTTATTATTTATCTGCAAATTATACCATTCAATTTGTAATTAATATGAATAAAGAAAGACTCGAAACAGGCATGTTGGTAATTTCAAGAAATACCTACATAGTTCTCATGCAAAATTGTATTAAACTGAGTGTTTACAAATTCACGGTGCGTTGTGCCTTTGGTGTAATTTGTTATACTGGGCGAAGCTTTGTTTGCCCGAGATGGAGGAATAGTATGAAAGTAGGAACTTTACTAGGGCTTCAGAAAAGGTAGACATAACCATGGCGGTGCTACAGCTTGTGCAGTGCCCCCAACATATTCATATGCTACATTCACGGGACCATAGAGACCAAACGGTTCGCCATAATAGAAAATGGCCTGCATAATTTCTTCCCAGTTTTCACCTCCCTACGCAACTCCAGTATTACAATCCGCCATTTTTTTTTTACACAGTGTACGTTGACGTGGGTATCGGAATCTTCGGGGCAGGCACATTGTTTCACCGAAACCCCACTGGCTCCGGTGATTATTTTCCGACATGAAATGTGTTCCTGAGAAGAAAAAAAATTCTTCCCCCCTCTGGTGCGGTGAGCTCATTGATCACATTAAGCGGGGAAGTGCGGACGCCATTTTACGTGGCTTCCCCTCTCTCCCTCCCGCGAGCTTATTCAATAACCGGCGTGGTTTTTCGACGTCGAGGGTCGCACCCTCTCCGGAACAACCCTTTCTTCTGGCCGCCCGGCTCGGGAAGGGGTGTGATGGAGCGTCGCTGCAACCACGTCCTTCTTTTGTGATTGGATCTGCGCTGCGAGCGTGCCTCTGCAACCCGCATGGTCACACATCTTTCCCCCCCCCCCTTCCCCCAGCATCCCCTGATCCGTACCACACCGCACGACCTTCAAACCCGTCCTCATCTCGCGCCTGACGCTCTGAAGAAACATCAGCCGCGAAGTGAGAGCAGAACAATCTTGTCATCTTGTTCCACGGTGGCAGCACCTACCGGCGCACCCACACATTTCTCTAAGGAGGGCATACTCCGACTTAAGCGAAGCGAGGAACGTTTCGACGATAGGCTATTCACGGTAAGGTGAGCACTCTTTAAGGCCCTCCCAACAGGCATTAACCACTTAAAAATATATCTTATTAGAGCCTTAGGTGTTAAATTTTGAGAATGGTGAAATGTACACACTGTGTTTATTGGTCTCATTGCAAGGTTTATATTAAAAGCAGCAGGAAGTTAGAAATTGGGTGCATGGAAAAATTGAGAAGGGCCTTAAAAGGTGCTCACTTTACTCTGAACAGTCGATACTAAACGTTCTGACGTGCGTGTTATTTTACGACAAACACTAGAAGAATTATTACCTCACAACGTGATGAATTTCATTACACTTTCCAGCAACGACATATTTTTATCACTATTAACTCCTTAACATATTATCCGGAGTACACTATTTTAAATTTTACATATTACAGAATAAGTGAAATCATGGTCAGTGATGTACAGGTCCTGAAGCTAGCGCCAATGTGGGCATGACCTTGGTCAATGCTATTGGCTGCGGCTGACACACCAACAATTTTATAGTGGTGGTTCATTTTGCTATGGATCTATTGAAACCCTTTCCATTGGTTCCAAAGTGTCAGGTATTGTGAGGCATTTGTAAGTACTTTTCACACCAAAAATATCTTCTTTTACAACACATGAAAACAAACTTTACAGTGTACGTTAATGGGTCAAAGGCGCATTAACCCTTTCAGTCACTGGGTCCTCAATTGGGGACACGTTGCAAATTAATGAAAGTTATTACCGGAACTGTACACAGTAGGGCACCAGTGCCCAGTATAGCTAGTGGCTAATATTATTTGTGGACTTTTCTACCCATCATTGACATGAATGTTTAATGCCAATATCATCGAACAAGCAACACGTTGTTCATTGGCTGGGAAAAAATTGCTGAACACAAGTACAGTTCATACCTAAAAATTACGTGATTGCAACATTTCAACTAGAAAATGAATGCGTGACCGAACGCGTTAATATATTTATTTGTAAGTGACGACAATATTAGGGGCAAGAGCGGGTATACAACATTCATATCTCCCCCTGGACACGCCCCACAGCAACCCAACTTTCGTGCCAGCTAGAGAATGTTCTCTTAGTTTACTTCAGTTCTTTTTGTCGTAGAAATAAACGAAATATTGCTGAAGATTTCCCGTAGACTGGACTGCATGTTTTTTAGTAGTGGCAGTGAGCTCTACTATATAACCATAGTTGGAGATACAAGCACAGACCAGGACATACAATTCTGTTGCTTTTACGATCGCCGTTAACAATATCTGTATTGTACCAACAGCCAATCTGATTGATGCACTATATTAATAGTCTAGATGGGTTATAGTTTAAGAAATTTGCTTCCTATGACTGTAAATTAATCTCAGTTCAACCTCGAGTACAGCTCCTACGCCAGGCATTAGGCTGATGCTGGACCCTTTCATACACAGTTTTAATTTAATTATTTATTTTATTTGCCTTCCGTAGATCCTATAATTGTCAGGATGACCAAGAATATGGAATTTTTCAGATTACAGATTCGCTACCAAGTTTATAACATACAAACGTATAATATAATTACATTATATGCATAAATAATGGAATCTAAAACACAGAAACACAAAATGCACTCATATTATCATATTATAATTTTGTTTGCTAAACATATAAATACAATAAAGCATGAAAACCCCTTGAGTGTTATTGACACATTCTGTGTTTATGGGTCATGGGAGGTTAGTTAATAGTACTATGCGTCTATTATGTATAAAAAAATTCATTTAGAGCATAAAATTTACAGAAAATTTTTTAAATACCAACTTGAATTTTTGAGATTTTCTTTGCCAAGTTTTTCAAAATCTGCTGGAAGTTTATTTTATAGTTTCATATCTAAAAAAAAATTTGCAAATTTTTGGACTATCTTTAAATGGGTACAAATTAGACATAAGTTATTATTGTTTCTAGTATTGTGTGAATGAATTTGGTAATTACTTAAATGTATGAAGGAAGGTCTACTACAAAATTTGTAAGTGATTACTAATTGAGATGAGTATGGAGCAGCGCCGGAATGAAAGGGCGAGAAAACCCGCCCACAAATGGCATCGTCCGGCATTCCCACATGCAAGAATCCGGTAACACGGCCGGGGATTGAGCCCAGTTCGCCATGGTGGTAGGCGAGTGAGCTAGCCACTCGGCCACTGAGGACCCAAATGTATGGGTGATGTTAATGCCAAAGTGCCGAGGCTTTTAAATAGGGAGCATCATAAACCCGAATTACGCCTGTAGCAACCGGAACATCTATCTTATACGCTAATGGATGAGGTATCCAAGAAAGAGATTGTGTCGTAAAGAGACCCGTTATACATCCCCCCGGTTTTATGCTTGAAAGCTTAGAAAGAGATGGCTCCCAGACTAACTTATAACCTGACATAAATTAACACACATGTCGTGCCCGGGATTCGAACCCGGAGCCACCCTCGGGGCGCACCAACCAACTGCGCCACGGGAGGTCGACACCGAAAGAGAGAATTGAGTGGTAGAAAGCAAGTAAACTTGTTTCAGAATAGAGATTTTTAGAATATAAGAGAAATGTCGAAGAACAAAGCATACTGTAAGTTTGGGAAATCTATAAACAAAAATTTTTTTTTTTTTTTTTTTTTCAGTAAAACAACTATCAATCTGTAAACTTAAAAATCTTGTTGAGAAACTTTCCTTCATTTTAATGTTGTCAGGATTGTTTAATAGCTCATTTATTTTATGCCTCATGGTGGGAAATTTTAAAAGTCCAGTTTCTCTGAAATTTGGGGAAAGTTTATTTACACTGAGCATTCAAATTTTGCGAATAATGATAATGGCACAGTATGCTGGTATCGTCTGCAAAAAAGTTTCAGCATTGCAAATTAAAAATGAAGGCAAATCATTTACATAAATCAAGACTAGTAACGGCCCTATAAATCGACCCTTGAGGAACTCTTTACTAGTTTAATCCCTTCTTAGAGTAGATTTTGTTTTGATCATTTGTACATATTATAGATACTTGTTGATATCTTTGTGAGAAGTATGATGGAAGCCATGAAATTTCCGTGACACCAATTCCATAAAACTTCAGTTTTTTATTTTAATAGGATATTGTGATCTACGCAGTCAAACGATTTAGTCATCTCACAGATGATTTCAATAATGTTTTGTTTATTATTTATAACTTTAAGTTTACTAGAAGTTAGGGTAAAGGTAACATTACTGACAGACTTGTTATTACGAAATCCCAATTGCAATTTTGCAAGGTTTTCTATCGAAAATAATCAGAACGCCTTTTATACAACACTTTTCCAATATCTTAGAAAGGTTGAAATAAGTTATATTGGTCTGTAATTAGAAACTGAGGTTTCATCATACTTTTTGTGGTGTGTTTAGCGTATATTATATTTATGATGATTAGGAAACATACCTGTTACAAGATATGAGGTAAATATGCGACATAATGGAATGCTTACTATTAAATAAGCACACTTTTTTTTTTTTTTAGCAATATGGTGAACATTTCATTAAATGCTAAAGGATTTTTGCATAAATGCTTTGTACAATGTCGTAAATTTCATCAGGTTTAACAGGATCACCACTAAATGTATGACCATTATTATGCACATTTGTTCATTGCACTTTACAAGCTGTTATTTTCTGCCAGCTGTTTGTTAGGCGGCTCAATACTGAGAATAAAAAGGAAGACATTACGAGAATAATTACCTTTTGCCACCAACCCGAATTTTAGCATGCCCGTTTCGCCCGTAGCACGAGCTGGAATATATTTTTTTTTCTGTCTACAAGATGGGGTTTTGGTCAACGAACAAACCAACTATAACAGTTCATGTTCGCCGAAAAGAGTGTAACCGCTTCTTTTTCCGACTGAACGTTTATGGCATATTTTATTAAGAGTGGAGAGATTCGGGCGACTGTTAAAGAGTGGGATGGAGCTGCGCGTCCAAGGTCAAGAAGCGAGGGAGCGATACGGGCGACATTAACACGCACTTCTAGCGCCTCACCGCTCCTACCCGCAAGGTGTGCTGTGTTTCCGTCGTAACGCTATACTTGCAAATTAGATATATGACAGTGGTGTTTTATTACATGCGATGAAAGCTCACAGATTAAACTACGCCCGTACATTTGTACTTTTATTTTGCCGCTTAAGAAAACTGCATACACAAGATTTAAAAATGCAATATTTGATAATTTTTCTCCGAGAATACACTTAATACGACAAAAGAAAAAAAAAATAGTTACATAGATAATAAATATTTATCTTTTTTGATTAAAAGTCGTATTTGCATTTGCCGAGATACGCGTTTTTGCGCAAACAGCTATTTCACAGGAAATATTTCAGTCCGTCCCACTCGTAACAACGACGTCTTGACAGCTGATGAGGATGAAGCGAGGTCGAAATTGCAATGCGCTGGGAAGTAACAGCAGGGAGGAACGGGAGATTCCCGAGTAAACACTCCGGCTAGTGGCATCGTCCGGAACGAATCCCACGTGGGGTAAATCCAGGGGCCACTACGCCGAGAATCGAGACGCGGTTCACAACGGCGGGAGGCGAACGCGCTAACTGCTACACCACCGTGGCGCACGTTCGACGAACCAGATGAATGCTGCGTGTGCTGAGTGCAGGTATCCCTAGTTATTGGGGCCGCGGTGTTCTAGTGGTCAGACTACTCACCCCCAAACTAGGCGAACCAGGTTCGATTCGCGGCGGGGTGGCATGGGGGGATCGTGCCGGACGATGGCGCTAGCTGGCGGGCAGTCTCGGGGATCTCTTGTAGCACCACACTCACCTCGCTTCGCCCTAATCGGCTCTCGCCACCTCGCTGCCGAAATCTCTCCACTGCACTCTCTCTTTAATTATTAGCCTGTATGAAGAAAGCGGAGGAGTTAATAGGCAGTTACTAATTTAATTATTTTCGCGGCGGTGTTCCGTTCCGTGCGCGAGGGACAGTATTTCACACAAGCACTGTCGCCACCGTAGTTATTGGCTGTTCACGGTAAAGCGAGCACTTTTTAAGGCCCTTCTAAATTTTTCCTTACACCCAATTTCCATCTTCCTGCTGCTTTTAATTAAAACATTACAATGTGACTAATAAACACAGGGTATACATTTCACCACCCTCAAAATTTAATGCCCGAGGCTGCAATAAGATATATTTACTAGCGGTTAATGCCTGTTGGAAGGGCCTTAATGAGTGCTCCCTTTACCGTGAACAGGCTATACCCAAACGCACAATGTCCTGACAACAAATACGCCCCCTCAGTTTAACATCCACACACAATTGTGCTCATAATTCTTATAGGTTGCTCATGGTAAAATGAGCACTTTCAAAAGCCCTGCATGAGAGCTACTCATGTGCGTGTTGTGTATTCTTACGTCTTGTGTAAAAATAACACTGCCATGGCCCTCAGCACTATATTGTTGCACTGATCAAGTGAAAACGTGTAATTATTATAAATGTAAATATTTTACGTATCTGCTCATTTTTACACTTCGATGCATAAAAAAAAAAACAGAAAGTGGAAGAAATTATTTAGTTATCACAAATGGTTACCCTAGCACTTTTCATTCAACGTTAAGATATGGAACTACTTTCCATTCATCGTTACCAACTTTACTGGACGCGTGTCACTCAGTGCGGCCATGAAAATATATTAAGGCAGGGGCAGTAAGGGGTAGAGTAATAGTGCTAGTTGCACAAAACCAGCCTCCGTGTTTCAACAGTCAAGTGCTATTCTGCCAATACGACTGTCATAAACGAATCGTGGTTATGATCTGAGTGTGGTGAGTAAGTGAAGAGATTTTGACGGCTCTTAACAGCGTGGCCTTGAGATCCGATGGGGGTGATTGATGTGAGTACGGAACAGCGCCGGAAAAAAAGTGCGGGGGAAACGGGAGATCCCCGAGAAAACCCGCACATCAGAGGCATCGTCCGGCACGATTCCCACATGCGAAAATCTAGAATTAACCCCGCGTGGAATCGAACCCGGTTCGCGTAGGGGGGACGCGAGAATTCTGACCACGTCAACACCGCGGCCCTGCCTTAGATCTACTTGTATGGACGCTGTGTATTCTTCCGCCTTGTGTAAAATTATCATTGCCATCGGCCTTAGCACTTTATTCATACGTCGCTCAATTGAAGCACTGAAATTACTGGGAAAGTAAATATTTTACAAATCTGCTCGTTTTTACACTTCGATGCTTTAAAAACACAGAAAGCGACAGAAATAATTTGAGTTTTCACTAATGTTTGTCTAACACTTTGTATTCAACGTTAAGGTATGGAACTACTTTCCCTCCATCATTACCAACTTTACTGGGCGCATATCGCTCAGTGCGCCCATTAAAATACATGCAGGTTGGAGCAGTGACTGTTTTCTAAGGTTGATTTCGAAAGTGCTCACTGTATCGTGAACAGCCTTTAATGCAGTTTGATGAAATTCAAGGTGGTAAAAGTATTTTATTCCCAATAAGGTGTTTTTCTTTTAGAAATTAAGATGCAAACAAACACGTTCATCACTGCTGACCAAGTGACTTAGACAGTTTTTTGGTGTGGCGTATGTCAGCGTTGGATACATGCGCAGAAGGCAAAAATCGGGCTACGTCATACTTAGTCTATGTTTTCAATAGCCCGCCGTGTCTGTCCGTCATCTGTCATACGTCCACCCGTCTCCTGGCCTAACGATTTACAATAACACTACTAATGTACGTCATCAGTTAATTTCTGCAAAATAACACAAAAACAAAACTGTTTCGAAATCGTGAAAAAAATCTGCATTATAAGAGAGAGGTTCTGCGGTATTTGAGTGTTAATACACAAGACACCTGCAAGTAACGGAAATTAGTCGATATTAAAAAAAAAAAAATGAGAATTATTTTATTACTTTTGCAATTGCCCAGAAGGAACTAATGGTCCCGAACGTAATTATCAACAAATCTTCAGAGTAAATGTAACTTCATCGCATTCTACAGATACACAAATAGTCATACGGAAAAAAAAACCAGCTAGAAAAACGCGTCACACAGTACACAGCTTTATAATCAACTCGGAATAAACAAGTAACGAAACGCACAAGTAGAGAAGGCTGTAATCACACCCGTCCGGCAAAAGTTAAAGCTTGCCAGTCTTTGGGTGGACGGAAGAAAGTAATTGTCGGACGGATCTGATTAGTTATTGGTCACGTGATTGACCGGGGGGGGGGGGGGGGGGGGTTGTAGGACGGGCGGGGGTAACAGCTTATTGTAAATCCGCCAATGATCTTCCCTGCAGGTGACTGAGTCGCATACCGTGCTTACTGTTCTCGGCTATGAATGGTTCACAGTCATAGAGCCAATTAAGGAACAAGCAAGCGATATGACGGCTAAAGTACAGCACGTGTCAAAAATGTATCATTTGCAACACATCAAACCTCAAATTAATTTGTGTCGGAAATGGGTTACCTAGGCCGGGATGTGTTTTTTTTTTTTTTTTTTTTTTTTGCAATTACTGTGCAACGTGGCGTGTTTGTGGTAAACGGGCCTTAAATTTTTGTACTGGCTGATGTGCATTTTGACGCAATAACTACCGTTTCAATTCGTAAAGTGGTAAACGTGTTTCAATTCGTAAAGTGGTAAACGTGTTTGAAATTGTGGTGAACTTGGATTTCTTTTTGGTAAATATTACGAGACTTCATTTATGAACTGAGTAGTCAGCTGATTTAAATATATAAGTTATCTTTACATGTGTGTATATATATAAATGAAAAAATCAGAATATTTGAATACTGAATAAGCACACCAGAATTTTGCTCTCTTGCCATTTATTATTTATTAATAATATCTACAAAAAATTCATTTAGCCCACATCTCTGTCTAGCAATATAAATCACAGCCTGTATAGTTGCTTGCGTGCAATTTTAATTACTTAGTAAAACCAATTTCAAAACATATGACAATTAATACTCAAATAATGATTAGTGAGGTGATCAATGAATGCGGCGGAATATGAAATAATTCGGGCGGAATTTATTCTTTGTATGCGTACCTTTAGCAATGGATTCATTGGGTAAATCCATTAGAATTAGTGGTAAACAGATATATCTAGAACAAGTGATTGTTCACGAAAAAATATGAGTACATGATAGACTTCAGTACTATAAGCACCTAATAGCAGTTTGTCTTTTGCTATTGGTTGCTTTCTGCTTGAGAAGGTGTTTTCATATTTGACCTGGCCACTCAGATTTCGGCAACATCGGCACGGCTTCTACGTGGTTCGTGTGCAGACAGTTAACACGTGTCAAAAAGTGATTCAGCCAATCATGACAGGCAAACGATCCTGCAGTGTTTTGAATCATAACTTGTTTTAAAATATTTTCGAGAAATTTCACTACCCCTAGATACAACCCTAGGAATTTGGGAACAGCTCCAATGATAGATATCGGTTAACGTGTACAATTTTTCTTGCTTTACTAAGCTCTCGGAATTAAAATGTCTTTGTGGCGTACAGTTTTTTATGCGGTTTTTAAACTTGAAACAATTTCTTAAATTTTTTTTTGTATTAATTGTTTGATGTACGTAAATCTTTAGTTTTCATGTGGTAGCAACCTAGTAGTTCTTCACATGCTCGGCCAACAACTGTTTATTCATTGCCTGCTGCCATGGTGTGAGGTTACCGAGTGCTTAACTATACAGAGGTGAAACATACGATTGTATCGCATAATGAAGCCGCGCAAGCCAACAAAATGGCGTCACTAGCTAAGAACATGTCGGAACAACGTTCGCCAATCAGCGTCCAGTATCGTACTTGCCAGGTCGCAGATCACCCGATAGGTAATCTTCCTCAGCATGCTGTAGCCAATCAGACACAAGGTCAATTCCTCGATACTCACGCAGTCAATTAGTGAATGTGTAAGCCCACGTTAAAAAAAAAACCGCCACATAATCTTTTCTCTGTGTACTTATCTAATCTGTGGCGAGGATTTGAGTAATCAACAACAAAATATCTAAATATAAAGATGTGGAATGGTGAGGCGGCGCTCCTTTGAAGTACTCCCACTAGGTAATTGTAAAGGGCCTTTCAACGTCCCCCGATTTAATGCTGATAAGCTTGGCAGGGGACGGCTTACAGGTTAACTTATAATCTAACTAAATTAACACCCGTGTCTTGGCCTGGATTGGAACCCAGAGCCTCCCGCATCACAGATCGATGGCGCACCTACCGACTGCGCCACGGGAGATCGGCTCCAACTCGGCATTTCACTGGCAGGGCCAAGCTGTGGAAACGTGACTTTGGTCTGATCGGCTGTTGCAAGTTATGGAATACTTATTCCCTATTGGTCGGGGTGCTGTCTGGCAAGTTGGTCTTCAGGAGTTGATTGTTCAACGACGTTCCGCCATATTTTTAGCCGGTGAGGCCATTTTGCTGGCGCGTGTGGCCGCAGTTCGCAAAACACACCACCATTTCACCTCTGCATACCTCAGTGCTCCAGGCATCAACTGTGTTGCATTTTCGTCCTCCTCGTTGGTACAGGTTGGAGACTTGTCGAGGGTGTATCCAAACCACTCTTGTCCAACCACAACACGAGCGCTGCAGTATACTTGCTTGAAGTCTAGCTCGCCGCAGGAAGAATATCTGGAATCCTCATACCTCCATTCAACAACCGTTAGCCTGTAAATCACTTCTTACGGAACAAAATATTTTGACACTCAGCAGTAAAACAAAGTAAACGTTTTTCCAAAACGTGAGTTTGCTTAGGTAATGAAATAAACAAGGCCATCATACATAGACTTCATCATATTTATTTCGTATGTAGCAAATGGTTTTCTTCATTACACTGTCAGTTCACGTACATACTGTGTTTTCAAACAACTTATAAAATTTCAGAAATTTGTGTAAGGGAACAATTTATCATAGGAATTTGTTTACAGTAATGCGAGCAATTGTTGTTCAATTCCAGGTATTTTATGTACAGAAGATCGATCTTCCTGATTGTAATATATGATATCTGTGTTTCTTTTCGCCTGAACGTAGGAATTCGGTTCATGTCAAAATGCACGATTTTAAAACGATGTACGTTCTTATTTCCGCTGGTGCTTATACTTTAGAATTTAAGAAGATTTCATTGCCAAGTTACCTAAAATACATTCAAATTTGTAACTAGCACAGACAATACAGACCTAATATTCGATCTGATGTGCCTCATTGGATTTTTTTTCTGATTTAAACTCTAAGGAAGGGAAATAAAAGGAAACGTTTCAACACACTTTAACATGTTTACTTTACCATAACTACTAAACTACGGACAAACTGGACTATAACGTATAGCTCTGTTACAGATAATGTAATATGAAATTTTTTCTTCAGTTTCGTAATGTTAATTATAACGTAGACATGCATTCGTATTTCAGGTGCTACGTTAATATTAATGAATATAGAAAAGTTTTGTATGATTTATTCTTAAAATCTTAAAACAGCAAAAATTGCAAGATCTCTAGCATTGCGAATGAGAGCGAGTCCAAAATTCTCTATGCATTTCAGTAACTCCAAACTTCTACAAAGCGATCTTCAGTAATTTAACGAGGAAAAAAAAAAAAGTTATGTAGGGACATTCAGTAAGCTACTAAGCATTCATCTCGAGCCATACGTAAATTTTGTGCTGGCTGAGATTGGATAAAAACGCAAACATTCCGACACTTGAGCTGTCGCAAGGTACAAGCAGAGCGGCTTCCAAGAGACCACTGCACCTGACTGTACAAAATACTCTATTATTAAAATGTAGTACACGCTACCACAATTGTCAGAAAAGAACGATTTATGCCACATATGAAAGAATAATGCACGTATTTTGTAACACTGTATGATATTTTTCTGGGATTTACTTATTTAAATATATATATATAAACATGAATGAATAGCAGTATATATTTTTATACGGATTTAAGCGTATTTCTTTATCGGATGCTTCAAATACACTTTTTGGAAGAAGAAGAAAAAAAAAAAACTTCATAAAGTAAGGCAACTGCAATAATCAATGTGACTGCATGTAAGCAAATACTGGTATTAATGTAACTATATAATGTTATAAAATTTACTTCGTATGCATTAATTTTAGTAAAAAATTCGTAACTTTCGTAGCTGTAATGGGCGTCGAAAATATTGATTAATTATTTTATATATTTGTAGAATTGTTACTAATTGTTTCGTTACATACAAACACCCTATTTGTTATAGTGGTCTTGCTGGACGAAAGGTTTCTTCCAAAATGTGCTAGAATCATCCGTATTGCAAATACGCTTGAATTCTAATTGAAAATCAAATATTATAATCTGATTTTTAAAATTACATCATTATATTCGATAAAAATATTTTGCAGTGCTACAAGGTACGTGCATTCTTCTTTCACATACAGTATAAATTGTGCTTTATTGAGAGTTTCGGTGGCGTATGTAGTGTTTTTAATGCATGTCGTACAGGTGAGCGCAGTGGCTCATTTGATAACAGTCTCCGTCCACTTTGATTAACAATGCACCAGCACAGAACAGGCGAGGAAAGAGAACTGCAAGCAGCGCGTGGATCGCGTGCTCCGCGACAATTCCCTCGCTCTACAGAACAGTGTGTTGCTATTGTTCCAGTTCCCGGCTGTAGGCCATC
Source organism: Dryococelus australis (assembly GCA_029891345.1). NCBI lineage: Eukaryota > Metazoa > Arthropoda > Insecta > Phasmatodea > Phasmatidae > Dryococelus > Dryococelus australis. Next base: position 295,848,202 of record CM057009.1, on the reverse strand, counting down.
GCTGGAGTTTTAACTAGGCATCTTACGTTTTAGTATTTGGATCCATGGTCCGACAGCCCCGCGGAGAGTCTCTCTCGTCAGGTGCGGAGCCATATCACCTCAGTGAGGTTTGTTCTTCAGTTAAGTTTTTTTTTTTTTTTTTTTTTTTTCCACTATCCCACTTACGCCGGCCGCTGCCGCCCGAGTCCATCCCCGAGCTTCTTACACAATAGACAACTTTAGCATTTGACTTTACATTCCCTTTCCTCTGACGAAACCACCAGTACACAGTACAATTATAAAGTCAGAGTTCAGACAATTGAACATCGGTTCTGCGAGCTTCATAAAAATGTGTATCTTGCTATGTAAATAATTATTATATTATCCAGGAATGCATTTTAGGTACCTTTTCTAAAAATAGGCTTAAAATTTTAATTAAAAGTTTATTTCATAACCAAAAACTCATTTGTTTACTTTATTAAAATATGTCAATTCATATATTTACTCTTCACGTTTTATTCATTTGCCATTTATTTAATTTAAGACGAGCATATTTTAATATACCGATATTAAAATAGCCCTACAACAAAATAACGCACTTTCCACATGACCTCTGATAAATTCTCGGCAAATTGCTGCATGACTTTGACTTTAAATTTTAACTTTTCGAAATCGTAAAGTCAAGAGTGCTTGACTTTACCTTTGACAGTTCCATTGTGTCAAGCTCCATAGTAAACAGCATGTCGGAAAGCAAACGTAAAGCCAAATGGTAAAGTCAAATGTTAAAGTTTTCAATTGTGTAAGGGCCTTCAATCTAACCTCCGGGCACAAGAAGCTGGTGACATAACGACACCCCCAACGGACGGACTCCGATTGGGTGACGCTACCTCACTCCTGCACGGAGCTCTGCAGATCAGAACATATTAAAATGGCACCAGTACCCAGCTGAAGGCCATAACTGGTCTTAGTTAATTGAATTTAAAACAAATTTGGAAAATAATATAAACATAAAATTTGTCACGTTATAAAAATTAAAAACAATTAAATTTTAAATTTACAGAGCCTTGAAATTACATTTTGTTATAATCTAAAAGAAAACGGATACGTTATAATAAAAAATGTCAAAAATTAAAATTCCTCGGCCTCCACCCACAGAGATCTACAGCAAGACGTCACATCTGCACTGGTCAATCAGCAGCAGCAGATCAGCCCCGCGTCGCGAAGCAACCTATCAAGGCATGAGGCCTGCGGCCAGAGCGTCGGGCGAGCGGTTGCACGCTTACGTCACAGAGTACTTAATATTACAGAGGCGAAATACCTGCTTATATCGCGAACTCCAGCCGCACACGACGGCAAAATGGCGTCACTGGCCAGCCACATGCCTGGACGCCGCTCACCAATCAGCGCCTGGTATCCTACTTGTCAGGAGTCGTCTCAGCCAATAAGGGAGTATTTCGCAGCACGCTGTAGCCAATCAGGCACAAGGCCCGTTCCTAGATCCTCGTGCAGGCAATTACGAAATGCCGTATAAGCACGTCAAAGGAATCACCACGTATGTTCGCATCTGTGTGCTTATCTACTCTGTGCTTACATGGGAGGAGCCTCCAATACACTTCACTTCTGTAACGTTTACGTGTTCTTTGAGTGAGTGAGAGAAGAGATTTGGGATGCTCTCAACATCGAGATCGTGATAGCCGATGAGGGTGAACTGAGGTGAGTATGGAGCAGCGCCGGAATGCAAGGACGGGGGAAACGTGAGATCTCCGAGAAAATCTACAGACCAGCGGTATCGTCCTGCACGATTTCCACGTGCGAATATCCGAGGGCGATCCTGCTGGGAATCGAACTAGGTTCGCCTTGATTGGAGGCGAGTAGTCCAACCACTACACCACCACGGCCCCTACGTGTTCTGTGGCCAGACGACTAGAGAGAGGGCCGGGATGGCGTAGTGGTTAGACTAATCGCCTCCCATCAAGGTGAACCGGATTCGATCCCGGATTTTCGCATTTGGGAATCGTGTCGGACGATGCCGCTGGTCGGTGGGTTTTCTCGGTGATCTCCCGCTTCCGCCACAATTTCATTCCGGCGCTGATCCATACTCATCTCACTTCACCGCCATCGGCTCTCAAGACCTCGGCGTTAAGAGACGTCCAAATCTCTTCACTCACTCTTCACGGAGAGGGACTCACTAACGGGACGAAACTGTCGGTAAGTGGTGAGGGACCATTGTTTCGTCTTTCTCACAGAATGTCTAGTCATACAGAGGCGAAATGGCGCTTCGTTTTCTTTGATGTGGGAGTGCCCATTCGGTGATTGGCTGCGCAAGGCTCAGGGGACGGGCATCGTGTCTCATTGACTGCTGCTTGCTGCGGAAGATCCCCTATTGGCTGCATGGCCTACCGTCGGCTGGCGAGTGAATGGCCAGGAGCACAGATCAAGTAAGGAGACAAGAGCCGACATTTTCGTATTGTAAGGATTATTTTTATTTTAAAGTATTTTTCAGATGTGGTGGGTGGTAGGTGCCTGGATTAATACCAACAGCAGACATGCGTTACGAGAAATAATCACCTATTATAATAAAAGAAAAAATAGTTTTAACGATTATTTTGTGATAAATACGCTTCATTGAAGTAGTTAATAATCACGTTGTGTCCAATGTTTAATAAAAGAGATTATTTACAAAAAAGAAATATAAAATTTGATTTTTTTTTCCGGGTATCATTCACAGCATGTTTACGGCTTGCATTATTCTTGAGAGGTTCTAGAACGAAGTTTTAAAATTGCGTAATTAGAACCTACTTGACTAACACAATTTACATTCCGAACGCTGTTTTCGGCAATAATTAAATATATACCTGTGCTGTTTGTGTTAACTCTGTCTTTGAAATATTTACGTTACCTTCAAATGTGACGAACAGAATAGAATGAATCTTGCACAAGCAGTGCAAAAAACGGATTAAATATTTTAAATAGTTTTAGCAAGTTATTAAATCAGCATCTAAAATATATGTAGGTTAAATCAGTATGTAATTTTGACTCAAAACAGATATGTTCCATAAAGTCATTAATTCTCGTGGTAGAATGTCTATGTTGGTGTTATCGCGGGCACTAACTTCCAATGACGCGATTGTAAACCCTCTTTACTGTCACCCTCCTAGCCAGGCGTGAGCTGGCTGGCGAACGGAGCGGCCAGTCAAGTGATAAGGCACGGCGTGCGCGGTACAAGGAGCTGTTTCTCGTCCGTATTCGCTCTTGTTCTATGTCAACACTGTGAGTGGAGTGCGCATGCCAACTGGGTTTGGACTGGCTTTCGGATCCGCAACGCTCTGCTGCTCTCCTGACTCGAGAAACGTGGGAAACCTGCGACCTCGACTGAGATGAGCGCTCTGTTCACGTAACGGCGTCTTTTCAAAGGCCACTACATTTCTTCTGGCCAAGTGTTAATGCAACCAGAATATAACCATATCGCGTTTATTTTTTTAGTAACTTCACCACTCTACTAGACAAAGAAACGATTCTGAACGTACTCACTACTGTTTGAACACATAATTTCGACAGTTCAGCTGAGAGCTAGTCGAAGCTGGGGAAAAGCGGAGCAGGCGAAAATCATTGTATGGGGCGAAGAGTGCAACGCGGGAAAGTTAAATGTATTCAATTATTTTTTTGACATGAACCGATTCACTACAGGCTGAAGCGAGGACTATGAGCTTGTCAACATATCTTCCGTAGTTTTTCATAAAGTACAATCCATAAACATGTACATACAATATTGTATACATAGCAAAGCAACATGAACACTTTTGTCATACATAAATATGATACTATAATATATATTTATATAATTATTAATATAATATGAAAAATGTAAAAAAATTCTTCTCGTCATTATCTTACCTGCACCTGCCACTTATTTTGATTCTCGTTACAGCACGACCTGGCTACAGATGTATCTCCAGTTTTCAATATATAAGTGTTTCGTACCGACTTCAGCTACTTTAAGCTCAGCGGTATAGTTTTTTACGTGTGTATTTTCACATAATGGGAAACTACGTCTTTTGTAAGTGCAATTATCAAGGATTAACTAAGGGGATTAAAAGATGTAATGCAATATAAGAGTCTCGAGTGTGTACGAGTATCAGTAATGTAGCACTAACATTAATACACATTAAGAAAATATCTTAATAAAATAAACTGAACTTCTTACTTACACTGTGGAGGTAATACGCCGGACCTCATCACTTATATACACGGGTAACTTGTAAATCGGCAGCTCATTTATTTTAAACACGTGTGTAGTCAGTGAAAATTAACAATTGTCCTGCACAGTGTTGTGAGGAGAAAACTGGAGATTCTGTAGTAGGCATGCTTCTTTCAAAACTATTCCTAGAGACATTAACCACTACACAACACCACAACACTTTAGTTGAACATTCCAACATCACCTTCAATATCCTTTACACATATCCAATTTTCTCCTGTTATTCTGCACACCCATAGTCTATACTTACACCTCTACAACTCATTACAAATAAAACATATCAAAAATGGGTTTGTAATATATCTCAGATCTTATCAGTGAACAACTTCGAACTCTCGTCACATTTTGAGCAATATGAGGCGTTAAATATACAAAATATAATCCATTGGTTGGAATGCCAGCTGTTTACTCACAGTGGATGTATTCAACTTTGCCAGTTTAGTAACGGATAACTTTTGCTTGCATTCTAAACCAATAACATTTGTTTGGAATTATTAACACATCTGATGGCAAGACTCGCAACGGATTTGATTAAAACAACATAAATGTTACCATAAATTAATCAAATATATTTTCAATAGTAATTTTTCGTTTTAATAACGACACAGGGAATCGGTACCGTATTTTAATGCAAATAATTCCGAACTCTAAAAAATAACATTCGAAATTTTGTGGAGATGTTCTCGTTATGTTAATAATGGTTCGACAACAATAAATCGTCTTACAAAATTTTCCTTTCTGTCTCTGAACATTAACCAGCGTGAAAAAAACATAGATCAGGCGGAATTACAACATGGAGGTGACAGAAACTTAAGCAGCTCCAGAGTTTGCGTAAGATTCAACTAAGCTGTTTGAAGAACAATATCCACGTTTATAAGCGTTCGAAACTGGAAATACTTATTATTCAGCACTCTGAAATACGAGTTAGGAACGACAGTATTGTCTCAAAAACACACTAGCTACTAAACGCCTATAAACAGATTAAAGAGAAAAATTATATTATTAATCTTTAGTTTCAATTTTACAACTTCTGCCAAACAATACCGCCCTTCTCCACTAACACGTCATTGTATGTAAGGTTTAAAAGAAATTTACTGAAAGGAAGCGATGACTAGAAAATACCGCAACGAGCCAAGCTTGATAGACAATGTATTTTAGTATTCGGTCTGAAAACAATACAATAAACATATATATTGCAATAATAAGTTCTCAACATACGTTTTGCCTGACTCAATGCCGTAGAAGTTAATTCACTTCGCTGTGGTTATTGCGCAGCCGTCAGATATTTGTAGGATATAAATCTCATGAATGTAAAAATAACGTGAGTTCTCGTGCAAATCAAATCATGATGCACCGTTACGTACCCAGCTGGATTCCGTACACGTCCATGGTTTTTACATTTTTGCTTACAATGATGCGTGAAACATGCCAGGGATCCACAGATCTTCGCAGTAAAGATGCATTTCTAGAGCGAAGAAGAAACAAGGAAGCTATTGTAAACGGGTTGGAAATAGGTGTCAGTAAGATGAGAGAATCGTTTGTCTAATCCAAACAAATGCTATTTTTATGCGGCCAAACAAATATATAATACCCGTTTTAATAAATTAATCTTTTAGCTAAATAAGTTTCGAAATCCAGCAGTAGGCTGGTTACTGACTTAGTTTTATCAAACATGTATTAATTTGATACGGTGGAGTTCAGAAATCTTCGTGAAAAACATTATATCTTATTGAATCTGATCTGCAGGTTTGTTTTGTCGAATCAAGACAAACGTTTCTCTCGGCACAGATAACCAGTTGAAGGCAACATTTACAGCACGTAGGAGTAATTTCCAGAATTATGGCAACAGCGCCCAGACAGCAGTAATTCAGAGGGATGGCTGTGTAAATAAAGTTAATACAAAGTAGAAATAATTTTTTGTGTTCTATTAAAGGCTTAATCACTTTTGTCTGTATGCGTACTCCCAAGTAAGAGATACGGGATTGATTCATCATAATCTTTATTAACGCCCTTATTCTTCAAGTTTACAACGGGAAAAATATCTTACTCCTGATTTCGGAGAACTAGTGAATTTCGGAGGACGAATTATTTCACCAACAGATTAAAATAAAATGGCTTTAAACTTGTGCCACTTTTATTGCTAGAGTCACCAAGAAAAATCACTGAAGTAAAAGGGTTCATTGTGAATGCGTGAAGCCCATGGCAATTTGGATTAATCTCTTGCAAAAGCGAAGTCTTGAATTCCCAGTCGTGGGCCAGGAGTACAAGAATGCACGTTATCCGGCATACAAAGGGACGCCTGATTTTCGTGAAAATAGTTTGACACGGACTATATTTCAATATTTTCTTCTGATTATTGGTTGCAGGTTCTAACGATAAGACATGTTTTTACTTCACTGGCCTATCAGAATTAGGTTACTCCGTTACTGAACGTCTGTGATTCGCGGGTTAACACCTCAGACACGCAACAAGTAAATAATCTATTCAGAAAAGTGGGTTTGAGCGATAGTGTTTAGACATTCAACTAGGCAAGAAATCTTTTCGAGAAATTCAGGTGTCCCTAACCATACCTCTGACGGTGGGGGAAAAAACTATTGTCATTACAGAAATTTTTGCCGAGATTCACCATTGATAATTTTGTTGTTACCACTAAACTATTTGTTAGTGATTAGAAATATGTACTTAATTCCTTAATGAGGTATATACACATTTTTTTTTTGCAAAAAAATGCTGCCTTCATAGAAAAAAAATGTAAAGGTAAATTTAACTTGTTTTCTATTTGCAGCACCATTATCAGTTATAGAATGACGTGAATTATTATTTCAACTGCGTATCTGCCCATTACAGCTGCGTGACATTTATTTATGTCTTACTTTAAAAATATACAGCTGTGACTTTGCAGAACGTGACCTGGATGCCTAGCATGTTCTAGCCCACGCCATGTAAGCTACACAACAGTCAACTTGCATCTTGACTAACAATGCTGCACCTTGCTGAAACAAACATACATAAGCACAGCTGGGTAGCAGAATGTAAACAGATTAAACTGGAAATAAAACTACATATAGGAAACATTTTGATCCGCATACTCTTTTTAATTTCATAAGCACAATCTCCACACAAACAGGAACTGGAGTCTAAGAACTTCGTGCATACAACCGTCTACCTTGTATTTAGTTTTAAAGGTTTCTCTACACCTCTCATACATGTCTGTAAGAAATCCTGACTTCTATTACTATGGCTGCAAGAAACAACCCAAAGAGTGCTTTCAGCTATGAGTAAAATTCGAATCAACTGCATTATTTATCATCTGTAAATTTGTAACCAATTGTAACAAAAATATTTTCGCACTTACTAAGGTACTCTAAGTGCTTTTTTTTTTTTTAAACTGATTCAGCACCTAGTTACTTACTTGCATAAACAATACTTTTCAGCATTCTCTATAAAAAGGCTAAAAATTTTCATTTTAAAATAATACATTATGGCTAATATAGGTAGATAGTAGAATTGGCAGAAACTGAAATGTTACACCTTATTGCTTTGTTACATTAGTAACGCACAAAACCGCCAAACACTGCATAAGCAAATTGCATTGCATAAGCAAAATACCGGTATGAACTATTTTTGGCTTCGTATTTTTAATGATTGCTGAGTACGTAATTAAATGACAGATAAATAAGTAGGATATTGTGATTTACGTGAATTTCAGTTATAGTAGCGTTCTTCACACTGAGAAAAAGTGTCTGTCGAAACTATATAGATTTTTAAAATAGAGACATCCATCTGATGGGAAGTAGGTGCCATTTAAATATTGATAACATAGATATTACCGCCAACAGAAAAATATATCAACAATACTTGTATTCTTTCCATAACAATCAGAACCGCAATAACCTAGCAGAATATTCTGTTGCTAGTACTGAACAATTCTGTAATCGGGTTTGCGGGTTGTGGGAACGATCCGAATGTAGTTGAAGGTGTTTTGTTCGAGATGCTATCTATTCTGCAGCAAGAACGCAGTTCTCTGATGGAGCAATCATATTTACAGAAATGGCCGCGGCGGTGTAGTGGTCAGACTGCTCGCCTCCCACCTCGGCGAACCGGGTTCGATTCCCGGAGGGGTCGCACGTGGGTCGACGCCGCTGGGTCGACGGGTTTTCTCGGGGATCTCCCGTTTCCCCCGTCCTTGCATTCCGGCGCTGCTCCATACTCACCTCACGTCTCCCTCCTTGGATCTCAAGACATCGATGCTAACAGCAGCCCAGATCTGTCCGCTCCACTCCATATTTACAATATAGCACATACAACAACAGGCAGGGAAGCAACAACGGATCGGTCGGTATTACTGTGTATGTTAACAATATCTGGATGGTACCTACAATCCATCATATGGCTGCCCCTATTTTAATAGTATCGAGGGTGGAGCGATACAAGATGCGTGAATGGCGAACATCATAACGGATGACTCTTTCTAACGAGTCGAAGTCGTATTTCGTTACGACTCACGTCATAGAATTGTCTTTGCGTCATCACGTTCCACGTAACCGAATCGAATAGGAACTGAGTTCCGACGGGCATATTCTTTGGCAGTGTCGGAACTGGTCTGCCCTTTGTTTGCTAGCTTCCCGTTTGCTTCGTTTCAGTTCACTTACTGTCTGCAGGCATTTGAGCTTCGTGCCCAACAAGAAAACAATTATCTATATATATACAACTAAAACATCAACATATAAATCTTGTGCTTACAAAGGAAGTAGCCCACTTTTTAACGCGTCACTCTTGAAATGCTCCGCAAGTTACCACATTCTCAAATTACAAATATAATGTTTTATTTTTAAAATAAAAATAAGTTTTTATTAATACACATGGCCTAAACCAACTTCCATTGGTCTCGAGATACCAAACTTTGATTCCGAACACTGGATATAACTCTTTATTCGACAATAAACAAGTTGGGTAGTGCCCCAATTGACGGGAATTGTTTAAATGACAAGGTGTAATTGGAGCACATATTCATTTTTTCCAGTATTACGACGGGACGACAGTTATCCAGACATTTCCCGTGTAACCATGAAACAGGAATAAACATACAGCAATAGTGTGACCTAGTCACAGTATCATGAACGGAACTGTACAACGACAGCAGCAAATTAAAAAACGGCATTTTCTTGTGTAAGTGGGTATACAGAGGGTTGTAATGTCTCGCCTTCTGCGAAGTCAATTCGCGAAATAAACGTGACCCTACTAATGAAGAAAAGATTGATTGATTAATTAATTGCAAAGGGCTTATTAACGTCCCCCGGTGTTATGCGTGAATGCTCATCAGGGGACAGCTTTACAAACTTACTTATGACAACTTAAACTAATACCCATGACTTGCCAAGGATTCGAACCCAGAACATCCCGCACCCAGATCGGCGGCGCATCAACCGACTGCGTCACAGGAGGTCGGCGAAGAAAATATTAAATAAATGTATCGATAAGTTAACCATTTAAACCAGTACTCGAATTTTAATGTTTTAAAAATCCTCATCCATCACTGAAGTAAAAATCAGTTGGCCAGTGTTATATGATTCACGTGCGTAAAAATGATTTTATCTGATGTTTTATATATCACTAGATACCAATGTTTCAGACAGTGTTGATATTTACGCAGTATTTTATAAGCTCAGGAATACGTTTGTTGTTGATTTATATTCATCTTTATTATAAAAGTATGTTGACTTAGTGTGGCAAATAAATGTAAGTTACACGTTTTATGTATGCATGTGTCAGTCATACCTATCCAGTGGGACGTTACGACATTTAATAGTCACATGAAGGACTGTAAATGTATTTATGTGTTCTATGTACAAGTAAATAATGCCTATTCACCCAGGATTTATGCCTTATGACAGTCACGTCCATGCCAGTAATGCATAAGTGTGATATATGCACGTGCCAGTCATTCCTGTTCACTTAGGCTTCGTGAAATTTTGATAATCACGCGAAATCATTTAAACGGATTACGTGATACGGAAAATGGCATTTCATGCAGACAGCAGTATATAGTATATATAGTAATGACTATGATAACCCTGCATTGTCGTTACATTATTTCAGAAAACTTCTTTGCGGTAGTTTCGGTTTAACTCTAAAGAAAATGATTTGGTCTGATAAACGACCGTGATTAAGAAATAAGAGAGAAGTAACAAATATTTAAAAATTATATTTAAAAAAATTATACTAGGACTGCTCCGAGACTCGAACCCATCACCCAACGTGTTATTAGTCGAACGTCCTTTAAAATACGATCACCATGTCCTATTGTGTTCGTATTACATTTGATAGGCAGGGTAAGCATGGTAGGAACATGGGCCAGAACATAACGTCGCATCTTGGGAAGAAGTGAGGTTAGTGATATGGATAATGACATTAAACGTCTGCAGGTGAACTGCAAATTTGCTCAGTTACAGTGACGTAACTGCAGAATATATCGGTATACGAACTTTTGGCGTCGAAACAACAGTTACGTACTGAGAATTACGATGTAAAACAGGAAACCTTCTACCTCGCTGAACCGTTACTTTTGGTGTTAAGTAAAAAAGGCCATGGCCGATTCCTACCCAATCCTACCCCAATCCCTCTTCCCTGTGCAACTTACACCGTCTATAATGACCTCGCCTACCTTTGGTACTAATTAATTGTTATTTACTGTGAACAAAAGCAGCTGGAATAATGTGTTTATCTTGGCTTATAAAGAAAGGTAATATTGCTATGAAAATAAAACATAAAGAAAACAGCTATTAACAGGACACCAATGTTTCTCTAACCTTCTTTTTGAATCAAAGAAATATTGTTACTGTAAACAAAACAGTCTCAAAGAAATGATTTTCTTTGCTGTACAGAAAACTCGGAAGTATTTTTTAAGAGTGTAGCCACACGTAAATTTAATAATGTGGTTTCGAAATATGTACAAAATTTGCAAGGATAGATCATAAAAATGGATTTCTAACCGAAGCCAAAATTATTTCCTCGATTTAATTTTTAGCGATTGTAGGAACTATAATGGTGTTGTGTATGGATATATATATTAGGTCGTGAGACGGGAGAAAGATAGGCAGCTCAGTAGCACAACTGTAAAGGTCATGATATGTCGACAGTATATGGTGGAGATTTGCTAAGGAAAACTGCACCTAGCACAAGAGCGGTTCAACGATCTGGTCAGTCGATCCCAGGAACTCACACTGAACACATAGAAGCCGCTCATGTGAAAGAAGAAGAAGAAAAAAACTTCCGGTCTCACTTTAATTCATCGTTTAAAATGCGTATTTAAGCAGACAAAGTGACAAAATAGTTAAGCATACAGAATGGAATTGTCATGCCGATTCTTTCTATGTGGGCGCACCCATTGGCTGTGCGAGGCTCTGGAACACCCCTTGTGTTTCATTGGCTACTGCGTGCTCGAAAAATTCCCTACTGGCTGGGCAGCCGCCTGAGTAGGAAATTACCAGACGCTGATCGGCAAACGGCTCTCCGCCATGCTTCTGGCAAGTACCGCCATTTTGTTGGCGTGTGAGGCTGCAGTTCGTGGTACAAGCGGCTGTTCCGTTTCTGCAATTTAAAGTGGTCTGTGACAAAGTACTTGTTATCTCATCACAGCTAATAAGTAGATACCTAAATAATTCGTGAATTCATTTTGGGACAAGATAGAATTCAATACACGATCGTTTATATAACTTTAGACATTGGTCCACACTGTGTTTGATACGTCCTGGAGAAAGGTGTCCAATTGTCGCTTTCCACTGTGACAGCAGACAACCAATGTGCAGTTGATATCGGCATATTTGTACATAAGATTGTAGAGTCTAGCCTGCAGGTCATTGTACTCGCGAATTTTTCACGTCTTTGCTAATAAGTGGCGCTAAAGTTATTTTGCGAACATATTTCAAGACAAGATACATTTCAAACACTGTAGGGTCGTTTACGTATCTTGATTGGCTGAATTATTTGTTTGTCACGTGTTAAGTGTCTGCACACGAATCACGTAGGAACCGTGCCAATGTTGCCGAATTCTGAGTGTTTCGGTCAAATATGAAAACGCCTTCTCAAGCAGACAGCAACCAATGGCAATAGACAAACTACTTTTGGGTGCTTATAATAATGAAGACAACCATGTACTTTTTTTTAGAACAAATACTAGCTCTTCTAATGAGCTGTAGGCAGGGATAGGATAATTTCACAAGTTCGATGAGCTGTTGACTACTCCCACACTCTAAACTTGAATAAGTGAGAATTGAGCCATATCAGCCATATACGTGAAAATTGAGCAACTGGTAATCAGTTCTAGATAACTAATTTATAGAAAGGTTGAACTTCACTTACTTATTTGCGATTTCCTTCTGAAGGTCAAGAATGTCACTGTTATGAATCACTTGTTCCCAGTTAATTTGCTTTATTCGCCGGTCAGCAGTAGCTTATCACCTGACGTTCAGTGAACGTTATTTCACTGATTGATATCATTGATTCTGATTTAGAGTGCATAGTCCTGTGTACACTCGAGCCACATACCTTTGTTTATTGACTGCTGCTGTGGAGAGTAGCCTAGGGGGTAGTGAAATTTCGCGAAAATATATCAAGACAAGTTATATTTCAAAACACTGCAGAGTCGTTTACCTATCATGATTGGCTGAATTACTTTTTGACACGTGTTAACTGTCTTCACACGAATCACGTAGGAGCCGTGCCGATGTTGCCGAATTCTAAGTGGCCAGGTCAAACATGACAACACCTTTTCAAGCAGACAGCAACCAATAGCAATAGACAAACTGCTGTTGGGTGCTTGTAGTATTGAAGTCTGCCGTGTACTCATATTTTTTTCGCGAAAAATCACTAGCTCTACAATTTTACTCCATACCTGGCAGTATGGCACTCGTTACATGTTTCTTTACAATTCTGCTACTGGCTAAGTGTCTTCCAGAGCGTGTCTAATGAGTTGTGAACCAGTTGCAAAGGTGACTTCAATGAACACGTGTTGGACGTCTATCTTGGCCTGAAGTGAGTGAGTAAGTGAGTGAAAGGGTTTGGGCGACTCGTTAACAGTGAGGTCTTGAGAGCCGATGAGGGTGAAGCGGCGCGAGTATGGAGCAGCACCGGAATCCAAGGTTGGGGAAACGGGAGATCCCCGAGCAAACCCGCCGACCAGCGGCATCGTCCGTCACGATTCTCACATGATGCGAAAATCGCCGAGTGACCCGGGTGGGGACTGAAACCAGTTCGCCTTAGTGGAAGGCGAACAGGATAACCACTCAGCTACCGTAGCCCCTTTTCCTGAAATGAATTTCCGAAATTTTCCTGCCCTTTTCTTTAGGTTTTGCGTGTCGCCGACAGTGATACGAAGCAGTCACAGCCTGGAGCTTTATCAAGGTTTACGGATCAGGTAACCGCAGTGCAGGTAATTGTGCACTGAGCCTCGCTTGGGTACAGCGCTGTCCAAATATGTCCTACCTGTGCAACATGTAGACCATTGTAAGGAGTGGGACTGAATGTGTTAAATATCGCGAGAGACACAGCGTTTCACAAAAGTATTACTTTTAATAAACATACAGCACATGTAATTTAATCAAAGACATCATAAATAAGCACGCTATCACTTCGCGTTATAAGAAATGCGTCAGGCTAGACCTCACAATACTATATATACCCGAACACAGATCATACAGTCCGAGCTCACTCTGCTGTTCGGCTCGCCCACACGGAATTAACCCACCCGAGTGCTGAATGTACACGACTGGTTCACACTTCTCCACGCTGTGTCTGATGTGTGGAGGTCTAATGAATTATGTGACACTAACGTGTAATTGTGTGACACCTAGCATGTCACCAAATTACAATACGAAATTTCATAGTTTCTAATAATCAGACATTTCTCACATTGCAGGCATGGCGGATAAGAGGAAAATATGTTGTATCCTGCTGCGGGGACGGCGATTGTCCACGCCAGCCCGAACTCTAAATCTGAATTAGTAACTTCAGTCATTAGAATTAATGTTCTGAAACTTCAGTTGACGGGCTGGTATCTACTGGCGAACCAGTAGAATACACTGAGGTTTTATTGCCAGGCCCCTGAAAGTAACACAGGATTCCATAGAAATCGATGTTTAATCAGTGCATAACAGCAATCAAAATGACTAGTAGAGTTTACTTATCCAAGCAGAGCAGTTTGAACAGATCTGCAGGCGAATTCACTGCTTTGGAGGGTAGACGTCGGCATGCGGGAGCGTATAAACGGGAGTACCGTGTGAAAACTCACAAAGTTCACCACGTGTACTGCACCTCGAAGATCCCTAACCGGATCCCCGGTGTTCAAAGACAGCTGTGTGGCGGCGGAAAGCCAATGACAGGCGCCCCTTCTCAGAACACTAAACCGTGTCCCAATGGCCACCTTGTTGGAAGCAAAATGGTTAGGTAGCCGATTTCGTCTGCGAATTCGACGACTTTCTTTTCGTAATTTGCGTCTTGCTATCTGTGAACTTCGAAACTAACAAATTACCAAACCACCTCTATGTTAGTTTACCCGACATCAAATGCTTAATACGTATATAACTGGAGCTACTTTTACAAACGAATGCGTGTCCCATTCGAAACAACTATTTAGTAAAGTAATTCGAGGATGATATGTTTATTATTTCCCGTTATGGATTGGATTATATATCAGTAACATTTTAAGATTATTTTTATTTCATTCTGACGATGTTAAACATTGATTTAGACATGGTTTTAAGAAGCTCTACTGTATATGATACGAACTCCTGAGTTTTTTAGATTTGAAATAATTATTTCACATTTATCTAGTATAATAGAGGCATGAAAAATTCGCGAGTACAATAAACTGCAGGCTAGACTACAGCCTTATGTACAAATATGTCGATATCAACTATACATTGGTTGTCTGCTGTCACAGTGGAAGGTGAAAAATGGACACCATTTTCCAAAAGGTATGAAACACCGTGTGGATCAATGGCTAAAGTTATATAAACGTACATGTTTTGAATTCTAGCTTGTCCCAAAATGAATCCGCGAATTCTTCAGGTATCTAGGTATAAGCGAAGCCGATCATACAAAAAGTAACAGCATTGCATGCTGAACAACTGGCTGCTGTTGGGTTCCAATTAAAAACGTCCATAATTCAAATGGAAATTACAAAATTCGAAAATATAACTAATAGCAACACAGCCAATTAATTGAACAATATTGTGGAAATTAAGGTCACCTGTTTTTTAAGAAAAGGTCTACGACTATTTGTACTCCAAAACTCTTTAGCTCAGATCCAATTTAGTCATGGCTAGAGATCCTTTAACTTTGCGTTATAGTTAAAGCCTGAAGAATTCGCGGATTCATTTCGGGACAAGCTAGAATTCAAAACACGTGCGTTTGTATACCTTCAGCCGTTGGTCCACATGGTGATTGACACCTGCCGGTGAACGGTGTTCAATTATCGCCTTCCACTGTGACAGCAAACAACCTATGTGCAGTTGACATCGGCATATTTGTACATAAGACTGCAGAGTCTAGCCTGCAGATCATTCAACTCGCGTATTTTTCATGTGTCTAGTTATAATTTGAGACTGGGAAATTTCGCGAATTAGTTTTAGGACAAGCTACACACCAACCACGTTTACTTTTCTGTTATGTTTGCAAATGTATCACAGTTTATTAGACACACCCAGGTGAACTCTTAGTAAATAACAGAATCCTATAGGCTATTCACGGTAAAGTGAGCCCTTTTGGAAGCCCTCTCATTTGGAATAATTGCCAATAAATATATTTTATTGTGTTTCTTAGACGTTAACTCCCGACTACAGTGAAATATACACAGAATGTCTATTACTTACATTGCAATATTTGTTTAAAAAAGTGATTAAAGGATAAAAAAATGGCTAATAGGAAAAAGTAACTAGGGCGTCAAAAGTGCTCACTTTACCGTGAACAGCCTATACAAGGAAACAAGCACCAAATCCCATGCCACCTGGTCTGAGGTAAAACTGGCTTCACACTGGGACAGAAACCAATGGACAGAAAACTGAGGCTCGAAAATACACAGCAGCGTGAAGTTTAGCCAACAGGTGGTATTAACACGCGAAATTTTTCCTGTCCCAAGTTATAATCTGGTAACATGCCAGGTTTCACACAAGTATTTGTCAGTTTCACACATATTATCGTACTCCGCTCATCAGCCATGGCATGGTGAAGTATGAACCAGTAGTATACATTCAGCACTCGGGTGACTTAACTCCGTGTGTGCGAGCTGAACATGACACTGAGCTCTGACTGCGGCTGCAGACAGTGACATCTGCTCCTGTAAATAGAGTAATGTGAAATCTAGCCTGGTGCCGTTTTATAACGCGAAATGATAGGCTCTCTAGTTGATGGATGATTTTGATAGCTACGCGCCATATGTGTCCGCGCAGGAATCACGGGCGTTCAGTTTTTGAGTAAGTCAACTCTGATTAGTCAGGCAATGTAAGAAAATGTCTCTCCCATAGACAAATGGACAATAGCCAACGTAAATAAGCAGGCATGGGCGTATTTCATGGCAGTCTAGCCTGTGTGTAAGCATTCTCGCTAGAAACCGGTAGCCTTATTGAATATGTGTGAAATAAGCACGAGGCGAGGTTATGTTAAGTGTTCTGCGGGCCAAGCTAGGCCATGCCAAGCGCCAGTTATACGATATAGCAGGTTCTGTCACAAACGTGGTCAAATATTTTTCCTTTAACATAAAGCCATTTTTTCCCCCCAGACGGTCAAATGAGTTCGCTGCGCTCGTAGTATACAACAGTTTGTACATTATCGCTTTCAGGAAGACAGTGATTTACAACTCCGTCGCTTGTTGCGTTTGCAAACTACCGAGGACGACTTAGACAGCAACCAAACTTACGTTGTTTTCCATGCCTGATGATGTTCACTTACGTTGAAAATTTCATTAAACTTTTTACATTTGCCTGCGCAGGTTATGAAACAGAACTGTGACAAAAAATACGAAGCAACAGTATTATCATGTAACACAGGTAAAACAATTATATTTAAAAAAAATGCTTTTATTTAAGAGCCCATATCAAAACCAGGCTGAGTAACTATATGTGAAAACCCCAGCGGTTGAAAATATCGTGCTAATTAACTAATTTTTGAGACGTTCTTAAACCGTGTTGAAATCGGGTGACAATATATTTGTTAATTGTATGTATACTGCAACCGGCTCCGTATGTTATTCCGCTGTTGAGGCAATGGAAGTAAAAGTACTCGTGATATGGTCACATCATTATTAAACGCTTGTTCTCTGGCGCAGAGTTCCCATAGCGTGTCAAATGAATAAAGGTTCAGTGACACAAATTTTTAAAATACACGCGAGTTTAATACTTGCGAATAAATAGCAACGAAAATTTCAAAGTTTATTACTGATCACTAGCATCCAAGGAACTGAAAAATCCATCACAAAACCAAAAAATGTGCCAAAAACAAGCGGTAGCGAATACAAGTGTGAAGGGATTGCGATAGAGCTGGACACGGAAGGAAGAAAATCTGATTTGCGAGAGAAGGTTTGTTATAAAAACACGGACTTCAACTCAAGTTCGAGTGCCTCAAGCCATAATCAAAATTTCAAAAGTTACATAATTTACATGTACACTCATCGTCAAAAAATAATTGCACCAACAAGGAAGTGTAGGTTTGCATTGCTATTCGGAAGAAAGGCAAAAGTGACCAACAAACAACAAATGATTACAAATTGAGACTGGTGACATGAGCAATATTTAATACGCTATACCTACACACGCCTGTCAGTAATACACCAGGCCGCCATGTTTGCGAATACATTGCAACAGATGCCGCTGTGTGGAGTTTTAGAGACTGCTAATGGTGTCCTGTGATAATCCATCCCATGCAGCTCGAATATTCGCCCTCATTTTCTGTAAATTTTGTGGTATGGGCTGAGTAGCGATGCAGCGGCCGCATGTTTTTTAAATTGGGTGGAGGTCTGGCGATGCGGCTGGCCATAACAGAGCATCCATGGCTTGAAGGCACTCTCTTGGGACTGCCGATGTATGAGGATGAGCGTTGTGCTATTGGAACACAGCAGGACCTCATGATCGTAACGTGGGCTGCAAAAGTGCCTGCGATAAAGACCAACGGCGATCGGGCATTGCATCAAGTTGTACCCCAAACCACGACATCAGGCTGTCTGCGTGTGTGGTGGGTGACAGCAAAAAAACCAATCGTCTATCTTGGCGTTGTCCACATCTCCCCCACGCACGGATGCGTTGGTGGTCACATCCGAGACCAAAGTGGGAATCGCCACTGGAGACTACCCTCTGCCGTTCTGCATGGTCACGTGTCAGTCGTTCACGACACCATTCTACTCGTAGTCTGTGGGCGACGTTGGTGTTATTTCAAGGGCAGTCGTTGTAACAAGTTGCGTGCGTGCAGTCCTGCGTCGCGCAGCTCTCTGCCAATGGTACTGACACTCACAGGATGCTGCAAGGTTTGGCATCACCGCTCGCTAAATGTAAACTAATAAAATTACACCTCTATTTATTATCATATATATGTATTAATTAATGTAAAATTACGCATGGTTTTGGTGTAAATGTAAATAATTTAATAGTTCTTTCGTTAACTTAACTACACGCGAAAATATTATTCATTACAGATTATAATATTCTTTAATATATTTGCATTCTACCACTACGCTATAAAAATTATATTTATTTAAAAACTCCGAGTCAGGAATTATTTGGCCATTCTTAATTTTTAAACACTTTACTGTAGTGTTAGCTATTAAGTAAACAAGGAATCTACCATTTGCCATAGCTAGAAAATTAACAATTTTATCACGCACAAGCACGAATTCATTGCATCAAGTGAACAAAATGTGGCTGGAAGTTGCTAATGTTCGAATTTCGGACCGAATCCGCTTTGCGCGTTTTGACTAGGGCACAGAATACCTTAGTATACAGAAGTGGAAAGTCGTGGCGGTTTCTTTTATGTAGTTGAACTCGTTCGTTCATTGGCAGCGCGAAGCTGTGTGAACAGGCCTTTGATCTGATTGGCTGTAGCACGTTAAGGAATATTTCCTATTGGGCAGGCTGCCGTTGGCAAGTTAGTCTCCTGGAGTTGATTGATGGACGAGTCCCCACCGTATTCACCGTGAAGGAGGGAAGCGGGTGTGATTTAACTAGCATGTTAATTTGGTAGCACCTTTGACTATTCTTAAAAGTGATTTTGGTTATAGTAAAAATTTGTTCCAAGTTGTAAGCAGATAATTCTTTATTTGGAGTTATTATTTAATGACAAGTTTCACTTAAGCTACGAGTCAATTAATTTTGTGTACACCTGGCACAGCGATATTGCACTCTAATACTGAACTTTGTCGCTCATATGCAAACAACAAAGCTTAAATGCATCATCCAACCACAAAAGGAGAAGGGAGCTCCCGAATTTTGGAAAGTTTCTCAAAGAAAATATTCTCGCTACTTTCCACTTTTTGATCACCATTTAACACTTTCAAAACGGTGGCTGTTTGCTACCGGGCAATGCTTTGCTTATACACCCTCGAGTTCGAAATCTTCTCAATTAATCTAATTAAAGAGACGCCGATTGGAGTGTAAAATTGAGCATTTTTCTAACTCACAATTCCAACCCTATTGGTTTCTTCATACTAGTAATTTCGAAACAATCGCGAAGGTGAAGGTTAGGATGAACTAACAGTGGTGTGTAACTCATTTATCGCCACGGTTGTTCTAGTGGAAGATAATAAACTAAACTTTCACGAAAGCAGACCAATATCACAGTCTCCCTCCCTTCTTTTCAAAACCAATTGGACGCACATGATTCTTTCTGATTTTCCGGTAATGTTAGAGAAAAACGCTGTCACAATACCATATTAATAAGAGAGTTTATTAAGAAAAAATGTATTAAAATTCTGCTATTTCAGGGGGTATGAAATAGTAAGCAATCTTTCGTAGGATGTCTAGTACTTAAATGCGTGAAAGATACAAAAATGCAGAACTCGATAATTCTGATAAACACATTGGACAAGCAGAATGCTTAGTTTCTGCATGGTTGTATATAACCGAAATTTTACCACATTTCGTGGAGAAAAAAGTGATCAGTAAGAAAAACCAAAATTGCATTTGACTAAATAAATATTAATTTAAAATCGAAATTAACACATATGAATAAATTTACATTAATTCGCTATACAGTGCTTTGTGTATACCAAATGTATATATAATATTTTAATAATAATGTTATAATATACTTAAACTGAATTAATATAAAAATTTAAATTATAACAAATTTAATTCTTGTATACATAAAAACTATATTTAACATGGATATAATATTTTAAAGTAAAAAACAAAATTATAAAAATTAATCATTAAAAATATATATGTATGTACACATATAAAGCACAAGTGCTTTGTTTTAATACGTGGTGTTGTTCATGTTCAAATGTAGTATTAGAGTATTACGTATTATATGATGTAGCTGGTTTAGTTAATGATGATCGGGTGTGTCCAGTAGGAAAGCTTGTTAATTCCTCACGCGAACGAAGCACAGAGTAGATGATGTCACATAGGCGAAATTGCATTGCGGTTTCTTTGATGTAGGTGTATACATTGGTTGGCCACGCGAAGCTCTGGGAACGGGAGTTGTACGTGAACGAGCATTGTATGCTGCGAAAGGTTCCCTATTGGTTCTGGCTATCGGCTGGCAAGTACGTTATCAGGCGATGATTGGCGAACGCCATTCTGACATTATTTTCCTGACACGTGCTGCTGGAGTTCGCACAATAAGAGTAGTGGAGTGAATTGGAACGGTCTGGGCATCTATTAACGACTCGTTGAGAGCTAATGAGGGTGAAACGAGGTGGAAATGGATCATCGCAGGGATGCAAAAGTGAGGTAAATGGGAGATCCCCGATAAAACCCGTCGACCAGCGTCATGGTCTGGCACGATTACCACGTGCGAAAATAAAATCCGGGAGTGAACCCGGTTAACCTTATTAGGAGGCGAGCGTTCTAGCCGCTACATCACCGCGGCCTCGCAGAAGAGGCGGATATTTTCTACTATGTATTCTTAAATACTCTGTGACTGCAGTTTCTAAGACATTGCTTTCGGTTTGACTGTACGGAAGACGATAAACGTGCCATTTTTAGGCGCGAGGTTTGGTTATTTTCGTAAGTTGCCCCCTGGTCAGAACACCGGTACTGAAGCGAGAGTGTTTCATAATCAACAAACAAAAAAATAAAACGTCATTAACCTTAAATGCGACCCGCAGGGATGGACAGAGAACATTTATTCGTGTTGCCACTACTTCGTCTGTTCGTTTATTTTATCATTTACAGTATTTCATTTTCTTTATAAAAACAATTATTGCGTAGCTACTGGGAAAAAAAAATCGTTCTCGGGGAACATTGCTTGTAAAAAAACTGCATGTTTTACTTCAATTTATTTTGGAACAAATACAGTTACATCTGTATCTGTGGCAGTATCAAGGACCTTTCACACGATCAAAGTGAGCGAAAATATTTGGGCGGCTCTCAACATCGAGGTCTTGAGAGCCTATAAGGGTGAAGTCAGGTATGCGTGGAGCACTCAGGAATGCAAGGGTGGGAGAAACGGCAGATCTACGAGAAAATCCGCCGACCAGAGGCATCGTCCGGGACTATTCTCATGTGCAAAAATCCGGGAGTGACACCACCGGGAATCGAGCTCGTTTCACCTTGGTGTGAGGTGAGTGCTCTAGCAGCTACACTCTTTAAAAAAAGTCATAGTTAATTGAACACGCAGTGTTGTTTTCCAGCATATTGCCCTTTCACTACCACGTAGATTCTACGATTTCATGTGTTTCAGCGAACTGTTTTTATGTCTGCATGTGTTATTGTTAAGAACATGAAAAATTCGCAAGTTGAATGACCTGTAGGCTAGACTCTACAGTCTTATACACAAATATGCCGATATCAACTGCACATTGGTTGCCTGCTGCCGCAGTGGAAGGTGTGACACGGTTCTCCAGGAGGTGTCAAACACCGTGTGGACCAATGGCTAAAGTTATATAAACGCACGTGTTTTGAATTCTAGATTGTTCCAAAATGAATTAGCGAATTATTGAGGTCTCTAGTTATTGTGTATGTATAAATACCGACATATGATTTCCGCGAAAATACTTTAATAGTATTATTTCATCTCTGATCCACTTTGGTGGTAGAATTATTTTAATTTTTACTCGTCTTAGGTGTTTGCAACGCATCACAGCCGTCCGGTATCGCAGCAAACTAATTACACTCGAACATAGCGACACTCGACCTGGATACTTGCGCATGTACATAATGCCTCTGGTTAGGTATTGGCTTGCACTTTGGAACCTATGGGACGGGTTTCAGCAGATCCTTGGCGCAGAAAGCTAACAATTGTAAAATACTTGTTGTGTCAGCAGCAGCCAACAGCATTAAGGCGATGTCTGTATTGGTGCTAGCTACTCGACTTGCATAGCGCAGACCATGACTTCACCTACTCCGAAGCATGTCAGGCGTGAACGAGTATAGCCGTGATAATATGTAGCGACGCCAGAATTCCGCGAAAATATTTCACACACATGCTAGAGTTCAATAACCTACGGGCATATCAACAGTTTTATTTTGCTTATTGGTCGATCATTTCTGTCAGAAGACATTTTCTTACTTAACTGGCCAATCGAAATTAGGATTCTCTGATAGTGTACGTCTGTGATTCGCTGGCAGACGCGTAAAACGTACAACATCCAATCACAAAAGTTGATCTCTGCCAACGTATTATGAAATTCAACTAGTCGTGAAATATTTTCGCGGAAAATCATTAGCTCTACCTATCACCTTCAGATATACAACTCGCCAGCGTCTCTCAAACAGTTTACACATTTTGCTTGGTAGCCATGACATTAGCTGTTTTGCAATCCAAGTAATGATCTCAACAAAAAAAGGTCAATCCATAAATCCGTTTTCTGTGAAACTTATATCTTGTATTGAAAATTATGAGCTAAAAGCTATAACCGTGTGTTTCAAGGAAGCCGCGATTAAAAACAGGCAGATTAATTTTTGTACGGCAACGAAAGGTCTTTGAATGAAGAAAGTACTGTTCATGGAATTGAAAATATTTCTTCCCAAGACAGCGCGATATATCAAAGTCAGTCAAGACGTAATTTTAGCTCGAACTTAAAATAGTTGTATTAATTGGTAAAATGTATCAAATAAAAAATGAAAAAATTCAGGGTAAGGATTAATACTGAGATGGCCACACCAGCAGATATCAACACTTCCATAATTCGACATTTGAAAATGGTTACAAATTAAAATGAGTATAAAAAAAAGAAAGGGAACTACTTAATTTGTATCTAAATAAAACTTTACACTTTCAAGTAGATGTTAATACCAGGGAATAGTTTTAATAACTGGCTAAAATTCGCGTTTCATTACAAGCAGGGAAATGCTTTTCACGATAAATTGAGCACTTTTGAAATCAACCTTAGAAAAAAATCACTGCTCCTGCCTCCATATATTTTAAGAGGCGCACTGAGGGACATGCGCCCAGTTAACTGGTGACGATGGATGGGAAGTATTTCCATATCTTAGCATCGAATAAAATGTTTTGGGTAAACATTTGAGATAGTTTCAATTATTTATTTTCTCTTTGCGTTTTTTTTAATGCATCAAGGTATAAAAATGACAAAACTTGAAAATTTTATACTTTTTTCATAATTTCACAGTTTTCTTGTCCGACACTTGAATCAAGTGATGAGGCACTTGGAAATCTTAATTTTATATAAGGCGGAAGAATACACAACGTGCGTACAAGTAGATCTTAAACAGGGCTTTCAAAAGTGTTCATTTTACCGTGAACAGCTTTATAGGGGCAGAGATGGTTTTCAAATGCTGATTTCCAAGTGCTTAAAACTGCGCAGCAACTGCCACAATGATTCCCTCGGGACTTGGCAGAAGTACTTTCGCGAGTGAGATATTGTCTCGAAGCCTACGAGTTTCCGGGCGAAACGGGGGAAACTAAGCTTCGGCGACTCACCCTCCCCAATTTGATACATAAATTACGGCTCGACCGCGCTCGTGTGGCGCGATATAACCCCTGCTGAAACTCGTCAACAATGACACAAATCTGGGCTACCCTCCCTCCCTGCACCACTTTCAAACAACCCCTTTTCGGCTCGCGAAACGAATTCCCATTTTCGGGTGAAAAGCTGGGTCGCGCGCGCTCCGCTCAAAATCCGGCAAACAGGCCAAAAATCGGCGAGGGTGCATTGTGTGTGTGTGTGTCGCGTGCGAGTTCTCTCCCCCCCCCCCTCCTCCTCCCGTATAGGCTCACCCCTTTCCGACACCCCTATACCTGTTTACAAGCCGCGCCTGCCAGAAAGGGCAGCTGTGGTCCGCTTCGACCCCCACACCTACCCCTTTCCACACACACACGCCCCAACAAACGTGCTGGAAAATAGAAAAATAACGCCTCGTATCACCCTTCCCACGGCACACCTACACGCCGTGATTTATCGCCTCACATTTTCTGCGCTTCCTAGCTTTCAAAGCGCGCATCAGAAAACCATTCTTTTCTTTTTAATAGAGACCCTGTCATTTCGCGGTGTGATGTAGTGACACGCTAGGTGTCACACAAGTATATGTTAGTTTAAAGCTCGGCTAGACCTCTTTTGCGGAAATTCTCTGTTTTTGCGTTATAATTTCCTGATCCGTGGTAATTACTGACAATGCACGATTGTAGGTAATTTAAATTTTACGAGTTGTTTAATAATTTTGAGCGCAATTTTAATTGTGTGATATCTTATCGTTGTAAAATGTCGAGAACATATTTATACTTTACTAATCAGGTATCGACTTTTTACAACAAAGAAATAACATAAAATTAGAATTACGCACAAAATATAAAATAACTCGTTAAATGTACATTTTATATCATCTTACATTGTAAGTAACTACTATGAATCCGAAATTATGGTGCGAAAACAAATAATTTCTGCTCATCAGACACGGCCTAGAGTGGGTGAGTGAGTGCAGAGATTTAGGCGGCTCTTAACAGCGAGGTCTTGAGAGCCGGTGAGGGCGAGTAACGCGAGTATGGAGCGGCCCCGGTGTGATGGGCGGGGGAAACGGGAGATCCCCGAGAAAACCCGCCGACCAGCGGCATCGTCCGGCACGATACCCACATGCGAAAATCCGGGAGTGACCTGGACGGGGATTGAACCCGATTCGCTTTGGTGGGAGGCGAGCAGGCTAACCGCTAAGCCTCCGCGGCCCAACACGGTCTGGAGAAGTGTGAACCAGTAATAGGCTTTACATTCAGTACTCGGGTGAATTAATTCCGTGTGGGCAAGCTGGACCGAGCAACGAGCTCTGACTGTGGCAGCAGCTCGAGTTAGTAGAGTATTGTTAAATCTAGCCTGGTGCCGTTTTATAACGCGAAATTACTGCATCTCTACTTATTGGAACGGACATACAATTTCTGCGAAAAGAGTTTCGGTCTACTTGTATTTTACAAATAACTAGAGACCTGAAGAATTCTCGAATTCATTTTGGGACAAGCTAGAATTGAAAACAAGTGCGTTCATATAACTTTATACGTTGGTCCACACAGTGTTTAACACCTCCGGGAGAACGGTGTCCAATTGTCGCCTTCCGCCGTGACAGTAGAAAACCAATGTGCAGTTGATATCGGCATATTTGTACAAAATACTATACACTCTAGCCTGCAGGTCATTGAACTCGCGAATTTTTCACGTCTCTACAAATACCTTAAACTGAGATCGAATTCCGTGATTGGCTAGTTTAAACTGCTATTCGCCTTAGGTGGCTGCCTGCGAATCACGAACTTTCAACGCCAGAGTAACGCAGTTCTGATTGGCCCAGTCAGATACCACACTATCACAGAGTAAATAAGAATACAGAGGTGAAAGTGCCGCTTATTCCGCGGACTTCAGCAGCACACGCCACCAAAATGGCGTCACTATCCAGTAACATGTCGGAATATCGTTCGCCGATCAGTACCTGCCAACTGGTACTTGAACCAATAAGGGAAAGTCTCGCGGTAAGTAGTAGCCAATCAGATTCAAGCCCCGTTCCCAGAATCTCGTGCAGCCAATCAGAGAACGGGTACACTCACATCAAAGAAAACGCCACGCCATTTCGCCTCTGTGCACTTATCTACTCTGTGACCTTGTCTTAAGGCGTAGACACGCGGTCAATAACCACAAGAAAATTGCAAGTATGAACGTAGGATACTGAAATATAGTTCTTTTTGCGAAAATCAGGGCTTCCTACTTATCGTGGCCAGGCAAATTTCGCGGATTGATCTGAGGACAAGTTAGACTTCAATAACACATACACATTTTAGTTGCTGTTATAATTTGAGTTCAAAATTTAGGCACTTTCATAAAGAATGTGAACCAACACATATTCTTCAACGAAACAAGGAACAAATACAACGCTACCTGGTCTGGGGTGAAACTTGTTATTCTCCGGGACAAACAGATGAAACTGTTACACATGGGGCCGCGGTGGCGCAGTCACTAGAGCGCTCGCCTCCCATCAACCAGTCTCGGGCTCGATTCCCGGTAGGGATGCACCCGGATTCTCGCACGCAGCAATCGTGCCGAACAATTCCGCTGGTCAGCGGGCTTTCTCGACGATCTCTCGTTTCCTCCGCCCTTGCATTCCTAAGCTGCTCCATACTCATCTCGCTCCATCCTCATCGGCTCTCAAGATCCCGACGTAAAGATCCGTCCAAATCTCTACACTCCACACAGTACACACAGGACTGTATGGACCAGTCCACAGGTAACTGAATTATCCATTTTTTTCCCTGTAGCTATTCGTCAAACATTATTGTAGGCCTTCACTGTAAAATAATTTCTGGTAAGCTTCCTACACTGCAATGGAAGTTTTTAACCTATAAACAGCATGGTGATATTACTACGTATCGGGCTGAAGAATATGAGAATGTTTAGCATCACTATTATACAAAGTTGGGATCTTCATTAAGCATTTCACTCTTTCCCGAGCAACTGTAGGGACGTTACCATGCATGGCATGTGTGGGAAAATATTTTACCATTCGCGCTTTGTCACTGTGCGCATACACAGAAATGGTATATTTACAAATAATTTCTTAGAGTGTGTAGTTTTACTTCAAAACACATTAGCTCAGATGACCCTTCGTGAGGGAATGATTATACTGTGACACGACTTATCTGCCTGTGGATCAATGACGCTCAGTAGGTAATGTCGTTATTCCTGGCCCAGTTCATGTAGAAAAACTTCCTTTCGCAAAGAGACACGGCCAGTAACCTAAGGACAGATGCGGGTACGCACGTGCAAAGTCTGTTTACGGTAAACTGAGCACTTATGAAAGCTCTGCAAAGATCTATTTGCATCCGCAATGTGTATTCTTCAACCATATGTAAAATTAACGTTACCATTGGCCTCACTGGTCTCGTCACCTTATTCATGCGTCGGTCAAATTAAAAACATTTAAATTATTATAAGAGTAGATATCTCATAAATATGCTCATTTTTACACTTTGAAGCCACAAATAAACAGAAAGCGAAATAAATAATTTTATGTTATCACAAATGGTTACGTAACACTTTTTATTCGACGTTAAGAAATGGAAATACTTTCTCTCCATCATTACCAACTTAACTGGACGCGTGTCACTCAGTGCGCCTGTTGAAATATATGCAATTAGGAGCAGTGACTTTTTTCCAAGGTTGATTTCAAAAGTGCTCACTTTATCGTGAACAGACTGTAAGAAACTGAAGGCTATCCTGGGTATAAATATCTCCCCCGAAAATCAGGAGCTTCGTACATCTGCGTGATGTAACATACAGATCGAATACAGTTTGCAGACGGACATGATTCTATTTCTGTATTAATTTCGCAAAGAGAAGACATATTTGAACTTAACATTGAAGCAGCAATAATTTTTAAGTAGAGTATCCAATACACAATAAAACTGACATGCAATGCGCGTTTATGATGATGAACTGTACTTAAAAGATAACTAACGTTCACTACAACATGTACAATAATTATGAAAGCAATTATGCGTCTTTGAGACAGCGACTTACGTTCGTAACGAGATCATGCCAAAATCACTCAGCATTAGGGCCACGATCATTCATTTCTACAGCTTTTACGAGAATTGATTTTTTGTACCCGAACGGGGGCCGATATTGTAAAATCCTCTTTAAATTTTGTTGCAAATTGTTATAATACGTAGTCGAATTTTTCTAACACAAAAAAAAAAGTGTATACTTTTATCCAATAAATAAATTACCTAAAATTTTGTTTATTTAATAATTAGTTAAAATTATACAATTTTTTGTGTTTAAAAAATAGGCGTCATAATACAAACAATTTGTAATAAAATTTTAAGAGGATCTTACAATACCGGCTCCCATTTGGGTACAAAAAAATAATTCTCGCAAAAACTGTAGAAATTAAGGATCGTGGCCTTAAGCAGGATGTTTTCTGTTCCGAGGTTTAAACAAGGATACCACCGATACAAATATATTTGCAGAGTTAACTTTCGTTCTCTGAAACACTGCAATGATGAACTTAAATGTGACTCGAATATTGTACTTAATTATAGATTACTTGTATTTATGCGCCCGGACATAAGTCCCAAAGCATCATTTCCCCCAGTATTTCACACGTTTTTAAGACACTACAGAATATATTCACAACTAGTTATACGTGGACAAAAGGGAAGTTTAAATATATCTATGTTTGAAACCGTATTGACTGGATTTATGCAAAACATGTGCAACTGACCGGCTTGAATTTTAACCCAGTGACATCATGTAAACACCTCTCAAAACGTTTGACGGCACGTCAGTTCAGCGTCTTGCTCTTAAAGGCTGCGGAGCGTTTTAACATGCATACTCACCTCGTTCTTATCGCAGTATTGCTTCAAAGACGCGGGATATCTTCAGATGGACGGGGTAGTGAAGTTAAACCTCGTTTACCTTATTGAATTATTCTATCATGTCACTTACATTTCTACGTGGATACACTTAGAAAATGTGTTTATGGCGTATATGTTCTTTGCTTTAACCTACAGTAAGTTGAATATTATATATATATATATATATATATATATATATATATATATATATATATATATATATATATATATATATACACACACACACACACGTGCAACGAAGTCATAGTTAACAAATATAAAATAAGAAACTAAATTATCAAAATGTTTAATCTATTTGCTGCTAAGAGATTTGGGGAAAAATTGGTTAGCAGTGAAAAGGAAGATTACGTAAAGGAGGAATTGTGAAAAATGATATTGATACAAAAGTGGAAGTATATCATCATAAAAGGTGCTGCTTAAGTTAAGAGACAACCTTTCCAGTCTTACTTCTACTCACGCTTTCAATTGCTGAGACGGAGAATTTTTTTTAATCATCCTGTATATCAGGTGACTCAACAGTTACTCCGGTCTCACGATCAGTGAAGTGTAGGTATACTTAGTACTAATTCACTGGGTTGTACCATTCGCATAGGAGCGGTAACACGTTGGGTACTGGTACTATTTGTGTACAGCTAAGGTCATCCTTCGTGCCCATCTTTGACAACAGGTTTAGAGCCGTAGACACAGGGCCCAATACGGGTAAAGGAAGTGTACGGGCATTCGCCTGGAACGAGAGTGAAAATTATACAGGGCAAACTACAGCGTCGTTAACCGTCCCGAGTTGAAACTGTTACCTGCAGAATACTCGTCAGGCATAACCACTCCCTCCTCGCGTACCCCGCAGCAAGCATCGCATTTTCGGTTCAGAAATATTGGCCGAGGTTCAGATCTGCCCAACATTTTGTGGGCGAAAACTCGAAACGCGTGTCTTAAAAAAAAAAAAAATAAATAAATAAATAAATGGAAATTGTCTCATTTACAGAACACTCAAAACCAAACTAACACAATTTAATTACTCGCGCTTAATATCCTGCGTAGATACAAATATAACGACGTGCGGATATAAAGTACAACGGCAGGATGAAAGTAGTGGCAGGAATGTGGTGACGTACGTATGACGACATAGCATGCAAAACCAAAATTACATTTATATTACGATGTACACATGAAGACATAACATGTAAAACCATAAAGACGCGATCTTCACGGTGTATTCGTGAAGACATGGCGTATCTAACAGTAATGGCATTAACGTTACGACGTACGCATGAAGGCATATCATACAAAACAGTAGTTATAGTGAGGTTACAATAGATATCCACATAGCTTGCAAAACTATAACGACAGCAACATAGTTATGCAATCATGCCTGATATGGCATTCATAAGCATGACTACAAAAATTAATTCATATAAACCTAGCATGTGCCGCATGTACAACAGATATGGTAATAATAAATATATGTATACATTGCAGACTTGGCACATATAACCATACGTATCGTAATGCAGCCATTCGAGCATGGCATATGTAGAAAACATATCTGTAATGATGGCGATCTTTGCACATAAAAAAATATGTGTTAAACATACTAATGTAGCTACGTAAAAAGTGCAGTTGTGGTATGGATACCGGTGAAGAAAAAAAAAATATCTTGTACAACCGCGATGACAGAACTGCAGTTTAGCACGCATAACATTTACAACTAATGACATTACTGCAGCTATTTAATTACGTCCAATGGTACATTTATTGCCATAACTACAGTAATGCAGATATATACATACACATAACAGATGTGACATGTATAACTATGACATTTTAGCAGCTAAGTATACATGGCAGATGTAGCATGTATAACCATGATGGCAGTAATGAAAGTATGGACACATGTTAGCGTGACACATATAACCATGATGATCATTACACATAAACTTCACACAGTAAATGTGGTTTATATAGGCACAACTACACTTATGCAAAAAATATACAGAAATTCGATGTAACCTGCATGTATGTAATGGTAGTGATTCAGTTATGGGTAAATGACAGACATAGCAAGTATAAAAATAACTTTGTGTACATGGCATGTCTAACAGTGATAACAGTAACATAGTTATATTCACATGACATACATGACAAATATAACCATGAAGACAGTAACACAGCTATGCGTAGATGACAGATGTGGCAATTAGTTTACATAACGTCATTAATGTTGCTATGAATATGTGGTAAACGTGGAATATGCAACAGTAACCAAGGTAACGTAATTATTTTATCGAGACAATCGTGGACTAAACGACCAAAACGACAGTAATAGAGCAGTGTTTTCGTGGCAGATGTGGCACAGATAACCATTAGAGTAACGCATCTATAAACACATGACTGGCTGGGTATTTACCTAATAACCGAAAAAACAGTTTTGCAAATATGTCTACATGATTGATGTGGCATGTATAACTGTGATGACAGTAATTTGGAGTAGCTATATACACATTACCAAAGTGGCATTTTAAACCATAATACCAGTAGCCAATTGATTTCTCGTGACAAATGTGAAGTACATAACGAAAACGACAGTAATTATGCTATGAACCCATTATAGAGGTGACCCATATTACCATGACACTATTACAGCTATAAAACACATTACAGGCATGGAATTTACATTGTAATTATAAAAATAGTTTTGCAGTTATGTACTCACAATTGATGTGGCATTTATAGTGACAGTGGTGTAGAGTAGTTATGTACTCACGACAAATGTGGCATGTGTAACCATAATAACAGTAATGTATTTATGTACTTACGAAAAAGTGGCATATATAATCGTTTATAATAGTATTGTGATAAATATGTACACATAGCAAATGCGGCATCTATAACTATAATGGCAGTACTGCAGCTATGTACACATGACATACATGGTACTTATGACCGCAATAACAGTAATACAGCTATGCAGTCATGAACTTATTGCTTTTGTAACAGTAATGGTGGTAATGCAGCTATGTACACGTGAAATATTTGGCAAGTACAATCATGATGCCAGTAATGCAGATATTTACACATGGCCACATAGCATGTATAACCTCGGTGATAGTACCTAAGATATTTACACATGGTGAGCTGGGCATGTATAGCATTAATGACTGTAATACAGCAATCAAAATGTGACGTGTAATATGTATCACCATAACGGTAACAATTGAACCATACCCTTTTGGTAGCTGTGGTATTTCTGAAATATTTGACAATGGTGTATGAGAATGAAACTTTACGTTTCCGAAGCGGGGAAGTCAACAAAAGGTTAAATCATTTGCACATTAAAGAGATAAACTAAAAACGAAAACTTTATAATGCCGTAGTAAAATTTTAATATTAATACAAAAATAATAAAAAAATCACCCAAAAGGTAATTATGCAAAATAAATTTACAAAGTGGAAATGTTATATTTATGTACAACTGGAGACGAAATTCCAACCAAAAATTATTACGAGAAATAGATAACAAATAAGACAAAACCCCTCAACAATGAGCAGAAAACACAACTTTCATGTGAATGAGAACATTCTTACTTTGAATTTATCAACTGAAACAATCAAGAACAGAAACCATTAAAAATCGTCACGAAGAAAGCCAGCACCAAAGGCAAAGAGAAACGAAGAAACGACAAAAAGAGAATCAAGAAATATGATCAAGTCGAAAACAAAGACTACACAAACAAAGAAGACACGTATGCGCAACAGAAGTGAACCAGCACACGAACAAACAACACGATTCGCAAATGGTACGACTCTACGGGATCTGACATCTGTCAATTTATGCGTCCATAAAGTATTAAAAATCTTTAAATTTTTACATAGCGGAGTTATTTTTTTCTATTAAAAGGAATTTTTTTAAATATTTTGCGTCAATATTGCATTTTTTATAATTGAATTTTCGAAATGTTTTCAGATACACTTTTACTATGTGCAAACTATTCTAATCTTTCGTTGTTCCCGTAACCTGTTTCAGCAACATGGAAAGGCCACCTAAATTATAATTCTGATTGTGGCCTTTCTAGTGATAAGGACGAAATGCAGCTATATTCACAATACAAACATTCAATAGGCTGTTCACGTTTGAGACGCTACCTACTATTTCTCTTCGGCATTTTCTATCCTTTAACAATCTTTTTTTAAATAAATATTCCCACGTAAGTAATAAACGCAATGTGTATATTCCACCGCACTTGGAAGTTAATGTCTAAGGCTACAATGAAGTATATTTATTGACTATTATTTCAAATGAGATAGCTTTCAAAAGTTCTCACTTTAGCGTTAACAGCCTATGTGTAGCCCGACCAGCCATACCCTAAGGATGGCCCTGCCTACAACTTATTTCAAGTGGCGCCATTATTCTCACTTTTGGTAACTGATTTGGCTCCATGTATACGAATTCAGATTTGGAGTAGAGATGTGCCCTCAAAAGCCGATAACACAGCCTGCGGTCATCTCTGTGGACTCTGCAGAATTTAGTTTCCTGTTGCAAGTGTACAGTAAAAAAAACAATGTGGTACTTTTTAAAAACACTTCTTTGCTAGCTAGTTTCGAAAGATTTTCTTGAATCTCTGCAGCTGAAATATTGCACATGTGCCACATATAATTTTATAAAACATACTAAATAGTTTATGTATCTATAGTATATCTATAGTGTATAGTATACAATATCTATAGTAAACTTGAAGTCTACAAAACTAGCTTGTTAGAATTCCACATAAGGTGTAACACAAACGTGAAATTGACTTTAAATTTTTTTTGTAGTTCTGCAAAAAAATCTTTGGCGGCTAGTTTTCAAACAATTCCTTGTAAAAGTACAAAAAATTACAGTGTGAAGAGCGCAGTTTTTGGAAGTTGAAGTCCATGAACACGTATGAGGTATCATCCACGATTGACAGGCGACTAACAACCCTTGCAGTGCTATCCATAGAAAGAGAAATACCGTACGAAGTTGACTTTTCGAGGGTTCAATTTTAATGCATTTGCTGAGATAAATAGTGTATCAATGAGAAATTTAAATTTTTTTTTTTTCCATCACTTTTTCCAGTGCCATCATTTTCGTATACCAAAAAAAGTTTTGGTTTTCCGTTTCAAGCAAATATAAGAATGGTAGTTTGAGAAGACTTAGTTTCACCCTCGCCCGGGGCGCTATTTTCACTACGACCGGTACTAGTTTGATCCTGCTTGTTAATACGGTAGCTGAAACCCCATTGATTTGCAGCTTCTTCTCATGGTGTTGTAAAATTGCACAGATACCCATGGACAGTTATGAGTTCATTAATTGAAACTCCAGCAATTAAGATACGAAGCATAGGAGATGAAGTACAAATTCGAATCACGCGTTGATTCAGATTAAGGCCCACACCAACATGGCAATGGAACTGCGCTGCAAAAAGTTTGAAATGCACGGTTTCTTACGAAACTATTAAACTTTCGTTCACAGTACGGAACTACGAAAAAAGAACTCACATCACTCGAGGACTTTCGAGTGCTTTCAAAACGTCACGCACATTAGAAACTCCATTTCAGAGTACTCCAAAATGGCTAAAAATTACTTTTGACGTGAATACGTCTTCAAATTTGCGACCATAGTGAGAGGCAATCCGGAAAATCCGATGATAACCAAATCGGGGGATACAGTTTGGCATTGCAGCTCCAAATATATTGTTTAAATTCAAAATTCAATTACACCACTCGATTTCCAAAGGAACATGTTACTTTGAGTGAGGACTGCGAAGCATCGCGTGATGGAAAGGGGGGGGGGGGGAGGGCCCCGCAATTTTTAGTTCGTTTCGCCGCGTCTCATAATTTCCGCGTAGTATAACTTTTAACTAGGAGAAGCTATGACTCTCGTTTAAGTTTCAGTCGACAGCTCTCGTCAAGATCAATCGATTGCGTGTTTAAAAACATTTGTATGGCGTGGTTATGGGGAAACTGTGTGAGTTTAATGTAAAATACTAAGAAAACGTAACACAATGTAGGCCTACATTCATCAAAAAGCCAAGTCGAAATATAGAAATCGTGTACGTCTAGAAAGATCATCTCAAAAGCAATCCAGTCATACCCATGAAACCTCATATGATTCATTGAAGCGGTGCCGTGAACGTAAAAAAAAAAAAAAAAAGACGTCTGAGCGCGTCAACGTAGACGTATTCACGCAAAAGACACGGCCGTGTCCCCAACACAGCCACACACCATTTTTTTCAAAGCGTTCTATCTCAAATTATACGCATCGAGTACATATGAAACTACTCAAGGGACATGCACTGAGAATTTCTACAGTCTTCCCAGCAATAAAATAATTGTGTTACCGATGAAAGTCCCATAGGTACACGCAGTGCGATGAGGACACTGCACGCCAGTTCACAGGCTTGTGCTTAGCGGCGATTTGACACTTGAAGAGCGTGGCTGTCTGGCCCTTATCGCTTATGCAATTCTCGGCTTCGGACTCGAATAAAAACTCCAGGTAGGCGGGGAGCCTTAATGAAAGGAGTGGTTGCATCGTAAACGGCGCTTTACACTGTGTGTTTTGGACTGAGGTTCTATCCGAACCATCTCCCCCATTTTTCTACGAATTAAAAATTAACTTTATTTAGTTAACATTGAAAAGAAATACATTTCTTTTATTGCATCATGTAAAAATATTGACTCCTCCGTCTGAAACCCGACTGAACGAAATAAATAAAGGGGAATAGTATTTCACTAACGGATATCTCTGATTAGAGTTTATGACATGCTTCCCTCCAATCCGAAAACTTAACACTTCTAAAGTCTTAAACATTCGCAAAGAAACTGTCACGTGGCCATGTACGGATGTGTGTTTAATTATGCCAGTGCTTTCCATCAACTGAATACTTAACTGAACTTGACTCTACTGTACCTAACTGGGAAATGATTTAAAAATTTTTCATTTTGCCACTAAAATTTTAAATTTTTAACTAGATCACTAGGTAGCTAAAATATTGACACGAGTGGTTGTCTTGGTTTCAAATCAGTTTTTTTTTCTTCCCAGTTGTTTCCTTGCATGCATTTTTATATGAGTTACTTGTTTTTGAGAATTACGTTAGCACAGGATGAAATAACTATTGATGTTATTTCACAAAACATCGATGACGCGTAACAAGGTGTACGTGCCATTCATGGTCGCAGAAGAAACTGTTACCGGCTACACACTCCTGGGTATGTTGATACTACTGCACTTCTGCGGCCACAGTTGGTGAGTGGTGGGATTATGCGCACGGTTGTTTTTCAACAGGATGGAGCACCTCCCCATCTTGCCGTCATTGTTCGCGACCTCCTGACTCGCGCCTTTCCCAAAAAGAGTCGGATCGATCGCGGCTCGCGAAGGTTTTGGTCAGCTCGCTCGACAGACCCGACCACCCTTGACATTTTCCCCTGTGGGTTCATCAAGTCTGAAATCTTCCAGGCGAGGATACACGGCGTTGAACAACTGGAACTCTGGATCGACGCACGCCGCAGCAGCAGCTGTGTTGGCGAGAGTGCTTCTGTCTGCGGTGCAGCGCTGGGGACTGTGACAAGGTGTGGCAGTTGGCATAGACTGTCCTTCTCTCGTGAATGTTACAGCCATGCTCTTTATGCGCGATAAAACCTTTCTGGCGGCAAAATGTTTAGTGATTTTAGAAAAGGAAGAAGACGTAGAAAAACTCACAGCTATTTAATCACTATTTAACAAACAGAATGAGAACAAAATAACAGAATGAGCTAAGTTGTTCGTTCGGTTAATGATTATGTTGTTTTGGTCTCGTTTCAGTTGATGTATTACTTAATTACGTGTGGAATTTTCTACGAACTGTGTAATATCTGTTGACTACAGCTTATCTTAGCTTGACTTCAGTATATGTTTTGGTCTCGTTTCAGTTGATGTATTACTTAATTACGTGTGGAATTATCTACTAACTGTGTAATATCTGTTGACTACAGCTTATATTAGCTTGACTTCAGTAGATGTTTTGATGTCATTGTCTGGGTTCGCTGTGATGGCATTACTCTTCCATTTCTGCTAAACGATCGCCTTTCTAAGCAAAAACAAGACACAAAGTAATCAAACGGTTCTATGGGTTAAATAGTCTAATGCCCTTCTCCAAACGACCACTTCGCCCTATTGCGGTAATATTAGGGGAGACTGGGGTAGATTTTAACAGGGTAGATTTTAACATCGCAAAAAGGACTGTTGTAGTACTCGACGCGGCCGAGAGACAACAGTACGATGCAGTAACATCGTGAGAACTTTAGACCTAGATTTTGTGTCTTTACGTCGCGAGTTGTGTAGCCAGGTGGAGTAAATGTATTTTTAACGCGTAGAAGTAACTTCATTTTTACAAAAAAATATTTGTTTTTCGTTTGGAACAGGTGAGGGCTGAATTAATTATTATTGTAGGGTAGCGTAATTTAGAGTATTGTGATTAAATCTTATTAATGCTATTGTTCTAATATTGTTACATTTTATTTGCTAAATCATTTTGTATATAATGGCTGACATGGGACTATTGTATCACTTTTATCGGGGACGTTTTTAACATGTTATAATTGTACCCTGGGCCATAGCAAGTTTACATTACAGCAATAATTTACGAATTAATATATTTTTTGTTGTATGGGAAATAAAAATTTAGGAATTTTACATACGCAAATAATAAGTGATTTTATTTTTTATTTATTTATTTTTTTAAGCAAATTGTAAAGTGATGTTACCTAGACTTATAGCAGAGGTGGTTACATTTGTGGACGTTCATATCATAATTTTTGGTACCTAAACATGAACCTTTTGGCGTATTATTATTATAAATACCCGCGACGAAGATTATTAAAAGTCTGTGACAACATAAACTGTCAAATAATAACTAACTAATAATTGTTGCTAAATCACAACTGAAGTTTTAAATTAACGTAGGGCGTTTGTAGATGCCTATATTTTGACATTTAAATACTATTCACCTTTATTTACTAATATATTTTTTCGCAAAATAATCAGGGTTTAGTGTGAAATCAAAATCCAAAATTACACAAAATAACTGCTTTTCACCACTTAAAGTAGGTTTTTTTTTTTTTTTTTTTTTTTTTTTTTTTTTTCAGAAAACCATTTTGTATTTAAACGAATTCATGAATATAGGGTAAATAAAACCATATTTCTATGTTTCAGAACGGAGAGAACACTCAAGTGGACCACTTATCGTGGTAAAATTTCAGAGGGTGTTATGGAAAAATTTGTTAACACTGCTATGGATGCCTGGATGAAGACTCATCCTGAAAAGAAGATGACCATATATGATAATCTTGAAATCGTTTGAAATGCCTTGCTCCAAGCTGCAACACCAAAAAATACAATGTCAGGGTTTTCTGCAACAGGAATATGGCCATACAACGAGAATGAGTTTGATGATTCCGAGTATGTACCTTATGAAGTTACTGAAAGACCAAACCCTCGCCTGATGAATTCTCCTCCTTCATCTGTACCACAGCCATCAACTTCGTAAATATACGTGCGTGAAACTAGTGGTATTAGCGAAGAAAATAAGTTACTTAATGTTCTAAATCCTTCAACATTCTTTCCTGAAATAGTTACACCACATGCTAAAGAAGACATTTCTAGTGAAGATTTTTCAATCAATTTGAAAAATAGAAGGAAACGCAAAACAACAATTCTCACTAGCATACCTGAGAAGAATGCTTTACGAGAAGGAAAGAAAATTAACGAGTTTCTAAGTGCATAGAATATAGGCAGAGTGGCAAGAAACAGGCAAATACTAGGCCAAGAATGAAAATAACCCGCAGAAAGGTCACCACAAGTTCATCAGATGACGAATATTCTATATTGTGTGTTCGGATAACTTTAGGGACAGTCTTCCTAATGAACAATGGGTACAATGTGTTCCTTGTAATGGATGGACTCATGTGCTTTGCACCAAAGGGGAACTGCATTACGAATGTCAAAACTGGAAGTCCAAATAACGTGATCAGGAAAGCACGTTTCCATTATAACTCATTAAATTTCCATTAATATTTCCAAAACTTAGATTTTGTATTATTTTTTAAATTTAAACATGTGATAGCACTGTTTTATTGATTTATATTATTTCATTCTATGTAAAGTGAACGTGTTTTGTTACTAATCTCATAAATATGACTTTAGTCAATCTTGGTTTTAAACCAGGCAGTAATAATGACTTAAAGAAAAGTAAGTCTACTTGATTTTAAGAGAAACATAATTCTTTGTTTTTGATTCATTAGTTTAGTTGTGAAATTAAAAAACAAAAAAAATTTGAGCATTATAAAATAAATTCCTGCTGAGTTCGGAAACAATTATGTACAAATAGCAAGAGTTTTATTTTAAATAGAAATATGTTACAACTGAACCTTATAGGTTTTACAAACGACCCTAAATAGGGGTCAATTGAGGAGTTGGGTGGACTAACGACTTACCACCACTTAAGTCGTTATTAATGTCTATGCAAATGGAAATTCTCCAACATTTGCTTTATTATCTGTGGTATTTTGGTTTTCATATCTCCAATCTAGATGGCAGGAACGACCTCTAAGCAAAGGCACATCACAAGTGGCTAGTCAATAGAACCTCTATGAAGTTGCAGTTAAATTGTTAGTCCGAAGAGCGCCATTTTGAAGTTTGTTCAAGTCATTGTTTGTTGAATGAATTTGTTATTATGTTATGTATTTAAAATGGAGAGTAATTTAGATAGTGAATGTATCAATGTAAATTAGAAACATACTAAAGGTGTAAAAAGAAAGTCGATACCAGCAACTGGAAGAAAGAAAATGTCAAAATAAAAATAAACTCTGGTGAAGGTAATGTTCCCAGAAGTGGGAAGGCTGTACCAGCCAAGATATTCGCTTCAGTTACAAGGTGCTGCACATCTGAATGCTTTAAAATGGTTAGTGCTAAGCAACATAATACTATATTCACAGAATTTTGGTCCATCGGAGATAAACAAAAACAAGACACACTTCTTGCTTCTTATGTAGAGAAGAAGGAAGTAATGAGTAGTGCTAATGATACCAAGTCTGGAAAAAAATCGACAGAACTCCTACTCGTATACAGTTAAAGTAGATGGAAAAAACCACAACACTTGCAAGAATTTTTGTTGCAGAACTTACAAGTATCTGAGTCACGAATGAAGACTGTCCTAAGGGAAGTGAACTTGGGAAATGTTTCACCACAAGAAAACAGGGGTAAACATGACAACAGACCTTCTAATATAGGAAACCACATCTGGGAAATGGTAACAGAGCATTCGGACATATTTACATCTAAAAATTCACACTATGTAAGAAGTAAATCTGAGAGCAAATATTTTGATGACCCAACTTTGAACGTAATGAAGATGTACAAGTCATTCCAGCAGTATTTCTTTGACAAAACTGGATCAATTCTGGCAATGAAATACTCTACTTATCACCGATTTTTTCGTGAGCAGAGCTGTTACAGCTTTCGTCTACCAAGAACTTATGTGTGCGACTTTTGCCAGGAGAGTAAACTCATACTAAATATTAACTATCCTTGTGATTCTAGAAAAGTCGACTACGAAATTCACAAGAGAAAAATAATGAAATACAATTCTCTCAAAAAGGAATACATAGAAAAAAACAAAGCTAACTACAAATTAAGAAGATACAGACACTCTTGTATTAGAGTTTGATTACAGTCAAAATCTTGCTGTATCCAAACTAAATGTTACATCGCAGTTCTATCAGAGACTGCTGTGGCTGTATGTATTCATCATTCACTGCCACAACAATGACTCAAGCTCATTTGACTGCTTTTTGGAAAATGAAGGACAGAATAATCCGAATTCTGTTTGTTTATTTCTCTATGATTTCATAAAAAAGAAGATGGAACAA
This sequence comes from Dryococelus australis, assembly GCA_029891345.1. Classification (NCBI taxonomy): domain Eukaryota; kingdom Metazoa; phylum Arthropoda; class Insecta; order Phasmatodea; family Phasmatidae; genus Dryococelus; species Dryococelus australis. The sequence continues at coordinate 295,807,032 of CM057009.1, read as the reverse complement.
ATGAAAAACATAAAAAAATTGGTTTTGCTCTCTGATTCGTGCGGAGGGCAAAATAAGAACATAAAAGTTGTGAAATTTTGTGCTTGGCTGTCCAAGTTATTGTCTGTTAACATCATACATATTTTTCCTGTCCGTGGACATTCTTACAACCAGAACGACCGGAATTTCGGTTTGTACTGTCAAGTCATGAAGAAAATCGAATGCATTGAGAACCCTGACCAATATTTTAAGGTTATGGCAGAATGTCGTTCAAATCCAGAACCCTGAAGTAATAATGTCGTCTGAAACGATCGAAGACTGGAGTAAAGGATTGGCCAAATTTTTTCAAGAACACGAACTGCCAATAGAAGCCCTTTCGCATACAGAAATGTGTTATCTTGAAGTATATGCCAGGTTCATTTATGGCGTCAGAATCATACAATGCTGTTTTCTAGCCTTATAACCTTAATAGTAAAGGTTGTGAGGAAATGGTTTGTAACAAACACAATTTGAATCTCCTCAAAGCATCCAGGCCAACCCTGAAAAGTAATAAGATACAAGATGTGCTGTCTTTGATGAAATTGATGAAACCTGAAGATGAACAGTGGCTTCAAAATCTTGTGGACGGCATCCGGATGGATGATGAGAATCATGAAGATGATATTGTCAGTGAAGGCGAGGAAATGTATGATTAGGTGAGATTGTGGACTACAAACAAACCCTGAAAAATGCACTTGTGTTTTATTTTACAGAAACAAATTTGTTCTATGGAGACTTGAGTGCTAGAATCATGACAACATGCAATAAACTACACAAGTATTCAGTGACAATGAACAAACATATTGATTTGTGTAATGTGTTTAGTAACTTAAAAATATATATATATATATTTTTTTAATATTACCATCAAGTTGTAAAACTGTGTAGTATGATAATGCCAATTAAGCCAGTTCCATAATATGTGCTGCAAATACGCTTTGTTCAATATTTTAGCGTACTATCTGTGTTAAACATGCATGTTTTAAAACTTTTTACTAAGAGTAACTAGTTCTCTGGACTAACAGCTTTAAACAGCCTCGCTTAAAATTTATAATATAATATGATCAAACTATTTGTACGGTAGAAATATTGCTATCCTCATGCACACAAATTATTTGAGAAACTTCTTAGGCAGTGAAAATGTATGAATTTATTATAAATTTAGAGGTATTTTATATCAAACTTTTAACTGCCATTTACTCAAAACTATGTTTTTGCAGTTAAGTCCTTAGTCCACCCAGCTCCTTAATTGTAACATTACATACTAAGTAGAAAATGGCAATTGAACAAAAAAAGTCGACAATACACATATTTCTGTTCACATGGATGCAACCACAAATAATTGTCTTTTATATCTTGAGTGACGTGATCTCAAGAAACCTCTGATTCAATAAAAATAAATTTAAAAAACTGACAAATGTTACAATCGACCCCAGTTTCCCGTAATTCAGATACGTAGATTATGCAGGTAGTAACATGAACCAGAGTAATAATGCCACCTTTTGGAAGGACTATTAACACGTGGGGTGCGTGTTCAAGTAATGGACCCATCCTTTGTTAATAGTATTTTGTTTAGTTAATGTAATTTTCAGATATTTGTTACTTATCCCTTATTTAATAGTCATGGTTCTTCTTAGAAGCACCAATTTTATTTTTAATGTAACATAAACTACCATATTGACGTCTACTGATCTATTGTAACGACAAATGCAAGATTATCATAGTCATTCCTATAAAGAGTACATCAAACAAATATTATGTTTATGGCAAACCTTTTTTGCAGTGGTTCATAATAACCACCATTTGCTTATAGTAAAGAAACAAACATTCTTTGAGATGCTTTTGTTCCAGTAAATAAATATTACTTCGTACTAAAAGGTAATGGTTTAGCGATATTAAAGGTTTTCTGTCGTTCATTGTAGTTTTCAGTAACTCTAACAATCTGGTTATGAACAATACTTGTTACGTTATTACAGGATGTCCTGTTTCACTCATTTCGTTAGTAAAATATATTTTCAAATATAAATTGATTTTATTTCATAATAAAATACCAAATAAATACTCAAAATTAATTAACTTCTGTTTTTGGTACAAGTTTTCAAATGGGCCTGTTTAATTTTTCACTAAACAATATAGTAGCACTAAACCTTGGCTGAGTAAAGTGTTGGAAAATATCACTAGCGTAAAATAAAGTATACTTTTTTAACATATTTCGATGCGCAAATAAGATAGAATATAATAAATCTACTCTCTGGGACATTTTAAAAAGTAATTTTCTCTATGGAGAGTGTCTGCTAGAATCAACCTAAACAACCAAAGTGGCAGTAGGGCAGTTACTTTCTCATGAGAAACGTCACGTTAAGTAAAGGCCCTGCTACATTGGGCTAATGACGCGCAGTGCAGTTCCAACGCGTTTCTGAAATGTGATTGGTGGGGACCTGCAAAATTCGCGTTATATTTTAGCATTAAGCTAAAATTCATAATATTATATATACTCGAGCTGGCATTGTTTCTCCACTGGCTGCTGCCTAGATGCCCAGTCACTCCCTTCCTGAGTGAACTGCACGTGATTGGGTCTCACGATTGTGAAGTGTTAATTTATTGGCACAGAGTTACCCGGGGCGTGTCAAACAAAGAATGGTCCAATGACGAAACATAATGCCAAGGAAAAGAGTTTTAAGTTTAACATTTCTTCAAATAATAACGCCAATCTGCAGGTCTCTATTGATTGGCTCACGTGACCTGTGACGTTAATGCCGATGTGCAGAGCAGCCCAGTGCCGACTAAGTTCGCCAACTTTTAACTCGGTGTCGGCAGGGTACGCGTGATTCGCTATCAGTAAATACGTGACGATGAACCAGCCAATTAAATGTGAGATCGATCTGCACAGGCGCAAATAAAGGTGGAAAACGAGTATTTCTACTGCAGTAATATGAGTAGCAAAAATAATATGTTGTTTACTTGAACTACAGAAACGTCATTCACAGATCAAATGTATGCGATAAAAGCAGAGAACGTAAATAAAGCGATATCCCTGCCACCTACAGCACGTCACTGGAACTATACCCGCCAGCAGGGCATCAGCAGTTATCACCAGCCCGTTGTAGCAAAAGAAGCTGTTCGAAAGTTGTCGGATTTGTGTTTAGAATCGCGATGTCAGTGCTGCATAATTTGGTGCGCACATTTTCCTGGAAAACATTCAAGATCTGTACTGAGACGACTTTAGCTCATGTACGCCTTTGTGAATGAATGACTTTAATCGCTACTCGTTTAAGCTATCAGTCCGTGAATCACGGACATTCGGCATCGGACCAACTCAACTCTGACTGGCTCAGTTGTGTAAGAATATGTCTTTTCACAAAGACATGCTGCAAGTGTCCACGTAGGATGTTGAAATTTAGTCTGCGTCCAAATCTTTCTGCGATAAACAGGTGGCGCTATCCATGTCGTAAGTGAAATCACACTGATAGTTACAGACATTTGACTTTGGCGAAATGATTTCAGCGAATGCCAGACTTCAATATTCTACACACCCTTCTTGTGTTTTCTTGTGTTATTGGCCAAGTGTCTTTGTGAGAAGACATTTCATAATTTTATTGGGCCAGTCAATAAGATTCAGGTTATTCCGATACACGACGTCTGTGATTCGCAGACAGACACCTAAGATGGATAACATTGAAAGCGAAAGTAGAAATGTGCTACTGTGATTTGGAATAAAACTAGTCACGAAATATGCTCGTGAAAATTAGGTGACCCTCTTGATGGTATTACAGCTATTTACATACTATCGCATGACATTTAGAGTCAACATAACATCAACTTAATTATATTAATATGACACATGTAACATGTACTGTACAACTAAGTTACACCTCAGCTATGTATTCATGACAGACATGGCACACGTAAAAGTAATACAGCTATATATAGTCGTGTAAGACGTCTCCTAAAATGCAATTCAACGTAAACAATGGATGTTTCTTATATGTATTTTTCCAATAGCTATTATGTGTGTTTTTGTGTGTACATACGTGCTTGTGTGTGTCGTGAAATTGTACGTGCTCGCGCGGTGTATCTTATAGCTGGTAATCCTTAGGTATTATAATTCGTTCTAATATACTTATGTTGAGAATACTTTATCTGCTATTAGTGGCATTTTAATTTATTGAAACATATTTGTTATCCTTAGTTTCATAACTTAGTGATATTGCTGTCAGTGTGTGTTGTTTTTTGTTTAACTGCAGCTCAAATAATACTCTTAAATTCATAACTTCGTGATTTGCAGTCTACATGTGTTGTCAATTGTGTTATTTGTTTTTCCATTCTTTCAGTGGTAAAGTGAAAGATAAGGTGGTTATGCCTTAACTTCACTACTTGTATAAAATAAGTCCTGAATAAATAAATAAATAAATAAATAAACTCAAACGACAGAAAAGCAAATATATTCTCAGGACAGACTTGACTGGTATGTTAATATGAGACAGAAAATCCACTACATACTCGTGGTATAAGTGTCCTCCATGACGTTAGTGAGTAATTTAAGCTACGTACCAGTGCCAAAGTGGCCTGTACAGTTACTATGACAGTAATGCCGGTATGCGGTCATGAGACCTGTGATACATGTTGAGACGACTAGATGTCCAGCACATTTTCCTGCTCACGTAAAATTACCTCTAACCTGACCGCCTGCAATAACTAGGGCCACCCACCTGTTTGTCGCGAAGATATTTATGCGCAGGATAGACATCAACATTCTACGTCCACACAAGCAGGTATACTTTGGCTACTGGCCGGATGACTGTGTGAGGACATATTCTGTATTTGACTTGGCCTCTCAGAATTAAGTTACTTGGCACTGGACTTCCGTGATTGGCTGGTAGACAGCTCAGACGCGTAAGAGTTAAAATCGTCCAACCACGAAATTGTTTCCGAACTAACGTGTTTTCTAGTACAACTAGTCGTGAAACGTTTTCGCGGAAAACACGTCGCCCAAGGACTAACCTTCAACAATACTTTAATAAGGGGCAGTGAAATTTCACGGAAAGATTTCAAGACAAGTTGTATTTCTAAACACTGCAGGATTGTTTACCTGTTATTATTGACTGAATTACTTTTTTACACATGTCAATTGTCTGCAAACGATTTACGTAGAAGCCGTGCCTATGTTGCCGAATTCTGAGTGGCCCGCTCAAATATGAAAACTCCTTCTCAAGCAGACACCAACCAAGAGCAATAGACAAACTGCTGTTGGGAATATTCACTAGCTCTAACAATACTCCCTACTTTTCGAAGACTCTGCAAATGCAGATGGCTGCCCTAGAGAAGAACATAATTCCACCCAGCGTAGCCGTGTTTCTCGCCGACAAACGTAGTCTTGTCACACTTTGGAAGCACAACGTGCCATGCACCTGATTTACCTCACACCGGTCGCAAGACTGAGGAGTTTTCCTTAGCCATAAACGTGCCAATGCAGTCGTATGACGCGTGATGTCACGCACTTTCATTGGTCCCCTGTCCTGCCAACTCAGCTGTGCTCAAGTTCAATATAACTGTGTTTAAAGGAGTCAAATTACTTCCGATGTTGTTCTGCTCTTTCGCCTGTGTGTACTTTAGACTGAGTTGAGAAAAATCCAAACCTTGTGATATTTCTCCGCCCTGATAACGGGGGGATGTGAGAATTAGGGTTTATAAACCCTGGATGGAGCTGAGCTCAGGTGTGAGTCGGCTCCCGTCGAAAGTTATGGCAACATGGGGTTAACATAAGTAGAACTGACCTTCCTGGCCACAAATAAAACAACACTAAAATATGAGCCATAAACTTGGATAAGGAATTTTCCAATTCCTCAGTTTCAACTTTCTCGTTTACTATAAATTAACACATTAAAGTCTGCAAACACATATTAGAAGTGAGTGAGCTATATCTGTCACTGCCAGTGTCCTACTGGTCTGCACTACATCGGATACGCTTACTGCACTGTACAACGTTCATTATTGGCTGGTCATCAGCCATTGGGAGGGCCGAATAGATATTGTCCAAATAAAATGTCTTCTAGCGTGTGCAACTATTTACAGTCAATCGTATCCTTTCGTGTGAATACAACAAAATATTGTGTTTTAGTCTAGAAAATATTTATTCCTGAGCTGTAGTGTCGTTATAACATCCCGTTTGCTACTAGCAGAGCAATGTATCCAAATCCATGCGAGTTTTGTTTTCAAGGACAAAGAAACACTCGAAGAAGCGTTGCTCGAGCTACAGCCGAGCGTAGTTCTGTAAGTGTCAAATATGTAATGTTCAATGTCGAGCAGAATACGATAAATCAACGACTTTGTGCTCATTGTAAAGCTGGATTGTAAAGTTGCCATATTAGAAAACTAAAATCATTAAGGGCACAAAGTCAGTTGTCAACTTTATGTAAGAAAAAATATTTTTAATAATTTCTTAGTTTTAGTAATAATCGAGAAAAAACACTCTGGTGTATATATACAGTTCTACAGCAGAATTTTATGTCCTAATGAAGGAATGTAAATATTTTACAGTAATAATTTATGCCTGTTATTTAATACAAAATATAATTATGTATGGAGGTCTCTAAAATAGATGAAAAGCATGAAAATGTTACACACACTTTGATGATAAAACTAAAAGATAATATTTTGTTTTTACCTGTTTCTTAGTGTCGCTCTCTAGGCACATTTAAACTATTTCCCATCAGTAATTAAATTTGCCAATTATCTCACAATATTTGTCTTCGCGTATTTATGTCCTCTGGGCGAACAGGGTTAATAATTTGGAAAGTGGCCAGAATCTTGGCTTGTTAGTGGCGTTCTTGCCTGTGGCTATCAGAGTCCTAGGATTACGAGTTTGCCGGGGTTACAATATAAGTACAGTAACAGTAATGCTTTAAAGAACCAAGTAAAGGCGTAGGGTAATGTAATAATAAAGACATTCTTGGAGCTGTGCGGCCACTACAGATAGTGTAAGCATGGCGACAGTAATGCAAGCACATACATGTGGGAAGAGTGAACGAAGTGATCACGAAAACATAGTAAGAGAACTATCTATCTGCAGCAGGTGTTTGATCTGCAGCAGGTGTTTGATGTACGACCATAAATACAGTAAAGAAGCTACGCGACTATGGCATATGTGTAGGGACCTGAAGAATTCGCGGATTCATTTTGGGACAAGTTGGAATTCAAAACACGTTATTCGTTTGCTTATTGGCGGCGTGTCTTTGTAAGAAGATATTTTCGTTCTTTACTGACCAATCAGATTTAGATAACTTCAATACGGCATGTCTGTGATTCGCGCGCAGAAACCTAACAGGCATATCACGGAAACCATCCAGTTACGAAAGTGCATATGAGCTAAAGTGTTATGAGTTACAGGTGGTTGTGAAATCTTTTCGCGAAAATCGGGTGTCCTTTGACATTGGTCCACACGGTGTTTGACACCCCCTTGAGAACGGTGTCCAATTGTCGCCTTCCTCTGTGACAGCAGGCAACCAATGTGCAGTTGATATCGGCATATTTGAACAAAAGACTGTAGAGTCTAGCCTGCAGGTAATGAAACTCGCGAATTCTTTCGTCTCACCCATATGTGGCTTGTGTGAGTACAGCAACAGAAAGGCAAGTGTGCACACATAACCAGATTGATCACAATGGCAGTAAAAGAGCCATGTACACCTGCAGCGGAGGTTTTGTGTACGACTATACAGAAAGTAAAGGAACTGTGTGATAATGAAAAGCGTGGACCGTACGAGCAAAGGAATGGTAAGGAGGTGTTTACATAAGACCAGAGTTACCACGAAGAACGTTAAGGAGCTATGTGTAAGACCCCTGTTTTTCGCCAAAATATTTACGCACTGGCTAGACTTCAATAATCTACGTATACATTTGCAGATTTCCTGTGACTACTGGCCGCCTGTCTTTGTTTGATGACAGCGTGTTACACGGGCGAGCCGATACTAACTATGTTTGTCCAATATCGACCGCCCGTGAGTGGCAGGTAGACAGATAAACCGTGTAACAATTAAAATAAGCCAATCAGGAAATTGCATATTACACAAAGTACTTTGGAGCACAACTATTCCTGAAATCTTTTCGCGAAAAACAGGTGCCCACACCTATGTGCACATTATATGTGTTTGCCTGTGTGACTATAAAGATAGTAAGTACTCATGACATGTGTTGACTGTATGACTGTAATGACTGTAAAGGAGTTATGTGACAATGACATGTGTTGACTGTACGGCTGCGTATAAGGACTGTAAAGGAGCTATGTGACCATGGCATGTGTTGACTGTACGACTGCGTATAAGGACTGTAAAGGAGTTATGTGACCATGTCATGTGTTGACTGTACGACTGTGTATAAGGACTGTAAAGGAGCTATGTGACCATGGCATGTGTTGACTGTACGACTGCGTATAAGGACTGTACAGGAGTTATGTGACCATGATATGTGTTGACTGTACGACTGCGTATAAGGACTGTAAAGGAACTATGTGACCATGGCATGTGTTGACTGTACGACTGCGTATAACGACTTTAAAGGAGCTATGCGACCATGGCATGTGTCGACGGAGATATGTGAGCTTGGCAGGTGTTGGCTGTGAGTACGACAGCAATGGAGGTTTGTGCACACGGCCGGAGCGATCACGAAGACATCGCTGCAGTGGCGTCAACACACGGGGAGGGGTGCGGGTGGTTATGGATGGATCGGAAAGGGGGGAGGGGAGGGCCATGCAGGCGCCGCTTTGTGCGAGGTGCACGCCGGTTTTATTGGTCGGTTGTCCCCCACCCCCATCCAACCTCCCAGGGGCGGTGAAGAATGCCAGCCTGATGACTCACCCCGAACCGCGGCTCGCATTTCCCGCGAAACCATGGAAACATTACTCGGCCAGAGGACTCGACATCCGTCCCACACAGCGATTACACGTTAACCGCCATGTGCTACGCCGAGCTCTTACTTTGAGCTTCAAAATGTAAACAAGCCGCAGTTAGCCAACATAACAATGTTCGTCAAAGCACATCAACACGATGGAAAGCTATTAATTCAGATAGTGGCTAACATAATGAGACAAAGTAAGGAGTCCATATTCGTTAAAATAAACATTGTTTAGGTAACCCCATTTTCTTTAAGTTTTTTTTTTTTTTTCCTACTGTTCATCCAGTTGGAAATTGGTATAAATTATGTCGGTCATTGGCAATGAAGATTGGCAAACCATACATTTTCGAACACATTCGTATTTTAAACGCCCTTCAAACAAAGCAAATCGAAAATAAACGATCTCGTCTCCGTAAACATAACACCAGGCATGTTACAAGCATCAAGTGTGCAACTACAGAGTAAGTCACATAAACGTTGCTGTGAAGTTCGCTATATATTGAAATTGAAATTATATTTATAATCAGGCCTTAGACACAAACTGAGCAAAGGTATTTTGGTCGTTCCTAAGATTATATTTTTTAAACAAGAATCAATTTACAGTGCATTTTTGGTGTTGGCAACAAGGGTGAGACCCGAGAAAATAGTGGATCGACAAGGTCTATCTACACTGAGAAAAAAAAGTATTGTTTAATCAAACAAGATTTGTTTGGTACAACCAAGTTATTTGTTTGTATAAGTCGTTGTTCTCATTTGGTTGCCCCAAACTGTAATATTTGGTAGGTGCTACTAGAGATTTGAATGGTTACAAGTAAATTTAAGAGTTTGGGCAGATATAAAACAACTTTACAAGTTTGACCGAGTTGCGAACGTAGCTCCTCTGCGTCCGAGCGTTTAGTATTCATTTTTTTTTTTTCCGGTTTCCTTTATTTGGCGTTGTTGTGCCATTTGACGTTCACGAAGCTTTAGTGAGACCGACTTGCTAAGAAATCCCCAGTGCGACAAGGGAACTGAAAATCTGCCGCGTCGGATGCAGTGGGACGCGAACCCGCGACCTCCCGTCTACAAGTCGGCCGTCCTACCCCTGAGCTACGAGGACAGGGCATTCGCAGCTAATGTGACAACTGATAACCCTGGAAAACTTTAAAATATATATACTTCAAATATTGGGCAACGTGTGCAAACAATTAATTCAAGTTTTACAGCTTTATTTGTCAGTTTCTTACTGTATTGTTTTTTTGCTGTGTTTATAACGATTGTTAGACATCAATAGATGCACTAACAAACACTTTTGCTATACTAATTGTCACAAAAAAATGCAAACAAACTCTCGAGCTGAATTTTCGAACGAAGGTAGTCAAATCAGCGGCCAAAAAAAATATATACAGTTTATTCAACAAAATTTTTCTTGGCAGTCTAATTTTTTTTGGTCCAACACAGAGATTTTGTTTAGTCAAACATATATTTTGTTAGACGAACAAAAGTAATTTCGTCACTTTTCAAATTTTGTTTGCTCAGCAATATATTTTGTTAGGGAAACTAAATATATATTTGTCCCTATACAAACAAATATTTTGTTCGATTTTCTCTCAGTGTGGTGTAACCACTCTGGTGTTGAACTCTTATTACGAGATACAGATTGTAAACACGGCACGCTTATGTTACCAAAATAACAACATACGTCAAAGCACACGAGCACGATGAAAAGCTACAATGTCAGGTGATGCCTACCCTCACGATACAAACTTAACGAATTTAGGAAACCCATTTTTCGCTAAGGTATACGTAGTTCAGGTGACTGTTCTCTTTACCCCTACTGTTCATCCAGCTGGAAACTTTGCAACGATGACATGTAGTCGCAAAATCGTCGTTGTGTAATTTGCTATATATTAAAAGTGAAATTATAATTTTTATAGTTTTTATAAGTTGATAATTTCAAACGTGAATACGTGCCATGTGATGTTTGGCGTTGGCACCGCGACTGTGACACGAGGCAATAGTGTCGGCAAAGTGGAAATTACTGTGCTTGTTAAAAACAATTCTATGGAAACTAGTTGCCAAGGGTATTCTTGTAACTCTACACATATGATATTGTATATTTACGACACATTATTTGGCGTTGGCACCGCGACTGTGACACGAGGCAATAGTGTCGGCAAAATGGAAATTACTGTGCTTGTTAAAAACAATTCTATGGAAACTAGTTGCCAAGGGTATTCTTGTAACTCTACACATATGATATTGTATATTTACGATACATTATTTGGCGTTGGCACAGCGACTGTGACATGAGGCATTAGTGTCGGCAAAGTGGAAATTACTGTGCTTGTTAAAAACAATTCTATGGGGACTAGTTGCCAAGGGTATTCTTATAACTCTACACATATGATATTGTATATTTACGACACATTATTTGGCGTTGGCACAGCGACTGTGACATGAGGCATTAGTGTCGGCAAAGTGGAAATTACTGTGCTTGTTAAAAACAATTCTATGGAAACTAGTTGCCAAAGGTATTCTTGTAACTCTACACATATGATATTGTATATTTACGATACATTATTTGGCGTTGGCACCGCGACTGTGACATGAGGCAATAGTGTCGGCAAAGTGGAAATTACAGTGCTTGTTAAAAACAATTCTATGGGGACTAGTTGCCAAGGGTATTCTTGTAACTCTACACATATGATATTGTATATTTACAACACATTATTTTAGAAAACATACAAAATAGTTTACGTAGCTCAATATTTACAATAAACTTGACGTCTACGTCACTTGCAAGTTACAATTAAGTATTAGTTTCACACGTTCCCCGCTAAGATCTTGAGAAATTTTGTCTTCACCTTTTGTAGTGTTACAAAAATTTCTTCTGCAACCAGTTGCCAAAGAATCCCTCGTACAGACACAGCAATGTTTTACAGCGTGGGAAGGGCATATTGAGAGTTGCCCCTCTGAACCACTCATCAGTGCACAAACCTCGTATACTCGCTCTCACGTGCCCTACTGATCGTTCGTATCGCCAACCAACCGCATATCAGTTAAGTGGCTTATACGACAGAAAAACTTAAGCAGTAACAACTAGGCTGTAAGCAGTAGGTTCCCGAAATTCCACTCACACGATAGCGATGTTGCTGTTCTAGTTCGACCAACAGAAACGCATCTTAGTGTGCCTGCCCTGTATTCTATCGAAATGGAAACAATTGTTTACTTATTCGTATTTTTGTTTTCGGCGGGTTTTTTTTCGAAGTAATCCAGTATAAATTTGAGATAAAAAGTTAAAAATATGTCAATTTAAGTGAATGCTTTCGGTGATTGGTTATACGTATGAGCGACTTCCGAAATTAAGGCTGTTCAAAACGCAAAAAATCTTTTTCCAGATTTTGAGGATTATTTCAATATTTCGTAGTATGATGTGGACGATAACTTGACCAACCTACAAATTACTTAAAAAATTTTAATTCACTATGATTTTGGGGGAAATATCAGGATTTTAATATAAAATATTAATTTTTACTGGGCATGACGGAATATTTTTGAAATACGACACTAGGTTTAACTGCGTTAAGGGTTTATCTTCTAAATGTTTTCACTTCTTGGAATTTGTTCTCAGAAATAAAAATTGGAATACAGGCGAACCGCATATCGAATTTCCAAGAAATAACTTCAAGACATTCTAAAAACGTAACCAATTACTTTAATCTGTAGCATAAATTATATATTTTGGCCCATTGAAAAATGTTATGAAAATTTATGTAAATTGAAGATTCTGATAACTAATTTCATTCTTTTCTGAAGACTTGTTTACCTGCTTTGTCATATTTATTTCAGACTATTATTTAATATCACAACGAAAAAAGGACCTAATAAGGTAAAATATGTAAAGAAACTAATCTAGCTTTGTGAAAGCCTTTAAGGACGATTCGCATTGAAGCTAATAAGGAGGTAGTTGCGTTACCTTAGCTTTATTGTTATGTTGAGTTATATCTGTTGAAGCAGTGTGTTCACAGTGAATTAAGAGTGAGTGACGTAAGTTAATGTTTCTATCTGAGAAGTTGAGCCATCTTCGAGGAAAAGAAGTTTCAGCCAATTAAATTCAAGGGCCAATTTTATTTATTATGTATTCATTAGTTTATTTTTATTCTCATGAATTTCCATCTGAACTGTAGGCTACGTTATGTTGTACAATTCCATTGAAAGGTATTGAAACTTTAATTTCATCTGTGTATATTTTAATAACAAAAAAATCCTACTTGAAATATTTTGGAACTAAAGATAATATATGGGTACAAAAAGCATGAATTTATGTGAGAGATGAAAATCTCATTTACACACAGTTGCGAATATTTTAAAAGTTATAATAACTGCTCATAAATTTATTTAATAGACGCGTATTAATATACAAACTTTGACACATTTCGACCAGCCTTTCCCAGATTCAAGCTAGAATATTTTTGAGAGCACTGCACAAAAAAAAAAAAAAAAAAAAAAAAAAAAAGGAGCTTTTCTTGGCTCCAATGTAAACACAGATACGGTTTTTTAAACCATCATGACAGCTGACGAAATATGTCAGAGATCATATTTTTGCTTCGTTTTGTGGAAGAACTGGCACGAAAATGGAAATAAATCAATAGAAAGAAAGATAAAACAAAAAGCGGCTCTTAATAGCAAGATATTGAGAGCCGTAGATGGTGATTGAGGTGAGTATGGAGAAACGCCGGAATGAAAGGGCGGAGGAAATGGGAGATCCCCTAGAAAACCCCCGACCAACGGCATCGTCCGGCACGAATATCACTTGCAAAAATCCGATGACCCGGCCGGGATTGAGCGTTGTTCGCGTAGGAGGGAGGCGAGCAGGCTAACCGCTCCGCCACCGTAGCCCCTAACAATACTAAAAAATTTTTGTCTTTTATATTACTCTGTGATGATCTTCTAAGAAGAGGTACTTAGTTGTAAACTGTTCCACATGGCAGTGATTAATGTGGTTTTACTCTCTCTTTCTCTCTGCCTCTCTCCAAAGAAAGTGTTTTAAAATATGAAAAAATTAGTATCCTAAATACCAGTTATACAAGCAATTTTGTAAAATTAGACATAATATGTGGAAAAATCAGACACACTGGAAAAAAAAATCTTTTGTGGCTGCCACACAGTATTTTTTTTTTTTTTCAGTGGACCGTAGATAATTGGCTGGCCTTTCAAAAATATATTGCACGTGCTATTTTAACTAAAAACTAGTTTCCGTCACTTCTCGGCGCACATGTATATAGGCTGTTCACGGTAAAGTGAGCACTTTTGAAAGCCCTCTCATTTGGAATAATTGTCAATAAATACATTTTATTTTAGCTTTAGACGTGTACTTCAGAGTACGGTGAAGTATACACACTGTGTTTAGTACTTATATAGGAATATTTATTCAAAAAGGCGGTTAAATGATAAAATATGACTGAGAGGAAAAAGTAATTAGGGATTCAAAAGTGCTCACTTTACCATGAACAGCCTATACCAAAGTTTATTTACACCGCAACATACAGCAATGAGATAAAGGAGAACTTTAACCAACCCTAAACATTAGTGGCCTTGCTGGGAACATAACAAGATATCGTGGAGTGTTAGTCAGGCATCTAACCACTTGAACATCGAGAGCAGTTAGCATTCATAAATGGGTAAAATTACTTCAGACCGTGTATAGCGACATGTGACATCCACTCATACACACAAAAACTTTGTTTTGTCTGTAGTCTTCGGGTGATGTTTCCGAATAATGCGCGTATTTTGCAAAGCACCCGTGGAATCACCTTCTTTCTCGAGGCTTGTTTACACCTGTGGCTGTCCGCAGCATCCTAATCTCCACTCATCTCTATCCCTGCTTGTGACGTCTATAAATCACATGTTCTCCATAGCCAAGATCCGGTGTGCCACGGTTTCATTTGTGTGTTTATTTCCTGCCACGATTACCGAATTAGCGAGTGAGCGAGAGAGTGAAGATTTGGGGTGGGCCCTTAACATTGAAGCCTTGAGAGCGACGAGGGTGAAGCGAAGTGAGTATGGAGGGAGCAGCGCCGGAATGCGAGAACAAGGGAAACAGGAGTTCCCCGAGTAAATCCGCCGACCAGCGGCACCGTCCGGCGCGATTCCTACGTGCGAAGTTCCGGGAGCGATCCCGCTGGGAATCGAACCCCTTTCGCCTCGGTGCAAGGCGAGTGATCTAACCACTACACCACGGCGGTCCCGCACGAGTCGGGGTTTCGTAATCAGATTCAGTGTGTCATCAAAATACCGCAGCGCTAGTAACAACACGGAGACCAGGGTCACTATTAAAATTTTGCTTTCCAGCTGATAGAAAGCGAACGTACTTCGTGGAAGCAAATGACGGTGTGACAGTTGTCGCGGCGCGAAATGCACGGCCTATCAGAATATTGTCAACTCCACTAAGGTCAACTGGCGACACGCGCCCCTTTAAACAACCAATATACGGGGAATATGAATGAGACCAGCTCTTCTGGATGACGTTACGAAAGTATACACACTGAACCTGACTTGGTGCCACATCAGTATGCGACCATTTACAATAACTCCACTTGTGGTTAGTTGAAACTAACTTAATGTTACGGTGGCTGTGATTCACTTAATTAAAGGTCGTTTCATAGCTTTGCAATATTGCGTTTGGAAATGTTATATTCAACAATTTGCAAAAACACACATTTTCTACCAAAGGAAGAAATTTGTTTACGATGGCGAATGGATTTATGTTCGTTCGGCATTGCATTTTTCGATACGATCCCACCCACCTATGTATTTATTTATGAACTGTACAATAAATTAATTTGTTGTAATATCGACAAATACAATTGTTGTGTAATTTGTTCTTCAATTAATTCTTCTCAAGTGCGAGTGAGCGAGAAGTTAGTAAAAGTACGTCTTATGTGCGTTTACAGATTATCTGCCTTTGATGTGGGCGTTCCCGTGCTCCGCCTAGGCGAGACTCTAGTAACTGGCTGGCCTTGTGTCTCATTGGCTGTTGCATGCTGCGAAAGGCCCTCCCCCCCCCACCCCCCAATAGGCTAGGTTACCGCAGCTGACCGAAAAACTGCATTCCGACATGTTTCAGGCCAGTGGCGCCAATTTCTGGCGTGCGTACTAGTAATTTGAGGGATAAATGGCTAATTCTCCTTTGTAGTCTTGACTACTCTGTGCCACATTTTCGTGTTTAGAGAGTCACGTGTATTTCCGCGCTATGAGCAGCGGAAGGGAGCTGACGTGCTACAAGGTGTCTGGCTTGGTTAGTGATATTCTTGAGCCACCGATTCTCTTTGTTACCGCAGGCTGAGGTCATTGCAGCGTCATGAGCCAACAAATGACAATATCGCAGGTGTTTTACAAACAAGGTCCTAAATGACGTGGGGGGGCCGCGGTGGCCGAGCGGTTAGCTTGCTCGCCACCGGTTCACCTCCCCCCGGCCGAGTTACTCACGGAGTTTCGCATGTTGGTAATCGTGCCCGAAGATGCCGCTAGTCAAAGGGTTTTCTTGCCGTTATCCCCGCCCTTTCATCATTCCTACGTTGCTGCATACTCACCTCAATCACCCTCATTGGATATCAAGACCTTGCTGTTGAGAGTCGCTCAAAACTCTTCACTCACTCATTAAACATCGTGACCAAAATCTCTCTCTCTCTCTCTCACACACACACACACCTAGGTGTATCTACACACTCACAGTAAAACCTCTGTTAACAGAAACCCCATTAACCGAAATACAGATTAACCGAAACGGCCGGCTGTTTATATAAAATTACGTTTACAACATATTGTTATCCAAATATAAAGCCTAGTAATTATAAAATACACATCCTAATAATATAAAATCACCTACTTTAATTTAGCAATAGAGGTCCAATATGTGCCCCCCCCCCCCTTCCACCGACATAACAAGGGTGCGTCGCCCCAGCACGTGACCTTGAAACATTGAACACTACGCGGCCAGTGTCCAGTCCCGCATGTCTCACCTAGTCTTTGTTCGCTATATTCTTAAACGGCAGGCTGTAGCTCTGTTCAGCTCAATCTGACAGTATATGGTGTGTTGACTGTGTTTACGAATGAGTCATTTATTGCTTCTCTGTAAGAGTCTATTCGCGGTTTCTTCATACTTTTTCGAACAAGCCTTTGAAAAATCACCCCTGTATGGCATGTTTGGTTGTTCCCTAAATATATCATGTATCACAAGCGTCTTATACTCCTGTTAACATATAGGCAGTTCAAGATAAAGTGAGCACTTTTGAAATCGACATTATAAAATCGTCACTGTCCCTACCAGCATATATTTTGACGGGCACACTGAGTGACATGAGCCCAGTAAAGTTGGCAACGATGGATGGGATGTAGTTCCTTATCTTAACGTCGAATAAAAAGTGTTAGGTAACCATTTCTGATGACTTGTATTTTTTCTTTCGTTTTCTGTTTTTTTTTTTTTTATCGAAGAGTAGAAATTCGCAGATTTGTAAAATATTTACTTTTCTCATAATTTCACGACTTCGCTTGACCGATGCATGAATAAAGTTATGGGGCCCATGACAATGTTAATATTACATAAGGCGGAAGAATACACAACGTACATGCAATTAGATCTTACGCAGGGCTTTCGAAAGTGGTCATTTTACCGTGAATAGACCATACACATATTTTATTTTTGCTTAAATTCAACTTTAACTTATATTTTCTCTACTAATGATATTTATTAATTTATAATTTTTATGAATAAAAACATGGAGAAAATAGGGGTACTGTTAATGTCCAGTAATAAATAATTCTTATGCAAAATGTAATTAAAGTGAGTGCACACGAATGCTGAGAGTTCTCTCTCTGGTGTAATTTTCTAGACTTAAGTTACGCATTGTTCGAATGAGGCGGAGAAATATCCTGAAAGTAGAACAATAGAAGGGCTTCAGAAAAGTTGGATGTAACCTTGAATCGTCTATATACGTTATATCAGCGAAACTTAATCAGAATGAGAAAAAAATACTTAAGAAAAATTGGTGGCATCTAGAATAATAAAAAAAAATGGGGATGGTTTGCAAAATGTAGCAGTGGTATCGTATTTATTTTGGTTCTGCATGTTGATTTTACATAGCGATTTTATAAATTAATATAAAAATAAAACCTGAAGTAATATTTAAATGTCAAATACTCGAGGGGATATTATTTTATCATTTGGCATTTACATACTGTCAGAAATTCCGGTTACCGAAACCTGTTTAACAACACGCCTTCCCATTATCTCGGTTAAAGGAGGTTCTACTTATATATGTAGGCCTATACATATACACATATATATGTATATATACACACATATATACATATATATGTGTGTATGTGTATATATATATATATATATATATATATATATATATATATATATATATATATATATATATACACACACGTGTGTGAGTGGCCTGTAAATGATTGTTGATATTTAAAAAGAGAAACTATATTTTAGAAGTCTATTTTGTAATTAAAGTGAAAAAATATTCTTGTTGTTGAGTTATTTGTAGTAAACTTGCTGGTCTAGGTGCCTACAGTTTAGTCAAAATTTCAATTGAAGCCGCCTCACTGTTTAAATTGGTCAGACTCTACCATAGTTTCTCTGACTTGCCGTGGGTTTCTCTGGTACAGTAACGAACATTCTGCAGTAGCTAGATATAAAGAAATTACAAAATTAAACTGAAACACAACAGAAGGCGGCGACCGATAAAAAAAAAAAAACGACGTCGACTTGCGCGTGTACGGGAGTGAGAAATGTGTTAAGTTCGCCACAGAGTTCTTAACAAGACAGAGGCAAAGCAACCACTTGTGTCACGAAATCCAGAAGCACACGCCACCAATCAGCGCCAGCCAACAGCCAATATGTCGCAGCACGCTTGAGCCACTCAGTAGGGACACCCGAATTTCGCGAAAAGATTTCACCACCAGTTGTACTTCACGACACTTATTCTAAGATCCACTTTTGTGATTGGGTGATCTAGATGTTACGCGTCTTAAGTGTCTGCCCACGAATAAGAGACGTACAGTATCGGAGTACCTTAATTCCGATTGACCAACCAACTAAGAAAATGTCTTCTCAGAGACACATGCCGACAATAAGCAAAAGTAAACTGTCGGTACGCTCGTAGGATATTGGAAGCTAGCATGTGCGGAAATCTTTTCGCGAAATTTCGGTGTCCCTACCAATCAGGCACAAGACCCGTTCGCAGATCCTCGCGCAACCAATCAGAGACTGGGTACGCCCACGTAATAAAGAACCGTCACATTTTGACGTCTCGCCGCGTATTTATCCACTCGTGTGTTTTCTCAACCGTTGTCGGAGGATTTTTAATTTTTGGTATGGTCCATTCACGGATACATCCAGCTTTTCTGAAGCCCTTCTAAAGTTCAACTTTCAGGATATTTCTCTGCATCATGCAAACAAATCTTAATCGAATGTAGATAATTACTCTAAGCGGTCAACGCACCGCATTCGTGCGCACTTACTTTAATAATATTTTTCATAAGAACTATTTCTTACTACGCATTCATTAACAACGCACCAATTTTCTACCTGTTTTATTCGTATTAATTATTAATGATATATTGTAATATTTAAATAAAATATAATCAAAACTTCAGTTTTACTAAAAATAAGGTTCTTTTATATTAACAAAAGTGAAACGCTTGTGACACATGGCATAATTAGGAAACAGCCAAACACATCATACAATGGGATGATTTTTTAAAGGGGTCGCAATCGAAGTATTTCCCCAACGTTTCTGCACACATTTCAGTCTTAGTATTCAGGTGAGCAAAAAACGTTACCTTGCGCCTGAATCCCAAAAGCCAAGAAATGCTTAGTGCCGAGTCTAGCCCGTCGCCAGGTTATACTGCACAAATATTCTTTTCAGTCCTGTCGCAAATCAAATAAAATTTGGCGACTGCACAGAGTATATAATAATCAGGGATAGGGAAAATTCGCGAGTTCAATGACCTGTAGGCTAGACTCCACAGTCATGTGAATACTCGAGCCTTAGATGTTTGTTGATTGGCTGCTGCCCCAAGGAGTAGCCAGTGTTATTTCGCACTCGGCAGTATGGCACTTGGTAGTTGTTTCCTTGCTAGTCTGCTATAAGATCAGAGTCGTCCAGGGCGTGTATAATAAATTGCGATCCAATTGCAAAGTCAACTTCAGTGTACACGTGTTTGACGCCTATCTTGCCCTGAAATGAGCTCGCGAAAAGTACCTATCCCTAGTAACAATACGTAGATGTAGCAGCCGCTTATCCCGCGAATTCATGTGGTATACGGAGCGGCCAGAGGTTCAAAAGAACGAATTTTCCTCTGCGAACTTCTCTGCTCTGTGTCGACGGCATGGCCACGCACGCGTGCATTTGCAGAAATGGCCGCGGTGGTCGCCAGAGGGGGTGCGATCTTCCATCCCCGAGCGCGCTTTGCTAAGTCGTCTGTCTCTCTCTCTCTCTCTCGCTCAGTGTATTTTTTGGGGTGGTTGTCGGTGGTGCCGGAGAGGATGGGGGGAGTGCAGTTAGGGTGCACGAGAGTGCGTCCCCACACTACGCTCGCACTTCTATTTGCATGCGCAGCTCGCGTGCCGGCTGTAGGGTGCGTGCTAGTTGCCCCCTCTCCGCACCATTATGCTTCAAAATCTCTCCCTTCCCTCAGCCGGGCACATGCCAACTAATCACTCGGAAAGGACCCCCCTTCCTCTTCTCCCTGCCTTCTCTCAGCAATGCTACAATAGGGACGGACGCATGAATTTTCATTTTGCCCTGAAAATTTTCATTTTCCAAAAATCCGCAGCTACAAAAGCAGCCGTGGGCCTTTTGTCCGCTCGCTGCTATTCCCTGGGTCGCCACCCCCCAGGATACAATTCGCACCCCTCACTTCAGCCGGCTCTCTCCCTGAACAGATGTTTTACACAAAAATTGGGAAAAATCAGGGAGCACAAAGGGACACGAGCCCCGCTTTACCGGGTTTGGGTGAAGAATGAAGGGGGGGGGGGGGGGCTCGGCGTGGCGTGTGTACAGAGCGAACAGTTACTCGTGAAAAGCGGATGAATTATTTCGACTCTGGCCAGCCGGCCTGAGCTCATTAGCATACTGCCGCGCTCTCTTGGCCGATATGTCGGCTTGTCCATGACGTCACACTATCCACCTGGAACACCACGTCACTATCTTCGCCTGCGTCTAACTAGGAATATAGGCCATGTTACACGATGACAGATTCCGTAAAACCTTGTGCAAGGTCCACCGTAGCTACCGTTATAACAGGCTATGGTCCAATCACGGTTACTTCCAAATTTTCTGAAGCCCTGCTAAAGTTCTACTTCCAGGATATTCCTCCGTCTCGTGCAAAAAAAACTTAACCAAGTCCGAGAAATTACACCAAAGGGCCTGCACACCTCATTCGTGCGCGCTCAGTGTAATAAATTATCCATTACAAATTTTTCTTACCACGCATAACCCACACACCTCTTTTATCACGGTTTCATTCGAATTAACTATCAATGAAATATAATTTATAGATAAATACAATTAAAAATTTCAATTTAACCTAAACTAGGATACTTTTACGTTAACAGAAGTATAAATCGCAGGTCATGCATGGCATGTTTAGGAAATAACCAAACATGTCGCCCCTGGGGTGATTTTTCAAAGGTTAAATTCAAAAAGCGTGGAGAAATCGCGAAATAACTATAGTACGGGTCACTTCGTGGCATTCCCCGGCCTTGTACGGCCAGGTTTCACACCAGGTTTGGTTATAGGACACTTCCTGTATTTCGTGGCAGTTTCCACACCGGCTCCTGGCCAATCACGCCATAGTTTCAGAGTGTAGGGCGCTCCCCGTGGCTACTGCTTGATACTTGTCGATGAAGAAACAGTAAAGGACGCCTCCTTCTTGATTATAAAAATTAATTTTCAGTCTTTATACATATTCAATGACCACAGTCTACGTGAAAACTGGTCTTACAGTGGCAAAGTCGTGATGGAGCGTGCCTTCTTTTGGGCGTGAGTTTGGAAATGTCATACTACTTACTTTTTTTATAAAATATTTTATGCGAATAATAAGGTAGTAGAAAAAGAGAAACTACGTTTTGCCAACGGTTAATCACTTTCGTCAGATCTAAAATTAACACACTCGTACTTTCATACGTTCTCATCATTTTCAAGAAAATTAATGAAACGACAACAGTTTTCAAAGTATTGATGCAAAAGCCAACAGTAAAACAGCAATATTAAGATGCGCTAGCTAGTTTCATTATAGGCCTACCCAAGTTACAGACTAGAAGCAAATGGGGTTCATATTTACTACGGACCATGCGCTGCGAGCCTACATAGGGTGCCGAATGCTAGTACGCGAACTGCTAGCGTGTAATATTAATCTTCCTTGGCGGCTCACATAGTGACTGTTATATTGGCTCGTGCACCAGGCCATGTAGAAGCTTGTACAAGGACAAGTACGGCAGCTGGGTTCGTGTTATATCTGCTAAAGGTCGGGTTTACTGTGACTTCACGTTACACGTAAAATGCGTTATGATATACTTTTCACCTGTGCGTAAAGCATGGTCTTTCTGGGCGGTGTACTAAGTTGCTTCGCGTAAAAATGTAACATTTGTGTAAAGGTTGTTCACGATAAAGTGAGCACTTTTCAATTCAACTTTAGAAAAAAGTCACTGCCCCTGCCTGCATATATTTTAACGGGCGCACTGAGTGACATGCGCTCAGTAAAGTTGGTAACGATGAATAGAAAGTAGTTCCGCATCTTAACGTCGAATAAAATTTTTTAGGTAACCATTCGATATAACTTAAATTATTTCATTCGCTTTCTGTTTTTTTTAGCCATCGAAAAGTAAAAATGAACAGATTTGTAAATTATTGACTTTTCTAAAAAACTTCACAGTTATACTTGGCTGGCGCTTGAATAAAGCGACGGGGTCCATGGCAATGTTAATTTTACATAAGGCGGAAGAAGACATAACGTGCATACAAGTGGATCTTAAGCAGGGATTTAAAAAGCGCTCACTTTACCGTGAACAGCCTAAAGTAAATAGAAATGTCTGCGATAAGTATTGTTGCTTTTCAGACTGAAAACGGTGTAGTTCAAGTTAAACTCGCGTATTTGTGTCGTAACATTAATGTGGCTTCACTAGATTGTGGAATTATGGAGTTCGTAATTTATAAAAACTTTGTAAACAACTATAATATCACCGTATCCTCAAGAACGAAATGTTTCTGAGATATGTAGACATTTAAGTGTGCATGGGAATAAATCGTATGTAAAAATCTATGATCTGCTGAGAAAATAAAATTGTTTCTCACGAAGTAGGCCTACTAAACATTGCAAACTTAATGGTAAACATTATACCTTTAATGAAAGCGTTTTAATACTTCTGAGAATTATAATTAACAAACTTTGGAAGTGTAAAGAACCCTAAGTATTTATAAATTTAAAAAAAATCCTAGTCTAACTTTTATTACTCTTTTGTCTTCTTTTACGGGAGTTAATTATATATGTGGTAAATTATTTAAAAGCTCGAGCAGAAAAAATCCTTAAAATAAAAAAAGCCTATAAAAATAAAATATAACACAACATCGTTGCTATTGTGATTGGCCAGCGAGATTACGTGATGCAGGGTCACGAGTCATGCTAAAGCTAGATATTAACAAGCTTTTCCATCACGTAAACGTTACGTGAAATGATTGTGATAAGTCTCCTAGAAACACATTAGTCGGTATGTAGCCGGCTTACGTGAAGATGTCGCTACGTACGTGTTACGTGAAACGTGACGTCATCGTAATCCCGGTATAAAGCTGCAACACGCTAAGTCGCATGGCGTATCGTCATTTAATTAGTAGAGACCCGAGAAATTGACGAGTTCAGTGACCTGTAGGCTATACTTTACAGTCTTATATACTCTCATACAGATATCAACTGTGTATTGGTTGATTTTTGTCGTAGTAAAAGGCGGTGGCTGGGTGCACAATTTATTGCATCTTCGTTATTGGGTCATTTATCTCCAGGAGGTGTCAAACAACACGTCGACCAATTACAAAAGTTACATGAACGTACAAGTGTGTGAATTCCAACTTATCTAGAAATGAACCCGCGAAATTCTCGGATCTCTAACAATTAGGGACGAGAAATTTCTTCGGATTCATTTTAGGACAAGCTATACTTCAAATACATGTACATGACTGTTATGTATGCGATTGGATCGCAGTTCATTAGACATGCCCAGATGAACTCTGAGACAATAACAGACCTGCAAGGAAACATGCGACGAATGTCGCGCCACCTGGTTTGAGGTCAAGCTGGCTACACGCTGGGGGCAGCCGCCAATGAGCAAACGAGTTGAGGTGAGTGATTTGGGTGGCTCTTAACATCGAGGTTTTGAGAGGCTATGAGGGTGAAGTAAGGTGGGTATGGAGAAGCGCTGGATTGTAAGGGCGGGGGAAACGGGATATCGCCGAGCAAATCCGCAGACCAGCGGCATCGTCCGGCCCGATTCACCCATGCGATAATCAGGGACGCGACCACGCCGGGAATCGAACCCGGTTCGCATTCGTAGGAGACGTACAGTCTGACCTCTTCTCCGCCGTAGCTCCTGTTTTCTTATAATTTATTTCAAAAGTTACGATGCAAGCAAAGCGCTTAAGAAATTTCCCGGAAATATTTCTCATAACTCATGATACTTTATTGACGTTCACAATTATTTTGAGCTGTAGACTAAAATATTAACTTTGTTCGACATTGAGATTCGTACCAGAAATATATTAATATAAAATACCAGTACCTCGTTTCTTTCGTTGTTAAAAGCAGTTTCCCTCTATTGCAATACTCTTTGACGTAAATAAGTCTTTAAATTTGCGAACATAGTGGGAGGCAATGCAGAAAATCCAATGACAACAAAATCGAGGGATACAGTTTGACATTGCAGCTCCAAATCTATAGTCTACATTCATAATTCAATTACACCCCTCGATTGCCAAAGGATTAGAGAATATGTTACGTTGAGTGAGGACTGAGAATCATCACAGAATTTTGAGTTCGTTTCGCCACGTCTCGTAACCTCCGCGTAGTATAACTTTTGACTAGGAGAAGCTACGACGCTCGTTTAGGTTTCAATCGACAGCTCCCGTCAAGATAAATCGATCACGTCTATAAAAACATTTGTGTGGCGTGGTTGTGGTGGAATTGTATGAGTTTAATGTAAAAAAAAAAATAAAGATAACTTAACACAATTTCGGCCTATACTCGTCTAAAAGCCAAGTCGAAATACATAAATCGTATACGGTTGGAAAGAGCATCTCAAAAGCAATCCAGTGATGCCCATGAAACCCCATATGATTGAGTGAAGCGGTGCTGGGAACGTAACATAAACCTCAAGGCGTCCGAGCTTGTCACCGTAGACACGTATTCACACAAAACAAACCCACCGTGTCCCCGACACAGCCAAACCCAATTTCTCACGTTATAATTTCATATCACAACGAAAAAGAATGTAACATGCTAGAGGTGTATAAAATCGGCCAATCTGCGAGTGGGTACGCCCACTTCAAAGAAAAAGCCACGCCCTTCCGTCTATGTGTACATTTATACTCTGTGACGTAGGCGTCCGCCCGCGAATCACAAAAATTTACTATCGGGGTGGCCAGTTTCTGACAGGCTCAGAACAATTTTTTTTTTTCCCACAAACACGCACGACCTGTAACTAAAAGAATGCTGCTGCTGTGCAGGTAAGATATAAATCTAGTCCGCGCTTCTTTTCTCGCGAAAATCATGCGATCCTAGTAATCTCACAGAGTATCCCAGTCCGCACACGCCAGGAAAATGCAAGATCAAGCACAGAAAAAGTCTAATTTTATTGCAACAAAAAATTACTAATAAGGCATTTCTTTAAAAGTGTATGTTTTAGTAAAACTAATAATACCATGACAAAGTTCATAATGACAGCCATTTACAAAGTCTTATATTACTTGTTAGTGTGTTAATGATAATGAAGTCTCTAAGTAATGTTACCGCAACCATATTCTGTATTACGCTAAAAATAACGGGAAGAAAAAATGTTTGTGTTACTACTACAATAAAGCAGACCCTCATGTCCAACAAACACAAGTATACACTGACTCGACGTTGCAAAATGGCGAATGCTAGTGAACAGCAACAACAACTTAAAATAAAACTACAGTATTTACATTTTAGTACGAGAACTAATTGTAACTTAGACCAGCTCTCCAGCCTTGCAAAGCAATTTACGTGTGCCAAATGTGCATGTATTTCTAGAGCGCGAAGAATTCCCATATAGCGAAAGACAACTGCCGTTTGTCGTTATACTTTTTTTGTCGCATACCCAACATGTAAAACTTAGTCACATATTAAATAGAGCAGTTGGTAGGGTTCCAGGGTTCGTAAAGTTGAGAACGTGAAGCACCCAGGGCGCGGGTTACATTTCCCTCTCGGCCTTAATTTTTTTCGTTGCTATTACTTCTTTTTGTGACAGCATTTGTACTTAATTTATTTTAAATCGAAACAGTAATATGATTATAATGAGTTGGGCAGAAGAGCATTGGGCATCGGAGCCAGAGCCGCCCGGCCGCCATCTTGTTACGTCACCCGTCCGCCATCTTGGATAAACTTGACCTTGACCTTTGGCCCGTAACCTTGACCTTGACCCCGGTGACATCTAACCTTAAAGACCGAAAAAATTGCGAAAAAATATAAAACAATTTATTTAAAAAATCTTAGTTAAAAAATCGTTTAAAAATAAGAAATCGATAAAAAATCTATAAATAATGTATTACTAAATTATTTAATTTAAGAAGTCCTTAACTCCGGCAGCCATTATTCCCCTTTTCCTCTAAAATTTCCCTTTTTTCTATAAAACTTTAACTTAGTAAATTTTTTATAGAAAAATTCGTAAAAAATTTTATACTAAAAAGTCTTTAACACCAACGGCCATTTTTCCCTTTTTTCCCTAAAAATTTCCCTCAACAATTTTTGTTATTAAAAATTTGTTTAAAAAAATTTAATTAAAGAACTTTCATTTCCGGAGGTCTCCCTCTGCACCGCCAATTACTCACCTCTGTTCGAATTCAGCAGACGACTGACTCCCTCGCCTCCACTCCCCTCACATATACTCATTCCGCCAACTTGATTTTTCATTCGTTATTCCTTTACATGCTACTGGAGGCAGCCATCTTTGTTTATATATTACTGGAGGCATCAATCTTTGCGTATATGTTACTGGAGATTGACTCTCGCCTTCGCTCGACTGCCATGTTTCTGAGACGGCCATATTTGTTTTTTCGTACATTATTTGTTTATGTATGTTACTGGAGGCTGCCGTGTTGGAAGGCAGCCATCTTGCTAGGTGCAGCCCTCCGAGTTTTTTATTGACATTTGTTTTATTGTTTGTGTCTCACCTTTGTGCGACAACCCGATTATATAAGTCTGTACGGAATGGTGACATTGGCCATGCCTTTCTTGCAAAGTACTAAAATTTATTAATTTTTTTAATTCTTATATATAAAGCGGGAAAATTTTTTTATAATAAAACACAGCATATCTTCTTTTACATAAAATTTATTGTACACATAGTAAAATATACAGGTTTATTAATCTTCTTCGACGTTCATCGCTTGATGTCCGCCTCGGCGACCCAGGAATTGTAGCGGGCAGGGAAACTCCACTACTTGAAGCTGGCGATGCTCAAAGACGAATAAACTGTTATGGCGTGTGAACAGTTAGCTGCGCTTATGACAGTATTTTGACAGTTCTGTCTCGGCAATTGTAAGATACAAGCCGGTCGTGAAGTATCAGGCAAAATGCGTACGTGTTGGCAGGAATATTTCCATGTGTACTGAATTCGATCCTGCAGTCGATCACGTTGGAGGTAATAAGCTCGTCCTGTTTACTCAACTCCAACACCATGAGCGGCGCCAAACTCGTGAACCTATCACGGTTCAATATCGGGGATTAGGTGCGTCCATAATATGCAGTTTGGAATTGAGCGTACATCTGATATACCAGAAGGTACTGGCCATTTACAAAGTTCGTGATCATGCCTACGTACGGGTAGCTTCTGTTATTAAAAAATACTTTGACATTTTCTATTTGGCATCTGTCGAACTGCGAACGGCTCACTCTTACATTGTGTTGTCTTCCGGTCTGTAGCCCAATAATGATGAACCTCGGTTTTTCAGCCAAGTTCGGTGACCTGGTTCGCATCTTCAAACAGAAAGGTGTCTTCAAGAAAGGGTTCACAGCGAATTGGAGCCCCGAAATTTTTTGTGTGTGACATATATGTAACTATGCTCCGAGGACCTACTAGCTCGAAGATCTGAACAACGTACCCATCCTTTGTCGTTCCTACACCATGTATTTGGTGGAAAAGGTGCTGAACGGCATAATGGAAGGGCCTACATCAAGTGATGGTGTTTCCCTGCCTGCTACAATTCGTGGGACGCCGGGGTGGACATCGAGTGGTGAATGTCGAATAACATTAATAAATAAACCCGTATATATTATTATGTGTACAATAATTTTTAAGGAAAAAAATAATATGCTGTGTTTTATTTCAAAAAACCTTCCCCGTTTTATATATATATATAAATAATAAATAATTTTAAGTACTATGTAGGAATGGTCAATGCCACCAATCGGTATAGGCCAATAACCGGTGGCATAATCAGGTTGTCGC
Source organism: Dryococelus australis (assembly GCA_029891345.1). Taxonomy (NCBI): domain Eukaryota; kingdom Metazoa; phylum Arthropoda; class Insecta; order Phasmatodea; family Phasmatidae; genus Dryococelus; species Dryococelus australis. The sequence goes on along the minus strand of CM057009.1, from coordinate 295,778,387 downwards.
ACAAAGGTGATACACAAACTATAAAATAAATGCCAATAAAAACATAGACGACTGCACCTAGCAAGATGGCTGCCTCCCAACATGGTATCCTCTAGTAACATGTATATACAAATTATGTACAAAAAACAGTATGGCCGCTTCCACAAACATATATATAAACAAATGATGTACGAAAAAAAACAAAAATGGCTGCCTACACTAACATATACACAAACATGGCCGTCGAGCGAAGGTGAGGGTCAATATCCTGTACATATAAACAAAAATGGCTACCTCCAGTAACCTGTAAAAAAATATAGGAAAAAATCTAGATGGCGGAATGAGTATATGTGAGGGGAGTGGAGGCGAGGGTGTCAGTCGTCTGCTGGATTCTAACAGATGTGAGTAATTGGCGGTGCGGAAGGAGACCTCCGGAAATGTAAGTTTTTAAATTAAAAATTTTTAAACAATTTTTTTTATATAAATTTACTGAGGTTAATTTCTAAGGAAAGAGGGAAAATTCGAGAGAAAAAAAGGGAAAAATGGCAACAGGGGTTAATGACTTTTTAATAAACAAAATTTTTTAAACTAATGTTGTAGTTAAAAAAAACTGCCCTAGGGAAATTTTTAGGGGAAAAAGGGGAAATTTTGAGGGAAAAGGGGAAAAAATAGCCATTGGAGCTAAAGACCTTTAAATAAACAATTTTTTACCAATTTTTTAATAAAAAAATCTCTTCAAGGAAATTTTTAAGGAAAAAATGGAAATTTCTAGGGGAAAAAGGGAAAAATGGCTGCCGGGGTTGAGGACTTATTAATTAGGAATTTTTATATAAAATTTTATAAAAATACATATTTAAACAATTTTTTATAAATTTTTTAACGTCATTTTAACTCATTCTTAACGATATTTAAATTAATTCTTAATAATAATTTTTTTATAAAATTTTAAACTATTTTTTAAATTTTTTAACGAATATTAAATTACATTTTTCGTTATAATTTTTAATTTCTATTTTAAAATAATTTTTTCGCAATTTATTCTGTTTTTGAGGTCAGAGGTCACCGGGGTCATGTTACGGGTCAAAGGTAAAGGTCAAGGTCATACAAGATGGCGGGCGGATGACGTAACAAGATGGGCGGCTCCGATGCCTGATGCCCTTGTGCCCAACTCATCATAATCATACTACTCGGAACGTTTTTATAAAGCAAAGAAAATAAAATATTTTTTTTAAAACAAATGTTAACATCAATTTGACACAGAATTTTTTTCACTGTAACATGAACGTCATCATAATGTTGACGGTACGATAAGGAGGTAACCTTGTTACAAACGTACTAAATGTTACATTGACGTAAATAGGTCAAGAGTATATTACGTCAACAGCAACTTTAGTTACTGACAGCTCGCAGATGACACAAGATGAATGTAGTAGTAACTGTTGTCACAGCATTAGAGTTTTTTTTTCTGTGGAGCTGCAGTCTCTTTTATGTGGGCGCACTAATTATCTGATTGGTCTGCGCGAGGAGCTGGACACAGACTTTGAACATGATTGGCTACTGCGCGATGCAGAAGCTGTACTTTTTGGCTGGGTCTGCAGACTGGCGAATAGGTTACCAGGCGCTAATTGGCGAACGCCGTCCCAACGCGTTGCTGAGTGGCACCATTTTGCTGGCGTGTGCAGCTGCCGTTCGCGGATTAAGCGACTGTTTCAACTCTGTATTGTTAGCACTTGGAACACTTTGTCTCAGTGTAACTTGAGCTACAGAAAAAAGATAATTTTTCTGCCACTGAAAACTAAATTCACGTGGATGTAGCCTACTTTCCTTGTTTCATTCATGTTTGTCAGTGTCTTAAACAAACATAATAAAACACCATCACTAGCTGTTGTCAGTAAAAATAACAATATTTTATAAAATGGTCAGTATATAAAAATAACAATATTTTTTTCACAAATGAAATAAACAATAGGGATAGTCCATTCACGGTATCATAGAATGTTTCTGGAGCCCGGTTAAATTTATGCTTTTGATTACTTATTACGTATCATTTCGCTATACGTGAACATAAACTATGCCATGTGACTTCTACTTTTATATCTGTCGAATGCGTTGTTTACTGCTTACAGCTTTTCAAAGAAATCTGTCATATTTCGTACGAATACTCACAATTTAGGCATATAAAAATATTAAAGTCAGCTTTATGACGTTTTAAAAATGTCTATATTGACGATAGTTTTTACGGTTATTATTTTACCTACATTAACATATATGTTACACATGATATAGCACAGTACACATAATACACATGAATATTTTTCTGCGACTGTGTTTAACCCTGGTACAACTGTAGCGGAAAGAACATTAGTATTAAACCTCTTATTGATGTGTGTTGGGTTTTCTCCTTAAAGGACGGCCTTAGTTGGAATAAATATTAACGGTGCAACCAATCCAACGAAAAAGACAGCAAATTCACACACACAACTCGTGTAGCTTTTTATTTGTCCGTAGCAGCGACAAATTTAACATATAGAGGTGAACATACACACAAATAGACCTATCGTAACTTTTATTGAGTTGAAATATATTTCCATAGTACTTAGTTTTTACTAGGTTTATTAATTATTTATTTAAAATTTTCTGGCTGGGCTTAGTAATTCGTTGAGATTGTGGGAAACAGTCACATCACAGGAATGTAAACACATTACCCAACTGTGTTTCAAAAACCTAGGGCAAAGGTACAACGTTGTGATAAACAGAAGTGACTTTAAAATAATTAACTTTGTCATAAAAACAGTTAACGGTTAAAACATATACTCTTTATAGTATATTTATTCCTGCAATGGAAATGCAGATTTATCGCAACATCGTAACTTGCCTTAAAAAAAAAAAAAAAAAAAAAAAAAAAAAAAAAAAAAAAAAACACACACACAACGCGTACAAACTTGATGTGGTAATTTGAAGTATGTTTCGGAGCAAGAAAAATGAACCCTTCGTTGCTCAACACCAACAACACGCCACGTCTAGTCGCCACTCGCCACTTCTGCCAGCTTCATATTTGTAACCCTCCTACCATCACATATAAATATATTTAAACAAGTATTCAAACATTAAAATCTCTCTTCAGTTGTAAATTACAAATTCAACGATCATTATTTTTCTGTAATAAGTATGAAATATGCGAAAATTGAAACGGTATATAATTTTCCTGCTACTACTAGCGATGCGAAACTTTTCGAGGGAGAGAGAGAGAGACAAAGAGAGAAAGTGACAGAGAGAGAGAGAGGCAAAGAGACAGAGAGAGCGACAAGCTCCGCTCAGCCGACAGTTTCTTTCTCGGTCAAAAAAAAAAAACAATCACCATATAACTAGGGTCTACGCACCATATTTTGCACTGTTATTATAAACTGTAACAATGAATTATGTTTACATCGGAGCTGCCTAAATATTTTAAATATTTCAATAGGCAAAGAAGTTCAATATACAAATAAAATATCATAAAACTATGCTAAAACAATATTTTAACTGTTAACTATTTCTTACTATCCGTTGCCAAAACATCGCTGCCGTCACTGTTTTTAATTCGTATTGACTACATAAGAAATATTACAAGTTATAGAAGATATTATGGTAAAGTATAATTCATTCAAAAATATAGTAATTTTAAGTTAATAAGCGTTATATACTTGTGATATAGAAGTTATTAAAAAACCAGGTCAATATATTGTGATTTTTTAGAGGATTGTTCCAAAACATCAGAAGAAACCGTGAATGGACTATAGGCCTATTACATGTGAAAGTATGGGAGACAGTAAACTCGACACTACATTGGCTGCCATCCAGTCAGTTATAAGCTATTCATAGGAAGGTGAGCACTTTTGAAAGCTCTCTCAGTTCGAATAATAGTCAAATAATATATATTTCATTTTAGCCTTAGACGTTAACTTCCGAGTGTGGTGGCATCTACACACTGCGGTTATTGCTTATATGGCAATATTTATTTAAAAAGGAGTTTAAAGTATAAAAATGGCCGAAAATGTAACTAGTGCCTCAAAAGTGCTCACTTTACAGTGAACAGCCTATAATTTATGTTGAGCGTAGTAAGCGTGTCAAATGTGCTGCACACCAAATAGAACGATGTTAAGTTGGAAACAAGAGACCAACAGAAATGCCATTCCTATAAGGGTAGATATACGTAGCTCAATCCTAGCTTGTCTTAAATGAAAGTAAGTGCGTGCGTAGTGCAAAGAGTTAAATACTCAGTGGTAATAAGCAGGTTTCACGGCACGGAACAGCCTAATAGATCCATTTCCAGATGCTCGCGCAGTAAGCGATCTGCCAAGCACGCCAGTAACAAACACTTAGACCCCTCGTTGCGCTTCTGTCAACTTACCTACACTTTGGCCATAGCGTGCAGGGATTTTCTCGCAGTTCTCCCATTTTCTTCTCCCACCCAACCTCTACCCGCTCCCTATCCGCATCTCACCTCAAACAAACAGCAAAAAAAAAAATTGTAATGTGACCAGAAGCAGACGTATAATTACTAGAGGGCCGTGAATTTCGGCATGTTAAACTTCAAACGCTTATATTTTACACCTTGTATTACCACCTCCAGATAAAACTGGCGGAAAACTCTCATCTTGAAAGGCTATCTATGCTATATTTATATCCAGCCTTTGTGTATTTTGACCTCTGGATTGCACGCTATTATTAGGGATAAGTAGATACCTGAAGAATTCGCGGATTCATTTTAGGACAAACTAGAAGTCAAAACACGTAAGTTTATTAAATTTTAGCCATTGGTCCACATGGTGTTTGGCACCTCCTGGTGAACGATGCCCAATTGCCGCCTTCCGCTGTGACAGCACACCACCAATGTGCATTTGGTGTCGGCATTTTTGTAAATAAGACTGTAGAGACTAGCCAATAGGTCATTGAATTCGCGAATTTTTCAGGTGACCAGGGATAAGAAAATTTCGCGAATTCATTTCAGGACAAGATAGATTTCAGACGCGTGTTAACTGAAGTCGCCTTTGCTATTGGATCTGAGTTCATTATGCTTATCCTATACGACTCTGGGCCAACAGCAAACTTGCAAGAGAACAAGAAGCGAATCTCATACTGTCAGGTGTGGGGTAGCACTGGAGCAGCAGTCCATTAACAAACATCTGAGACTCGACTTTACATAGGATTGTGATGTCTTACCTACAGGTCATTTCGGGTTATGGAATGGCACCAGCTTAGATTTTACATCACTCTGCTTGCTCTAGTATTTGCTCATTGGCTGTTGCCATAGTCCGAGCTCACTCTGCTGTTCGGCTCGCCCACACGGAATGAAGCCACCCGAGTGCTGAATGTACACGACTGGTTCACAATTCTCCAGGACGTGTTTGGTGAACCGAGGTACAATGACATAAATGTGAAAGTGACACATACTTGTGTGGAACATAACTTGTTCCCAAACTATAGCGCGAAATGGTATTTTCTCTAGCTAGGCAATTACTCGACACTGTTGATATTTGGTTAGCTCTTTATACATTGCTAATATAATTATCTTTAAATATGCGTTGTATAGTAAAAGTTACGTTTATAAGATTAATTACGCCAATAAAGCATTTCGTTTGCAGTGGCGTATAATTATTTTATTTTTACGCTAGTTCAAACTTGACCAGAATTTTGAAATTAATTACCGATTTCCGCGATAAAATGATTACGCTCTAGAAAGGCAGGATCGAAAGAAGCCAAGCAAGTGTGACTTGTGAATTATAATTTAGAACACAGTACGACCTTGTTCGCAAAATATTTTAAGAAACAAGTTATCAAAAATACTTTTCAGAATCACAGTCAACAATTCGCCTCTCCTTTCCACCATATATGTTTCCAGTTATTCATAAATTACGACCGTTAGGAAGTTCAGTGCACATAATAGTTAGGGACTGGAAAATTTCGCTATAATATTCTAGTACAAGCTAGTCTTCAAAAACATGTACATTTCTTCTGTTACGTTTGCAATTATTGCAATTTTGCTATTTCTTTGAAATTCTGGGGCCGCGGTGGTGTAGTGGTTAGACTACTCGCCTCCCATCAAGGCGAACCGGGTTCGACTCCCGGCGGGGTAGCCCCCAATTTCCGCATGTGGGAATCGTGACGGACGATGCCGCTGGTCGGCGGGTTTTCTAGGGGATATCCCGTTTCCCTTTTCCTTGCATTCCGGCGCTGCTCCATACTCATCTCGCTTCATAGTCATCAGCTCTCATGAAAGAGCCGCCTAGATCTCACTCACTCACGCTTTGAAATTCGACGATTGGTTCACCTACGATAAGGAATTGTCTAGTTTGGCGCGAAATTATATCTGAAATGTTATAATTAAAATACAAGCGAACTACATAAAATATTTCTCTGGCATTCTGATGATATGGACGTATCAAATTCGTAATTGGACGTCCTGAATGCCTCTGAGCCAAATGAACACTTGCAAGGAGCCGTAACCAATAAACGCACAGCTGAGGCTCGAGTGTACACAAGTCATTGAAATCGCGACATTTTCCTATCCCTAGAGACGTGAAAATTCGCGAGTTCAATTACCTGCTGGCTAGACTCTCCTGTCACAGTGGAAGGCGACAATCGTGTGTACCAATGGCTTAAGTTGTATAAACGTGTTTTGAATTCTGGCTTGTCCCAATTCTTCACGTCTCTACCTATGCTAATAACGTAGATGAAAATTTCCGGCTTTTGAACACGCTTAAAGACACAGAAAATAAAAAGTTGCTTATGCATCGAAATGCAACTGCATGCGCTAACAAGATGGCGGCACTGGCCAGCAGCGTTTCGGAACGCAATTTGGCAACTGGTAACTAATTACTATACGTGTTATAATTTTACAGGATATTCTCCGGTAAGTTACAGTAGGCCTACTTTTTTGTACAAATACTAAATATATCCCGTACACTTTTCAAGCAATTTCTCTCAAAGTTTGCAAAACTTTTATGTAGCGTTATCTAGAATATTTTTAGAAACTAGTTTTCGAACATTATGTTTTGTAAAAGTACAAAATATTTTCACTGTGAGATATTCCTCCGCCTCTTGCAAATAAATCTTAACTAAGTCTAGAAAATAACGCCAAAGTTGCAAAGTGCAGTATTCGTGTACACTCAGTTTAGTAATATTTTGCATGAGAACTATTTCTTATAATCTATTTGCTGTTTATTCACATTTTTTTTAAACAAACCTGTGAGAAATCACCCCACGTATGCTGTGTGTTTGGTTGTTTCCTAAATATTTTATGTATCAAAAAATTTATATTCTTCTGTTAACATAAAGTTATCAAATTTTTTGGTTAAAAGGAGTTTTCGATTCTGTTTTGTCTATAAATTATTATAGATCCATAACATTTATATTTAACATGATTAAAACCAGGGAAAAATAGGTGTGTGTGTGTGAGTAATGCCTAGTAAGTATAGAACTTATGCAAAATATTACTACACTGAGCGCGCAAAAATGCAGTGCGCTGTCCCTTTGGTGTAATTTTCTAGGTTTGATTAAGCTTTGTTTGCATGAGGCGGAGCAATATCCTGGAAGTAGAAATTCAGAAACGTGGAAGTGGTCGAAAATGGACTATACAAGTCATTACAAAAACACATTTTTTTCTATCCGGTTTTATTAATAAAATTTGATAAATTATAGTTTATATATACATAAAGTTCAATTACCCAAATATAATATGATAGTTTTTTTTTCTTCGTAGAAGTATAAAACGATTGTGGTACACGAAACATTTAAATGAGAAAGAATCAAACACATCACATAGGTGTGATTTTTCAAAAGGTTGGTTAAAAAGTGTTTGAAGATATCGCGAATAAATAGTAGAGCCCTGAGTATTTCACGGATTGAGTAGGCAGCAAGCTAGGCTGGACAGTCCTCAATACGCTCGAGACATGAAGGTTGTTTATTGTTTGCTGTGATCAAGTGAGGCCTCTGTAAAGGACTGTTAAACATTCACTAACAATACTGCTTCCTGCTCGTTACTGGCTCACAGTTGAACAGGGAGTGTCTAAAGAACTGTCGTCCAATCACAACAGTAGGATAAAAGAACAAGTGTTTGAAGTCTACCTCGCCTACGAATGAATTCGCGAAATAAATACTCGTGGCTCTACGAATAGCCAATAGGTTACAATGAGTGAGCGTACGGCATATTCACTGCGATGCGACTAGCTAATGTGTAGTTGCTGGTGGCGAGAGGAAGTGAAGGAATTGTGCGGCAGAGCAAGTCGGCGTTGTTTGCGACTAGGAAGGCGGCACGAATGGAGGGTTGTTGTGTAGCGGACGATAGCTGAGGGTTGGAGGCAGTGGGGTCGTGAGGGCGGTGTTGACCTGTCGTGCGTCGCTTGATGGAACGATAACGTTGTTTGTGTTGCTGCAGCTTGGACCCGTGCGCAAGCAAGTCAACCTAACGCCCTCCTGCGCAGACAATATGCCACTGGACACCCGTCTTCTGACAGCAGAACCTATAATGTCGTGTTATAATGTTGTAACAAGCTTGTCAGTAGTAGGGAAATGTATGTTCAGGCATGAGGGCATTGTAGCTCGGAGCCAGGGGACCGCCATGTTGTGACGTCACCCGACCACCATCTTGGATCCATGTGACATTGACCATGACCTTTGACCTTACCGCGGGTGACCTTAAACCACAAAAACAAAAAAAAAAATTAAAAAAAAATTAAAAATTCCGAAAAATGTATTACTTTATTTAAAAAATATTTTAAAAGGACCATCAGGAAATACCCGTTTTCCCGGAGCAGGTCACAAAGTTTAGCGACTGAGGTGACCAGGATCAGTGACTCCGAACAAGGAAAACAGGATTGATGACTCAGGACCCATGACTTTGACCTTGACCTTTGACCTCAGAAATCCAAAAATCCTAAATAAAATTTTTAAAAATTTTTAACAATTCGGAAAACATTTTAAATATTTAAAAAAATGCATCATCAAAAATTATTTAAAAATTAATTAAAAAAATTTAATTTCCTGAGGTTCCCGTTCAACTCCACTCACCTAACAAATTAGTCAGCAGGCCTCACCCCCCTCGTCCATACCCAATTAGCCATCTTGGTGCTGACAGCCATTGTAGAAGCCATATTGGATTAAGATGACCTTATGCTTTACTCTAAGACCTTTAATGAGCTTAAAATAAAAACTCGATAAGATGTTCATAACAGTCATTAAGCATATAACATTACAGACTATTGCCACCATATTGGATGCCGGTGACCTCGATCTGGACCCCATAACTTTGAATGACATTGAAAACGAAAACTCGAGAAAAATACATAAAGGTCAGCGAGCAAATTACATGACAGTTTACTACCACCATACTGGGTGCAGGTGACATTGACCTTAATCCCATGACCTCGAAAGACCTTGAAAACAAAAACTCAATAAAAAATTTATAAAATCCAATGAGCGTATTATGTTATAACTCGGCCGAGACCACAAAATATCCCGAAAGAATGCGGTTCTGGGGGTCTGACCGTGAGCTATAGAGACGGTGGACGAGGGTAAAACCCAGCGAGCTAGTCAGAGGCAAGCAGCTGTGACACGTACACGTAAAGGCTGTAGTGCATGAAAATCGACAAGGCCAGTCTTGGTTGGTGATAGTAAATAAACGTAGTCTGAAGGAGCGCCTATTTACTAGTACGCAAGTAGTTAAACGTTCCAAACGTGTACATATATTTGAGCACTAGTGTAAAAAATGTTAATAACATTATGGCTTCGTGTAGTAAAAAACGTCCCACTATCCATAGTGAAGGCAGCGAAATAATAGGAAACGTTATTTCATTTTTGATGAAGAGAGGATATATGGGAAACATATGTATCCAATTGAAAACCCAACAAAGCGAGCAGCAGCTGCAACAGCAAAATCTGAGCCAAAAATATGTAAAATACAGAAGGAACTCAGTGTAGGAAAACTAACAGGCACAAAACTATGTACGCCTGGGAAGAAACGGAATAGGAACACCCGAAAAATTATGTTAGATGATTTTCATTTGTGTGTTGTTCGACGTACAATCCAAAATTTTTATGCTCATAGGAAAGAAGTGCCTACATTAAAGAAGTTGCGTTCTGTACTACGAATATATATTAATTTCCGCGGATGCAAGGAAACTTTGCGGTAAATCGTAAATAAGATTGGCTTCCTATTTAAGAAATGCAAAAACAAGAGACTTGTATTAATGGAGAGAACAGACATTGTTGCACGGAGGGAAATGTATTTAAGGAAAATGAGAAAAAATGATAGTCTGGGGGAGAACAGGTTACCGGTGGTTTATGTTGACGAAATGTGGATTCATGCTTCGTACACAGTCAGCAAATGTTGGCAAGATCTGCACACGCCAGGTGTGCTGAAGAACGACACAGCAAGCCAACGATGGATTATTATGCATGCTGGTTCGGATGCGGGGTTTGTTCCTGGCGCGTATCTCATCTTTAAGTCTAAAATCAAAAGTAGCGACTGTCTTGATGAGATGAATTTTGCGAATTTTTCAAAATGGGTAGCCGAAAAACTCTTACACAATCTGTCCCGTAGATGCGTAATTGTAATGGATAATGCATCCTATCACTCGGTGCAGACAAACAAAGCTCCTACAATGACATCACGTAAGGCAGAAATACAAGTGTGGCTCAAGTTAAATAATATTGTATATGAGGAAGGGATGACTAAGGCAGAACTACTCCACAGCGTGAAATGTCAACGACTGGCTCTGAAATATTACATAGACGAACTTCTAAAAGAACATGGCCATGAAGTAGTCAGGCTGCCTCCATATCACTGAAACTTAAATCCCATCGAATATATATATATATATATATATATATATATATATATATATATATATATATATATATGGAATATTGCCAAGTCTCGTGTGGCGAAGAACAACCTTTCGCAAAGAGCCAACCAAATAAAGCCACTGACAGATGAAGCCATTAACAGTATTCCTGAAAAAAGATAGGAAATCAGCAGTGTTGCATGTGAGGTGGGAAAAACGATCGTTGAATGGAAGAAGAAATGGAGAAGATTGTAATTAGTTTAGGTGGTGACAGTGGCAGTGACTGTCAAAGCGACAGTAGCCATGATACTGACAGCTTCAGTGACAGTAGTGTACATGGAAACGTAGCCGAGGGTGAACTTTCAGGTATCGTAGAACTTGAGTAGATTTAAGCATCTATTACCGATGCTGCGAAACTTAACAGCTCACGTTATATCATTAAGTGTTTCGGTAATTTGTGACACATTCCTTTCAAACAGTCTGAATTTCTTCAGTGTACATTTATCGACACGGGCGGATGCCAGGAACGCACACCAATGTACCTTCCCGAGAGTCAGAATATACACAACACTTGTTTCGAGGTACGTAGTTATTAACATGACACTTTGCTAATGATTTGTAACGTTAACAATTGTAAATGTATTATGTATAGAAACATGTTATTGCTATTATGGGGTATTTTTTAAATTTTGATCTGCCAATTGTTTAAATTATATGGACACTTACAGTAATGTGTGCATAGTATAATAGGGCAAGAAATAAATGCGAGGAACGTGTGTAGTAAATATAATTTGTTCATAGGTGATTTGCAACTGTATTTAATTGTATATTCTATGAACGTTATTATGCCATGCTAGATGGATTTTTTTAATATGTAGATTTATGTACCAAATGAGCGGAACTAACTGTGCTGGTTTAATTGTACTATGCCAGGGGGCCTCTACAGTTTGTTGTGTAGGCACGTAAACAGCTTTCATCAGTAGGAGATTCACGGAAACTACACTGCCCTTCGTGAGTGCCAATGTACTGTTGACAGTCCTCAGTAGGCATTCCTGAGTGTACCACTCTCCCCTCGTTGTGCCGCTCCAGGAGGGGTACTAATGCACCTTCCCCTTACAGGTTGTTTTGCTGTCGTGGCCGACTTATACTAATATCATCGTAGTGAGAGCATGTAACCTTGACTTTCACCCCATAACTTGAATGACCTTGAAGCCAAAGATTAAAAAATTCACAAGATACCTGCGTGCAGTAAACCTGGTACCGAGGTACTGAACGACAAATGCACTCCACCTTTACAGGTCTTTGCATGTCTAAGTAAACTATCGGTACGACTGAACTGCTTACGACACCTGTCACACAAATATGACATACGACAGGGATTCGTGGCACAATTAAATAACTCATGTCACCATACATTATGGTCGAAAGTAAATGCCTTATCAAAAAAGTGACACTGATGACGCCGTAGTGGTTCAGGCAAAGAATCGGGCAGACCTATTGGAGATGTAGATGCTAGAGATAAAGAAGTAGGTAACGCTGGCATCGATGTTTTAGGTACCACTCCTGAAGAAGTCGATGACACTGCCGTAGCTACCATTAGCTCTGGAGTACTCGAAGATATTACAAATGGAGAATAAGACTTAGATGCGAAGAGGCAGAAGCTGGTCAAGACAACATACCTTTCACTGCAGCTGCTGTCAAACTAAGCCTCTCAGCTTACCTCCCTACTGCTCATAATATCCAAGTATGCAAGCCCTATGATGTCACATTGACTTTTATTAACCAATCGTACTGCACCATTAATACATTGTGCAGACACCGACCAGCCAATCACCGAGTTGCCGTTTGATTGCAGTTGGTCCATCACGTAAGGGGGTGATGGTGGTGGTGGGGGAGTCATTTTGGAGTCGTTTTGGAGTCATTGGAGCCATTTGGATTCATTTAGCAGTGATGGCGGAGTCATTTGGAGCCATTTGGAGCCATTTTGAGTCATTTAGCAGTGATGATGGAGTCATTTTGGAGACATTTGTAGTCATTTGGAGTCATTTTGGATTCATTTGATGGCCATGGTGGTGGTGGTGGTGGAGTCATTTTGGAGTCTTTTGGGGTTATTTATTGATGGTGGTGATGGAGTCATTTTGGAGTTATTTTAATGTCATTTTGGAGTCAGACAGCAGTAGTCAGTCGGAAATTTGGAATATTTCGGGCTCTTTGTGTGTGTGTGTGCGTGTGTGTTCGTCGCAAGTTAAAATAAATGCTCCTTATTTTAAAATAAAAGCATATAGTCGTACCTCGAAAAGATTAAAGGTAAGCCTTCTATTTAATAATCTCACTTTAAAATTAGTATATATCAATGCCCATTGGTATATTTCATCGCTTGCTGGTTAAACTGTATTTACACATTACACTAAAAGTGTCTAGAACTACAACAGGCTCCCTCCACACTTCGCCATTGGTCGATGCACAACATGGACTTTGTACTGAACAATACAACACCACGACAGGCCACCACCATGCTTACCAATTTGTTGTCGAGCGAAAAGGGCTCTTTGTACAGACCACCTTCTCATAACGACGTTCATTTTGAACATAGGTGAAAACTCAATCGCAGAATCGGCACTAGCGACAACCAGTTAGCGATGAAGCAGGTCGCGAGTCCATGGTCGTCAAGGTCAAAGGCAGCCCTAAGTATTCGCAATTCATCTTCGCGAAATGGGAGCACTCTGAGAAAACTCAAATACTCATTTGCCCCAGAAAAAACTCTGAGGTACCATTATATTGATATATTTATATATACATAATTATGTGTTGTATATATATATATATATATATACATAAATATGTATAAAAATATATACATCATTATGTATTGAATATATATATTATGAATATACGTAATTATGTATAGAATAAGTTTTATACCTGCGTGTTTTATTCTGGGGCGAATGAGTATTTGGATTTTCTCAGAGTGCTCCCATACAGCGACGATGAATTGGGAATATGTTGGGCTTACCAAACACTCGGTTCTCTAGGTTCACGATTACAATTATTATAGTTTGCTGACACCCCCTCCCCACACTTACGATGAGGGGGGTGGGTTTTTGTGCACGACAACTAATCAAGAACAAAAGTTTGGTTTCTCTAACACTTTACGCCCAAACAGAGGGGGGAGGGGGAGGCTAGGGGGATAGATAGTGCCCGATGGGGAAAGGGGCAAGTTATGGTTGCCGACCCCCTTCCAGCACTTCAAGGGTGGAGGGTTTTTTTTTGTGGCAGACTATTAAGATTCGTGTTTACTATAAAAGTTTGGTTCGGATGTACCATAATTATAGTACACAAGTCCATATATATTAGTATCGCACTGCAATTATGGTATGGTATACCATAATTTTGACGTTTGTACGATAATTTCAAATATCGTACCATAATTGCATCAGCATGCTTTGGGCATTCCAACGCACCCATAAAAGTTGTCCTAGTTCCCACGGTCTGCGCTATACTAACATAAACTTCTAAATGCGTACCATAATTATCTGGACTGCCTGCGAGCATTACGAAGTTTCTTGCAAGTATTGCGGAAAACCTTCGTGGGTCGACATCGGACGGACGGTTAAAAAAGTTATTAATGTTTAAATGTACGGGTGTACCATAATATACAATATTTTATTGTTAACATAATATTCACACATCCTCGAGGTGTTTTTATCAACATTTACATACCACAAATAAATATTAATTTTAACATTTACTTTTGTGGTACATATTTGAGGTAGCTACAATACATCCGGTAACTACCCCAATTGTCTTATTCGGCCGTCGTGGCCTAGTCCACGGATTCCGCGAGCCCGTCCTCTAATCTCTATTTAATCAAACTGAAATCATTTGTTGCATTGGAACTTGTTTTGGTTTAAATGCATCCCTTGTACATTACATGGTTAGTTATTCATGGCTCCGAACAAAAGAAAATTAAGTATCGCCAAATTGGGCTCATTAAGGTCTTAGTGCTCCAGTCAAAGGGCGTTACACTGTGCGAATCCTGGGTGAGTGAGAGTTGTGTGGGTGTCAAGTCAGAACTGAAACCTTTTGTTTGTGTAGCCTGAAAATAATTGAATATTTCTTACATTTACCAGAGAAAGATAACTGCACTGTATTAACACATTAATACTACATAATTGTGTGTGTTATTACATATTGTGCTGTACGTTCTCTCATTTTCTTTAGTTAATAATATAGCGGTACGATTTTGCACATAGGTGGTAAGATTTAGGAACTAGTTTCTTATATCGTATGATTAGCAGCCTGTTACAAAAAAAAAAACTTTATTTCTTCCCCGAGGTTAAATTAAGAAACTTAGCCCACATAAATATACCTACAAAATTACTTAGTATTTTAATAAAAATCCTCGAAACCTTATATTTCACCATTTTAGATATCTAAAAATGCAAATGTAAAAAAGTGGTACGATGATGAACGTATTCCCTAAATAATTTTCAACGCAACTCGGGAAAAAACAGCCGAAACCTGCCCAATTTGGGAAATAAATATTACTACTTTGGGCCAAACAAATCGATATATTTCAAGTGGGCCAGACATTTATTTCTGAAGTGGCAGCAATATAAACATATTAGCTTGGCATGTTTTATATACATAACCATAACCATCTAACAAATATCAACTTAACTTTGTGTGCTGATATTATTTATTAAAGCAATCAATTGTAACTAAACAATGCCCCTTTAGTCGGCCATTTTGTAAGATTGGCTACTTGAAATAAAATTGTCATGTAATATATAGGGAAACATTATACTGATTCCTATCAAAATTGACTTTCAGGTAGTACAACGGTAAATAAAAACAATTGGTATATTTTAAATAGGTAACACACTCATTTCCAAAAATGGGGCCTTATAAACATTTATGCTTAGTATGCTATATAAAAAACCATGTTAACAATTTGAGCTAATCTCGTACACTGGCAGTGTCTATACAAGCATCAAATTAGCTACTACATAAACTCTTTTCTCCGACATTTTTGAAGATAGCACCGAATGCATAATTAACATCCATGCCTTGCCCGGGTACTAGAACCGAGAAGATTCCGCACCACGGATTCGTGGCGCGCCAACCCACTGCGCCACGGAAGGTCGGGCATGCAAAGCAAATTTTCTGTGTCCTATCTCAGGAAGCAATCATATAATTTCTACCAAAATTAATGCGACAAGGTATACTTTTCTAGGCGGTTCGTGCACATTAAAAATAACAGCAATGTAGATATTTTCGGTTAGTATATCATTTGTCCCAAATAATTTGAACCGAACTTCATATGCTGGCGCTGTCTATGAAAATCATCGAAAGTGATGATATGTAATGTCCACCATTTATGAAGATCGCCACATGGAAGTATGGAGGTTTTATGACATCAAATTATCCACGCAGAAGTACTGAGGGTAGGTCATGTAAACTTACGTTTTTTAGGTGGGCCAGACCTTGTTTTAATGGCGTCAATATAAATAAGCTATTTAGATTAGTATGTTATATCTATCAATTAATTTTACAAAAATTCGACCAAATTTTGAATGCTAACAGCATTCATTAGATGTGATAATTATGGTTATAGAGATCCTCTTTTGCAAGTTTCTTTATACCAGCTGAGATAGTGGGACATTTATCCTATATTTCCAAAACCATTTATTTAATTTCCACCAAATGTTGCACATCAGTAGTCCTAGAGAAGGTTATGTAAACGTTAATGATTTAAGTGGGCCAGACAATTATTCCCAAATTGGTCTCTATATACATAATTTAGATAAGTTTTGTCATATATTTAAAATTTATCCAAATTCAACCAAAGTTTGTATGCTAACAGTTTCTTTAGAAGCATCCTATACAGAGCCTCTTTTTAGGCATTTATGCACGATAGCAAGAAGTTGGAAAAATAAATTTTTCATGCCATATCTTTGGAACCAATCAACCGATTTCAAACAAATACTTCACACAAGTAGCGTTACGCTAGGCTACCTACACCTACGTGATTTTAGTAACTCAGACATGTATTTTCAAAATGACAGCTAAAGTAAATATTTTAGGTTAGTAAACCGTATATATCAAAACATCGGACCGATTACACTCGAAGTCGATGCTCGGAATCTTACTTATGAAATATTGTTCTTTGCACACTGCTTATGGTACGAGGTTTTCTGGGTTCGAGACCCGGGTAAGGCACGAGTGTGTTTTTGTAATTGTCTTACTAGTGTTGTATGTGTTTCTGGTTCTACATCTTACATTGCTGTCAACGAGAAGTCAAATTATACTACTAACCATCTAAAATTATAAGGACTTTATTAAAAATATTTTACATCCATATATCAGTAACTTTTTGTTTACTGTGCGTATTATTCTGATTTTGTACGAGAACCACTGCAATGGAAGAAGTCCAAAATAATGTTTCGTTCATTATGTGTTCATATCTTATTTGGCCAAACGGCTGTTCTGCCAAATAGCAGTCCTGCCAAACGCCTACTATACCAACCACATTTTATGCCAAGCCCATGCTCTGCCAAGTGGCTTTTCGGCAAAACACCTGTATGTAATTTAGGACAGAATTATTCATTCCAATACTGCGTTCGATGTCAGGTAGTCTTTCAGTAACAGCACTGTGACCAACATGATAAAACTTGCCGAACACAAGAAACTGGCGTCAGTTGAAGGAATTTACATAACTGTGAAAGATGCTGTTACATGACAAACATTTAGTTGTGTGAAAGATGCTGTTATATGACAAACATTTAGCTGGGTGAAAGTTGACATGAATGTAGAAGTACAGCGGTTCTCAAATGACCACTGCACTCGTCTCTACAACATACACAACTCATTAAAAAGTACTACACCGTACCAACATTGCCAGAAATTACAATAATGTTGTATATGAAAGAAGAAATCATATATTTTGTACCGCTGTAAAATGTGTTGTGAAAACTGATTTATTTAAATGTTTTTAAAATCACTCAATGTAAGTTTTTTTTAAAATAATAATATAAACTTATTTCTATTCCATATTCTTCAGAAACGTAGATTCCGAAAAAAAAAAAAAAAAAAGGAAATTGTTCTTCAAGTGGAAGTATGGCAATAGTAATAATTACTATATATATATATATATATATATATATATATATATATATATATATATATATAGGCCTATAGGAGAAAATAACGATACAAATCTTCACAAACATTTTGAAAAATTTGCTTCATGTACATAAAATTCAGTTATAAAAACACAACTTTATGGCTGAAATGAATGTGCGTATTATTAATAATCAAAGTGGAGTGGAGAGTTTTGGGTGCCTCTTGACATCGATGTCTTGAGAGCCGATGAGGGTGAAACTTGTTATGGAGCAGCGGCGGAACGCGAGGGTGGAGGAAACGGGAGATCTCCGAGAAAACCCACCGACCAGCGGCATCTTCCAGCACGATTCCAACATGCAGAAATCTGGGAACGACCCCGCCGGGAATCGAGCTTGGTTAATGGCCCCTGTAATTATTAAAAAATATTGGTAAACGTAATAATTTATTTTTATGACATAGGACCAAAGTAATAAATATGATTGTTTTGTTTGATGCCCTTCCCCAACTTTATGGTGGCTTTATGGTTAAATAAAAAAATTATGCCAACATTTGTTTTACAGTCTGACAAAATATTTGTTTTCTTCTTTCATATGCAACATAAATCATATTTTTGTTGCAATTTTGGTACTTTTTGCTCTATTTTTTAATGATTTCTGCTCATGGTACAGAAGGGTGAAGTGCTGCAGTGAAAGACGTTTTACTTGTACCTTAAGGAACTTGTAATAAAATATTCGCAGTGGAATGTTTTTTTTTTTTTTCTACTTTTGATATGATATTTTTCTGGTTTTTCGAGCGATTGAAATAACTTCCAACACAGTGTTGTAATTATATTGCATGTGTGAGTAGGCGTCTTACTAAAAATGATCAGGTATGTCGAAAACTGCGATGCACTGATGAGTTTGGTTGTTTGATACCTCCGGCTACTCGCCACACCGTTCCGTCTTTATTACATAAAAATTGCCATATATAAAAAACCAGCATGGAAACAAAACTTGGGCAACGAGTAACTGCTCAACGCCAATTATCATTGTGTCCGTTCTTTAAGTTCCTAAACAACTAGTGCTAATAATATAAACTACTTTGTATGTTGTGCTTTGATCACCGGTTGTAAGGTAGCTTTTTAAGTACCCTTGTGGCACAAAATTAAATATTTTGTTACACATAAAATGTTACATCTACCTATGACTGGATGAGATGTTTTATTTCAGTAAAAAAGCAATCATGTGACATACTACATATGAAGCACATTTGTTTTCAGCCTAAAATGACAAAATTGTTCTAGTCAACTGTAACACTCAATAGGAGAATCTCTAATGCGATCACAAGCTAAGCCAGTGGTGAAACATCCTATGATTGTAGGCACAATAAATTAGACGTATTTTTGTGGCAATTGTTATCTGTAACAAGGGATACCTGATTTTTCATGAAAATACTTCTTGTCTAGTTATATTTCAATACACTTTCATTCAAACAAACTTTCAATGTTGGATTATTTACTGGTCATGCGTCTTAGATGTTAACCCGTGAGTCACAGACGTTAAGTATCGGAGTAACTTATTTCTGATTGGTCAGCGAAGTAATAACACGTCTTATCACTAAAAAACGTAGCCGATAAGCAGCGTAAAATAGTTGGAATGACAGTAGAATATTGACATCTAGTTTCCAAGAACCACTTTTCGCAAAAAAAAAAAAAACGGGTGTTCCTATCTATAACCAGTATATAAACAATATACATAATAAGAAGAGGTAGACAGATTTTATTCCTCAGCAATTGTCCCGAACTTTGGATCCAGAATTGCCGTAACAAATGTCAAAATCACATGTGCAAACAATAATGTTCCGTTTGTTTACATTTCGTTTTACAACAAACCCGCTCTCTTACAAAAAAAAATGCATTCTACTAAACTTTATTAAATTTTATTTGTGTTATAACTTGTTTTAAGTAGGTGCTAGCAGACATAGGTGTGAACTTCTGGTTTCTAGAAGTCTTTCATTCTGTGACAGTAGACAAGTTTAGAGACAGGAACATTTCACTTTAGTGCAAAATAGGCCTCAAACACATGTGTTTTAGGTTAAGTTGGCAATTGGTTCGCAGTTTATTAGACACGCCCAGGTGATCTCTTCAGCCAATACCAGGCCTGCAAGGAAACAAGCACCGGATCCCGTGCCACGTTGTCTGAGGTAAAACTGTCTACATACTGGGACAGCAGCAAATGAAAAGGAAGCTGGGGTTCGAAAATGCATAGGAGCGTGGAGTCTGGCATACACGACGTTTTGAACGCGAAATTTTCCTGTCCTGACACATGTACATTTAAATCTTATCTCTCTCTTTACCGCATTTCTCCCATGTACTGTGCATTGTATGTTAGGCATGGGGTTATGCACGTATATAACACTTATTCCATATTGGCCAAGATTTTAAATTTATAAATAAAATCTTATTTACTATAACACTGGTGTTTTGATTACGTAAAGTCTTACAAAGAATACATATTCTGAAAAGAATTAAGCAAGCAGATTCCAAAAAGTTATACCATATGTGAAGTTAAGTATAGGCTGTCCACGGTAAACTGAGCACTTTTGAAAGCCCTGCTTAATATCTACTTGTACGCACGTTGGGTATTCTTCCACATTATATAAAATTAACATTGCCACCTACCTCATCACTTTATTCATGCGTCGGTCAAGTAAAACTGTGAAATTATTAGTAAAGTAAATGTTCTACAAATCTGTTCATTTTTACACTTCGATCCATTGAAAAACCAGAAAGCGAAAGAAATAATTTAAGTTGTCAAAAATGGTTACCTAACACGTTTTATTTGACGTTAAGATACGGAACTACATCCCATCTATTACCAACTTTACTGGGCGCATGTCACTCAGTGCGCCCGTCAAAATATATGAAGGTAGGAGAAGTAAGTCTTTTAAGATTGAATTCATAAGTGCTCACTTTATTTTGAACAGCCTTTAGTGACCAATTGCTGTTATTGAATACAAGAGGTGACGTTGTTGAAAAGTGCATGGGCAACCGCACCCAATCCGCCCAACCCCATACTCGGTGCCTACGCTAACACATGAAAGCACTTAATTTCTGTGAAGAATGTGGCAAACTTAGTGTAAGCAAAGTGGGTCTGACGGCTGCGTAGGAAAAAAGGTGTTCTGATTCGGAACATGGAGATTGGTGGTTACGCAGCTGATATCCACAATATTGAGATTTATTCTACTCAGGTTGGGAAGCTCAATGCTTTTAGTTTGGCAACTGAAATGTTTCGCCTCCAGGCTGCACTGGTGTCGCTTGTGTGCCGGATTTTTCCGTTTTGTGTGTTAGTAATTGGGACGATTACAATTTTCATAAAATACACGTAGTTGTGTTAAATCTTCCTAAAGGCTGTTCACGATAAAGTGAGCACTTTTGAAATCCACCTTAGAAAAATGTCACTGCCCCTGCCTACACATATTTTAACGGGCGCACTAAGTGACATGCGCCTGCTAAAGTTGGTAACAATAGATGGAAAGTAGTTCTTTATGATGTTAACGTCGAATAAATCTGTTAGGTAACCATTGCTGGTAACGTAAGTTATTTTTTATGTTTTCTATTTTTTTAACGCCTAAGAGCCGGTTTCACCAACGAAGATTAACTTTTCAGAATCTCGAGATAATTTTATCCAGATGAGAGGTTTAACTTCGATTTTAATCTCGATAATGTTCAGCGTGTTTCATCACGTTTAATATCAGTAAAGAATATCTCGTTAAAATTACCTCGATATTCTGACTTAATCGCGATGTTCTCTTGGTAAACATTAGATATTTTGCTATGAGCTGGTACAGAGAAATCATTTTGAGAAAGTATGGTAAGTTGGGAAGGCGACGTGGTCGTAAGGAAACAGTGAAACCCAACTTTTTCATCCCATAAAAAACACAGTGTGTTAGAATTATTTACAGGACATTTCAACAACATTGAAAATAAACAAACTGATGCTGTGACACAACAAAATAAAGCGAAACAGTGGCGAAGGATTGCAAATAGTTTCAATTGTACATATCGTGATCACTACAGGGCAGCAGACAACTTGAAGGTGGTGTGGGGATAACCTATAAAACCATTGGCGAAAAACCTATCTAGACGAACGTATCCATGCTATGGGGTTCAGGGTGTTCTGCCCTCAAAATAGCCACCCAAGATCACTGTACACTGCCACTAGTAAAGCCAGCGGAATGTCATTCCAGTGGAGAATCAGTTGTCATAAACACAGATGAGTAACCCTGCAAATACTTCAGATAACTATGCCTCGTCTGAATCCGATGGTTGGAGGACAGTCTCTGCCAGCCACGTGAGAAACCGCATGGCAACATCTTCCTGGACTAACAAAAAAATAGCTGAAGTAAGTGCCAGGCATATAGCAAAAATTGAGTTAGCAAAATGTTTGCAATCATAGAAAAGGAGGCAATGAAAGAGATTCGTCAACTAAAGTCAACAGGAACAAGAAAACTGAACAGGACAAGCTTCAAACAGAGCTCTTAACTTAGCAGATCCTAAAACTAAAGACAGAACTAAGTAACTAATGTGTTATCTGTTGTGGTTTAGTTCACAACATCTGTTTTTGAGTACGGTATATTCAAAGATATTTTCAATTAAAAACACTACTGGTGTTTTTCACATTCTTGATTTGAGTTAGGCCTACAAAAGTAACTTGTTTATTTTACATTCATACCTAATGTTAATGCAGAATAGTTGTCGTAAAGGAACATAATAAAACAATGTAGTCTGTTTGGCAATTGTGTGTTTGATGTAAGGCGAAAGTGGTTTTTAACCTCTTCATCATAAATTTCCAAATAATTTATTCTTTCATGTAAACATCGTGGACGACAAACAATGAAATCCTCGTCAATACTTTCCTCTTCAAAAATTAAATTGTTCATTACCTGAGCCATTTTCCCTTTATTCTCGATGAAATAACTTTGCCCTCTCGTCACGTTCCAAAATATTTGTTTACGCTTTACGGTTTAATCCCGATAATGTGACTTAAACTACCAAAATCAGCTGGTTAATATTTTATCGAGATATTCAGAGAAAATCGAGATTAACGTGTATGGTGAAACGCAAAATACAGATAATCGAGATGTTTTGTCACTTAATCTCGATAAACTCTCATTATCTCGCGTGGTGAAACTGGCCCTAAGTGTGTAATCATTAACAGATTTATAAAATGTTTACTTTTCTAAAAATTCCACAGTTTCACTTGACCGACGCATGAATAAAGTGATGAGACCCATGGCAATTTTAATTTTACATACGGTAGAAGAATACACAACGTGCATAAAAGTAGATCGTAAGCAGGGCTTTCAAAAGTGCTTAGTTTACCGTGAACAGCCTATAGTTGTATTGTGTTTGTCCCTACGTAAAGAA
This sequence comes from Dryococelus australis, assembly GCA_029891345.1. Lineage (NCBI taxonomy): Eukaryota > Metazoa > Arthropoda > Insecta > Phasmatodea > Phasmatidae > Dryococelus > Dryococelus australis. The sequence continues at coordinate 295,755,053 of CM057009.1, read as the reverse complement.
TGAACTTCATACTTCACACTCGAGTAGGAATATAACGAATTATATCCACATATTGTAAAATATTTGGTCGTTAATTGGATTTTGCAAAACGTCGGCTTATACTAGTACTTTGTTTAAATATCGCAACTGAATTGAAAAATATAATAGCGAAATCGTTAACAATATAATTTTTAGGCCTTTACCGCACAGTTACCTTAAGCGAAAGTTCTTTTCGATGACAGCTGTATTTATGAATGATCATTGTAACACACATTGTTATTTTTACTGTTTGCTCTTGTAAACAACATTGCCGGAGGAGAATGAGAGTTGCGAGAAGAAAAATCTAGTACTTAATGTTTTGTCTTTATCAAGTATATATTACAATTCGAGCCCAAAACAAGCTTTCACGCACAAAATTATATAATTCATTTATTTACCACCAACATATAAGTGACCTCTTCGGAACAGGAGCGCACGTAGCGGCGGAAATTTCCCTTATGCCAAACTCTCCCATGGGAACCTCGTGTTGTTTCTAACATGAGTTGAATTAACTTTAGCAATATACACGATATTCACTCTATGGAAGAAACCGGCGATAAATGTTCCCTACCTCTGGAAATACCATCGACTACAGATGAGGTAGACCGCTTATTCGTCTTCTGCACTTGTACCCGACATTGACCTACCCCAAAGGAACACAACTGTCAAAGTCGCATGGTCAACAGTGATGAACGAGTTTGTTTATATCATAATTTTTAAATGACAAGCAATAACTACCATATTAATAAAATAAAATGATCAGTTTAAATTTAATCAAAACCCACTATAAATTGTCTGGAGGAAGTATAAAATTATCTCAGAAGCATTTGTTTACTAAACAGTGTTCTAACCTCAAACCCAATCCACGCCATTTTCGCTAGACGTGTTGACAGAAAAGCAGTTCAATGTTGGGACACGGAGATTGGTTGTGCGCAGCCAGCGAGATCGGTCTACCTCATCTTCAGTCTATGGGAAATACCTGGCAAATCCGTTCAGTCTCCGTGTTCACGGTCACGTTCATGTTGCACGTGAATGATATACATGACCAGCACTGTACACAGCAAGGCATAACTGCCCAGTCTTCCTTGTGGCTAACCTGATTTGTGGAATTTCCCACACTCATTTGACATGAATGGCCAATGCCAATATCATCAAGTGCGCGATTGCATCATTCGAAAGCATAACAGTAACTATACAACATAGGTCATGTGCACAAGAATTGACGGCCATGTTTTCGAACCTTTTCTTCATGACAGGTTCTGAAGTGACACAGAAAGGAAATTAACATATATTTCATTTCTCGTGCAGGCACATGTGGCGACAGCTTATCACAGCGAAGTATAAATTTTTTGACGAGTTGTTTATAAAAATGGGGAAACATACTTATGCTGTACGAAAGAAGAAACTTCACAAGATATACATTTAGGGGAAATAACAGGTGGCAGTGTACAGGCATACATTTTTAAAGGTCATCCACATATTTACAATAACTAAAGAAAATATTTAAAAGGCACTTTCGTGGTCAGCACTGTTCCCTGCACTGAGAGAAAATCGAATAATCTATTTGTTTGTATAGGGCTAAAAATATATTTAGTTGTCTTGACAAAATATATTGTTGAGCAAACAAAATTTGAAAAGCAACAAAATTACTTTTATTCGCCTGACAAAATATATGTTTGAATAAACAAAATCTCTGTGTTGGGCCGAAAAATTATACTGCCAAGTAAATATTTTGCTGAATTAACTGTATCTATTTGTTTGGTCCCTCATTAGACTGCCTTCGTTCGAAAATACAGCTCGAGACTTTGTATTTTTTATGACAATTAGTAGGATAGTAACCGTGTTTGTTAGTGCATAAATTGATGCTTAAAAAAAGTATAAACACAATAACAACACGATGTAACAAGAAACTGACAAATAAAGATGTAAAACTTGAAATATTTGTTTGTACACGTTGCCCAACATTTGATCATATCAATTGAAAAGCTTTCCGGCGTCGTCAGTTGTCACATTAGCCCAGATTTATAAGGCGTAGAGCTCGGACGCAGGTGTTCCATGTACGAAACTCGGTCGAACTTGTAAAGTTTTTTCTATATCGGCCTTGTTTAATGTACATGGAGCCAAACCAATCATAAGTTGTACCAACCGAATCTTATAGTCTGGGGCAACAAAATGAGAACAACAAAATAATTTGGCATCAGCAACAAAATATTTCAATGCCCCTAGACAAACAAATAACTTGGTTGCACCAAACAACTCTTGTTCTATTCAACAAGACCTTTCTCTAAGTGTGATGTGTCCACGACACATAGAGATTAGAAAATTTCGAGACTTAATTTTAGGACATCACATATATGTACACATTTATGTTATGTTTGCAATTGAATCACAGTTTATTAGAGTTGAGCTGAGAGATTTGGCCGACTTTTACCAACTTGGTCTTGAGAGCCGATGAGGGCGGAAGGAGGTGAGAATGGAGCAGCGAGGAATAAAAGGGCAGGGGAAATGGGAGATCCCGAGAAAACCCACCGGCCAATGGCATAGTCCGTCACGATTCCCACTTGCGAAAATCCGAGAGGATCCCGGCCGGGTACTGAACACGGTTCGCCTTGGTGGGAAACGAGCAGTCTAACCGCTCAGGTACCGTGGCCCCTTCACAGTTTAATAGACACGCCCAGTTGATCTCTTCAGCCAATACCAGGCCTGCAAGGAAACGAGCACCGGATCTCGTGCCGCATGGCCTGAGTTAAAACTGGCTACACTCTTGGGCAGCAGCCAATGAATAGAAAGCTGGGGTTCGAAAATACAGAGGAGCGTGGAGTCTAGCGTACAGGTCGTTGAAACTGGAAATGTTGCTGTCGTTATCGATAGAATTTGTGTGTTATTAATTCGGACATCAACTACAATCCGGTGCTGATCTGCAGTACATTGAGGGTTAGTCACAACAGCTGTGATCGGACTTGCCACAGGAAAAAGGAGTGGAATGGAAATATGTTGGGAGCTTTTAACAACGAGGTCTTAAGAACCGGCGTGGGTGAGGTGAAGTGAGTATTTAGCAGTGCCGGAATGCAAGGGCGGTGAAAACGGGAGATCCCAAAGAAAACCCGCTGACTAGCGGCATCGTTCGGCACGAATCCCACGTGCGAAAATCCGGGAGTAACTCCGCCGGGAATCGAGCCTGGTTCGCCAAGGTGGGAGACGAGTAGCCTGACCTCTACACCACCGCGGCCCCCTTACGAAAGAATACAATGATTGTTTGCGAACATAATCGGCTCATGTATCCTGGCCCTAGATTATTCTACATCCTAGTGACGTGGAACCAGTATTATGCCCATTCCTACAACTCTTGTCCTGTGCTCTGTACACATCATATTATTCTGCGATATAAAATGGTACTACGCTACATTTCACAATACTCCGTTTACTCGAGCAGATGTCATTCGTTCATTGCCTGTTGCCACAGTAAGAGTTCATTCTCATGTTCAGATCACCCACACGGAATTAAGCCACCCGAGTACTGAATGTATAGTACTGGTTCACACTTCTGCACGACGTTCATTGCCTGTTGCCACAGTAAGAGTTCATTCTCATGTTCAGATCACCCACACGGAATTAAGCCACCCGAGTGCTGAATGTATAGTACTGGTTCACACTTCTGCAAGACGTTTCTGATGAGTGGAGGTACAATGGCATGTGTGAAACTGGCATATACTTGTGTCAAACGTAGCACATCATCGCATTATAACGCGAAGTGAAAGTGAGTTAAGTGATCTGGTATTTTAATCATTGCAAAAAATTTACATTGCGTTATAGCTATATACCTGCAAAATTCGTGTTATTATTGATAACATGCTTGACTACATGGTGTCGTTACCTGTGTGACAGCTTCACTGTAGATTGGATTCTCAACCGTTCCGCCTCTGCTATTGGTTGAAAACGTCGTTTGGACGTGTAACACAAGTTATCGACAAATGACAGAAGTAAAACGAGCATGCAACGTCTTGGGGTTTAGCCTGGAGCCACAAAATAACGAGAATTTTGCAGGTTCCAGATCGATGAAGTTACAACATTCGAGCTATAGTACATTCGAGCTATAGTAATTCGACTGTTATATCCACACGAGCAAAATTTTACACTGCATCATCAAAATGTTGGGCAGTTCAAATTGCTAGTCATAAGAAGATCCGCAAAACAATCCCGCCTCACGAAAGACGATAAACAAGAGTTCCCCGCACCTCCAATAAATATACAGAATCCCAACTAATATATCACTTGGTAATAACAATAATAAAACAGGTGGGAATGGCAACCAGCTATAGTAGCCTTAGTACTGGACTGAAGTTGCCAGTCTTTCAGTGTGAGCAGTTGGATGCACAGAGTTAGTTTACAAACATCGTTTTCCTCACAAACAGAACAGCTGTGCTGGAGGAGTATGTTGCGGCTGAACCACATTTCGAGAACTGTCTAAATTTACTGGTGTTTTATGACACAGAGAATATGTAAACAAACACAAGATCGACAAGATAGCAGGCACTCCACCAGTGCCCTATATCTGGTACGTTACAGTAGAAGTGGCTTTGATGGTCAGCACTGCAGATTGTCGAGGTTTGGGTGGCTCTTAACCCCTTAACATATTACCGCGAGTACACTCGTTCACATGTGACATGCTGCAGAACAGGGAAAATCATGGTCGGTGTTGTGCAAGGTCAGAAGCTAGCACCAAGACGGTCAAAGACTTTCTCTGGGTAATGCAATTGGCTGCTGCTGACAAACATACTATTTTATAATTGGTTGCATTACTGTGCCGTGGATCTGGTGAAACCCCTTCCATAGGTTCCGAAGTGTTAAGATGTTATAAGAAATTCGCAAGTACTATTAAAACCATAAAACTTTTTTTCCCAAACACCTGAAGTTAAAAATTGATGTGCACGCTAAAGCCGATATTACATGATAGCTTCAGCCTTACTTGGTTCTTGTATAAGCTTCTACAAGCCCTGGTGCACGAGCCGATATACCAGCCGCTATATGAGCCGCCATGGAAGATTCATATTACACGACAGCAGTTCGCGTACTAGCATTTGGCACCCTCGGTGGGTGCGCAATGTGTGGTTTGTAGTATATATGAACCCCATTCGTAGAACTGCTACCAGTTAGTAACTTGTGTAAGCCTATGAAAAAAAAATGGCTAGCACATCTTAATATTGCTATATGACAGTTCGCCTTTTACATAAATAGATTGCCTACTAGTATAGTTTCATTCATTTTCTTGAAAATGACAGGAAGTCACTAGAGTACGAGTGTGTTAATTTTAATTTTGACGAAAATTACTGACTGGTTGCAAAAAAAAATTGTTTTTTTTTTTTCTGTAGGTACTGGGATATTATCCTCATGTAAAGTTTAATGATAAAAAAAATTGGGTCCGGTGGAGTATCGAACTCACGCCCAAAAGTTACATATTACTTGCGAGGCGCTACGACTTTATTACTGTAGTACCAGATCACACCCTAAACGACGAGTTTATATACTACAGAATATACTTCTTGAATACATTTTTTTCATGCATTAAGTAATGTTTAAAGCATTTACAATGGTTTTAAAACGTAATTTAAAGCTGTCATCACCAATATTATCCGTCGTAGTCGTATGTAAATGTATTTCAAAGAGTTTTAACCTCACGGATGTATAATCAAGATGGAGGGGTCCTTTTCGGTTTCTTCATCAACTCATTTCAAGTTGTAGGCACTAGGAACTCCCTACGCTCTGAAATTGAGATGTGATTGGCCAGCTACGAAACCAAACCTGGTATGGGACCTGCCACGAAAAATAGGACGTGTCCAATTACCATACATTATACGAAATCTGGCCGTACAAGGCGGGAAATACCATGACGGGTGCCACACCAGCCCGTACAACGGCCTCTATGGCGGACCTTGCACAAGCTTTTACGGAATCTGGTATCGTGTAATATCGCCTTAAGGGGTTATTATTGGGATCCTGAGAGCCGATGATGGTGAAGAGTTGGAGTGCAAGGAAACGGTGTACGGGAAATCTCCGAGAAAACCTGTCGACCAGTGGCATCTTCCTGCACGATTCCATGTACGCAATTCCGAGAACAACCCTGCCGGTAATCGAACTTGGTTTGCCTAGGTGGGAGGCGAGCGTTATTACCAGTGCGCCACGGTGGCACCTCCAATGAGGGAAGTGTCTCCCATGTGGGATACTTCATTTACTGTTGCGACTATTTCCCGTAGTCTCATAAACAGCTGCTGCCAGCAAAATGAAGCACCGGCATATTTTTATTGGTCGCTGTATACGAAAATGTAATACCTACCGATGAAAGTACAGTTCCGAACAAAAACTTGTTTGTTGTAAAGCCTAAAAATTTACATGTATTTTTCGTGACAGTTGTCACATCATCGAAGTTCAATCACACCTAATATTAATAAGTGATATGCTAGGTTTTCAAAATACGTGGGGAACTTAGGCTCGTGAAGACGTGCACATACTTGCGTGAAGCTCTACGAACGGACACGTGTGGCCCGCTGGTGAGATGGTTTACATATGATCACGCCAGTAGTGTGACTTCCTCCTGCCAAATAAAGATACTTTATATATTTTCTTATATGAATATAAAGGAGTTTCAAAACTATTGTGTAATGTTTCAATATTTCACATTCTAAATATTCTCAATATACTCAGATTGTATGGCAATAGTGGTGACACTTTTAAATAAAGTTTGTAATACTTTTTTTTTCTTAATTATTTTGTACTCTAATCTATGAGACATATTTTCTCTCACGAAAACAAATTTATGAGCCCCAAGTATAATAATTGAAGCAAATTTCAGAGTGTTCAAACTTTCTCAAACCATATTGCAAATATCATCTCAATGTGCATCCTGACGGTTTTGCATATACACTCTACTGCGAAAGTTTTAAATGTCACGGTTCAAATTATTTTCAACTAAAGGAAGGGGAGAAGTAATATGTCTCACATGTATCTGAAGTTTACCAGCACAAACTGTGATTGAAAGAGTTATGATGCAGTCACGCGGTGCAGCTTCTGTACGGTTAGCCACTGTGTGGTGGGCTCGAGTAGGGCGGAAGGCAGCTAGCATAAGGGTCGACACGTATAACGAAGCGTGAGGAAGCGGCGAAGAAGGGGCGCGGCAAGTAAGTCACTTAGTGGGCCGTGGGTGGCGCGCTAGGAAGAGAGATCTTCGCTGACATAAATTACGATCGGGTCGACTTCAGGGATCGATGAGCAGAGGTCGCACCACGAGCGGCCACCGTCTTTGTTTACCCGAACCGAGCGTGCTTCGTCGGCGACATTGCAAACCACACTGCGCCCTTCAAGAGTCCCGCTGACCCAGCCATTTCTAACCCACGGCGTCTGGCTCATGTCTGTGCGGCCCCTGTCTCAAGTCTGTGCCTCTCTTGGCTCATACCTGTGCCGACCTTTTATCATGTCTGTGCGGCCCCTGGCTCATGTCTGTGCCACCCCTTGCTCATATCTGTACGGGCCCTTGCTCATGTCTATGCCATCCCTTGCTCATGTCTGTACGGCCCCTTGCTCATGTCTGTGCCACCCCTTGGTCAAGTCTGGGTGGTTCCGGTCTCATGCCTGTGCCACCCCTTGCTCATGTCTGTGCAGTTCCTGTCTCACGTCTGTGCCATTCCTTGCTCATGTCTGCCCGGTTCCTGTCTCACGTCTGTGCCACACCTTGCTCATGTCTGTGGGGTTCCTGTCTCACGTCTGTGCCACCCCTTGCTCATGCCTGTGCCACCCTTTGCTCATGTTTGTGCGGCCCCTGTCTCATATCTGTGCCACCCCTTGCTCATGTCTGTGCGGTTCATGTCTCACGTCTATGCCACCCCTTGCTCATATATGTGCCACTCCTTGCTCATATCTGTGTGCTCATATCACCACTTGCTCATGTCTATGCGGCCCTTGGATTGTTATTGGCAGGTACCGGAATAATTCGTGGATTAATTTTGGAACAATCTAAAATTCAACCCTCGTACTTTTGTATAGCTTATGCTATTGGTACACCCCTTATTTAATACCTCCTGGAAAACTATGAACCAATATTAAACAGGCATTAAAAGCAGCCCTAATCGTCGCCTTCCACTAAGACAACAAGCAATCCATGTTCCATTGGTTTTTCATAATGGGAAGTAATATTGTAAAGTCTTGCCTGCTTGTCTTTGAACTCGCGAATTTCTCAGGCGTATAATGGTAGGAAGGGACAAATGAGTATCATGAAGAGAGTTTTGGGCAGACTAGGTTTCATTAGTCTACTGGCATAGCTGCCATTTTCCTTTGCTTATTGGTAGGGTCACCTGTTTTTCGTGAACAGATTTACAAAGAGGCTAGACTTCAATATGCTATGTGCACACTTGCAGTCTTACTTTGGCTATTGGTCTCTTGCCTTTGTGTGAAGAACGCCTGTTACATGAGTGAACCAATCAGAATTAAGTTTCTCCGATACTGACCATTCGTTATTTGCAGGCAGACAGATAAGACGTGTAGAAATCCAAAAGATCCAATCACCAAAGTAGTTCTGAATTAAAGTGTTTTGGAACACAACTTGTCCTGAAATCTTTTAGCAAAAAAAGGTTCCCTAATGTATCGCAGTTTATCAGACACACTCAGGTGAACTCTGATCCAATTACAGATCTGCAAAGGAAACAAGCACTGAATTCCATGCCATCTGTTCTGAGGTTAAAACTGGCTTAACACTGGGACAACAACCAATGAACTGAGAGATGAGGCTCGGAAATACATAAGATCGTGGTCACAGGTCTTTTAAAATGGGAAATTTTCCTTGCCCTAGTTATACATGTTTAACAAGGAAATGGAACAGTCAGACCGACAAATTTTAGAAATTATATTAGTGAACAATTTACTTCATCCTAAAGTTGATCAAATCCGAACTGATAAGTAGAGACCTGAAAAATTCGCGAGTTCAATGACCTGTAGGCTAGACTCTACAGTCTTATGCACAAATTTGCTGATATCAGGTGCACATTGGCTGTCTGCTGACACATTGGAAGGCGACAATTGGACACCGTTCTCCAGGAGATGTCAACCATCGTGAGGACCAATGGCTAAAGTTGTATACACTCACGTGTTTTGAATGCTAGCTTGTCCCAAAATGAATCCGTGAATTCTTCAGGTCTCTACTGATAATTCATCTCTCAGAAGAACATTCAATAGAATAGTAATTTTTTTTTCAATCCGGGTTATTTAACTAGATATAAAACCTTTTGTATTCCAAAAAGAGGTACCAGTCTTTTATTCATACTTTATGCTTTCCTAATTCCATGACTGAAACTCGTGTTTAATTTTGCAATTGCTAAGTACACCCGAATTTCGCGAAATGTTTTCCGCACATGATATTTCAATACCCTAAGGCATACCAGCGATCTTATTTTGCTTATTGGTGGTGTGTCGCTGTGATGAGAAGACATTTTCTTACTTGGCTGGCCAATCAGAATTAGGATTCTTCTATACAGCATCCATGATTCGCAGGCAGACACCTAAGACACGTAACACCTAGATCATCCAATCATGGACGAGGATCTGAGCTCAAGTGCTATGAAATACATCTGGTCGCGTTTTTTTTTTTGCGAAAATTGGGTGTTCCTAGCAATTGCTTACATTACACTGTACTACATTCTGTTGTGTAATTTTTACATAGAATGATATTCGACGATATTAAAACAATAAAAATCCCAACCCGTTTTGATACTATTACACACGGACTGCCACACTAGACGCGGACGCCATGTTACTTGGTTATGCGCGGACCCGGCGTAGTGGGTAGTGATAGGCCTCGACCTCCCCCCCCCCGGCAGACCAGCTCACTGCTCCATCACCCGTCGAGCGGGCGAATGATTGACAGCCGACCTGGCTGGCGTCACAGCGTCTCCTCCCGCCTGCCGGAGGACTCGACGACATGAGAGGATGAGCAAGAATTTTCTGGTAATTATTTTCCTCGGCGCAACTCGGCATGTCAAGAATGTTCTGAACTGGGACCGGTGGCGTTTTTAATATCGCTGCAGCTGGAGGACCGGCAGTCTTTATGCTAGCCACCTGGCTAAAGTGTGGTTATCGGGAAAAGTCTGGGCAGCAAGGGAGATGACGAACGACGGCAGATGTGGCGAGACTATGGCAGACGAGCGCGTGTGTGGTGGGGATGGACGAAATGGCGTGGTGCCCGAAGAGTAGAAGGCTACTGTGCACGGAGGCGCTCGGAGATATCTATAACATTCTGGAATTGTGCGTTATATAGCGAAATAAGGTGGGAATGTATGACTGTGTGATATGGAGTTCATTGTAAATATTAGAAGTGTCAAATAGGAACACATAATGTATAAAATAATTCACTTGGTTTTGATACATTGTTTATTGGGACTGATTTTAGTTGTTGGATTACATTAATTTCTGCTAAGTAATGGACAGTTATATAAATATTTATTGTAATTAGTAAGACATAGCCATATATTGTGTGTAATTAAGCGGAGAACAGTTTTTTTGTGGTGTTTGTAAATACAAAAATAAATTATTATTGAATATTTCAAAAATTTCACTGAAATGAATTGGCGTGAAATTATTTCACTGATTGAATAAGTGACAGCCGACTAGTGGCGAATTATATATTGATTTTATAGAATGTAGCCATATAAGTACGTGGAATAAACATATTTACAATAGTTTAGTATTTATATTGCTCAGTTTACCGTAATTTAAAAAGTAAAGTAATTTTCGTAGACAGCCAGGATTGAACTCACTCCCCTTATGACTAGGCCTTTACCATGCGATCTGCGCTATTACACCAACTCGAGATAATAGCAGGAAAATATACGCATTATAGTTTCGCCGCGAAATAGTAAAGATTTAAATTGTATGCTCTTACTATACATTTTTGCTTTAATTGGTACCGTTACGATTGTTAAAACGAATACTATATATGAGTACCCTCTCTTCATCACATTATATAAAGTCTAAACCTTCAAACAGAGCTCTATGACGATTACATGAAAACGAAATGAAAGACGTAAAAACGGAATGGAAGGCTGAATGTTGATATTACCTCGTAAAAGTGGCGTTTTGAAAGAGGAAACACTTTTTGGAAAATATTTTGTATTGGTTTTATTAGCTTATTCGTTGTTATTTATCATGATACACTTTGTTTAACTGCCATTTTTACACGCTGTTTAACTGATCCACCAGTGAAAAATAAACCACTGAGAAAACAGTGAAAAAAAAAAGACTGATATATCAGTGGAAAATGTCACTGGATCAATAAGTGTAGGAAATCTGGCATTTTTTAAAACTGATATATCAGTTTCGAAGTGACTGCTGATTCAGTCAGATACGTTTGACTGACTGAAACAGTGAAATTCTCACTGTTTCAGATTTGGAGTGCAGGCGGTCTGTGTTAAGCTCTTTTGATTACATTTTATGTTCCCCCCCCCCCCCCCACAAGTGTGACTTTGGCAACCCCTGCACTTACAGTTCCAAGTGCCCGGTTGCCATTATAACTTCATTTTTTTCTTTATTACTAACAACATAAGATTTTCCAATACATATTCAAAGGCTGCTTGCATTTCAAAACGTTACATCCGAGGTCCAATTTTGGGATTGAATAATTTCAATTAACACTGCCTGCCGGCAAATTTTATAAATTCATTTGGAGTAACCCAATTATTCGTATTACGCACAATAATTTGGTAACATGTTAGGTGTGACACAAGTGTATGTCAGTTTCACATATGTCATTGTACGTACCTCCGCTCATCAGACACGGCCTGGAGAAGTGTGAACCAGTAGTACATATTGAGCACTCAGGTGACGTAATTCCGTGTGTGCGAGCTGAACATGAGAATGAGATCTGACTGCGGCAGCAGATAATGTACAAGTGACACCTGCTCGAGATAACAGAGTATTTTTGAGTCTAGCTTAGTGCCGTTTTATAGCGCGGAATGACCGAGCATGAAATTATTAGGCCCAGGCAAATAAGAACCCATGGCCACCAACCAAACAAAAGGAATGCCACTGGTGTGCAAACTGGAAACAGAGTTCTATCCTACGCGGGAATTTTTTCGCGAAAACATTCTTTCCCTACCCAAGTGACGTTCGGGTTGCAATATACCACGGAAAATATTTTCAATCTCCTTCTCAAGACATTGTAGTGACTTGCTAAGTGAATGTTTCGATCATGCATACTTAGAGAATATATCATTTGTCTTGGAGATTCCCGGTCTGTCTTTATTTAAGAACATTGTAACTCTGCTCGTCTCTCATGATTAATTTTTTTTTTTACTGCTACGTGTATCAGGCTTCTTCCCTGGAATCTCGGACGATTTGTGTCAAACTATAAATTTGATTGGTATTGTCAAGAGAGCGTGTGTGCTCTCGCAAAGGGAGACAGCGTGGTAACCGTTGGAAATCAGCGCGGATGCACACAGCAGACACTTTCTGTGGAAATAATGTGTCCCTACGTATATTTCAAGCTGCCTAAATGGGTGTTGATTAATCACACCGGAATCCCAATTGTTGCGGTAAAATGGGGAAACATCTTGTTGTACAGCCACACGGAACTTTTTCAGCTATAAACGAATACTTCTAAGCATTAGGCACTTAAGAATTTTTGGTTGTTCTTTCAGCTGTGTTGATGTTGGACGAGACAAGCTGAAATCATGTGCCATACGGCATCACAAACATGTTGACACCTAAAAGTATTTGAAAATTTGCAGGAAAATTTTGATAGTTAACATAAGATTTTATTTAGAAACTGTTTAGTTTTGCCTCTTTAAAATATGTCGTCTAGGGTGTGTTAATTAACGACACGAGCCCTGTCTCACAGCGTTTTTCGATCCGTTGGAAACGTTCCTTTATTATTGTGAGCTTAACATATATTAAAATATTATCTTTAGAATGTTATATTTTAAAATTTTTTATTTGTTAATATATAACCATAATGTTAATAACCATGATATAAATATTACTACATAAGTGTTTTGAGAAGGGCTGTGACTAATATGAAAGCTTTGAATTTCAGTTCCACATGCAAGTAGGACACAATTTCAGCCACAATCAACTCGCCACACATCTTGCGTAACGGCAAGCCATGAAAAATCTTGTCTGTTGTTCTGAGAGTGACCAATTTATAGTGTGGCAAAAGGATGTGGTAACTGGAAATACTACAGACACGAGCAGAACCGCGGATCCTGCGTTGTTTGATATGCACAGGAAACAAATTTCTTCTTGTCTTGAACGCATGCAATTGTCCGCAGAGACCCCGTAACCTTCCCGAATCCATTCATTGGGAGCTCCGAGCAAATATAATCTCGTTCTATTTCTTTTTATTATTTAAATAAGAAAGTTCTTTAAGACACAACCTGTGTGACAGCTAACTGGCAATTAACCGGAAGCAACAGTGTGAGCGAGTCAAAAAAACACAGTACAAAGACTGCTCACTGTGGCAGAAGACAGTGAACAAACAATACTGACTCCAGAATAGTATACTGTGACGTATTGCGTGCTGATTAAATAATTCAAGAAAATTGCGGTTCCGTTATAATAAAATAATTGTTCATATATTCCCTTTTGTGTTTCTTGGACATTAATTTATAACAACTGATAAATCGTTTATACATTTAGTGCAAACTTTACTGTATACTATATTTTGTTTAGGGTTCATTTAGTACTTTTGAAATTAACCTTTGAAAAATATAACTACTGTGAGAAATGTAAATCGTATTGGTAATTTATTGGGGAATTTGTGCCAGTTAACTATTTTGTATATTTGTATTATTTTAAAGGCACATTTTTATGAAAACCCGTAAATTTTTATACCAATTTGTAATGTTTAAAAGTAATTGGGGTATTGTCAATTTACAACTTACGTATTCCCCGTCATATGTTTGTTTTCTGTTTGCAAGTTATTATTTCGCATCATATTTACATCGTATTTTTGTATCTTTTGGGGAGGCGGAAGTGAAAACAAGCAGATGAGATGGGCCTGAAAATTAAAACTCTAAACGGATTTGTTTTTTTCACTTTCTGCAGTCACTCTTTTAAACGTAATCTGGATTGCTATTAATTATTCTTCCATCTTTCCTTACCTGCCTCCAATCTGTTTTAGATCTAACCTTAGCATTTTTAAAGTATGTTCACGGTAAAATGAGCACGTATGAGAGCCCTGTTTAAAACCTGCTTGTATGCATGGTCTGGATGCAGTGACGAAAACACGGAGGCATATATTATAGATGATGATTAGAGATGATGGAATATTGCGAAAATTGTTTGAGCCAATATATAATCGATTACACTATAGCTAGTTTATCCTTTTATGATTGGATGACCAAGGTTTAGACTCGGCTAAGTTATTTGCACGCCAATCACAAAGGTTCTGCTTTAGAGTATCAGAATCCTCATTGGCCCAGTTAAATAAGATAGTAGTTTCATTAATGCATGACGGCCAATAAGAAAAGAAAACTGTCGGAAATATGTACAGTGCGTCGAATCCGAGCAAACAGTCAACTTTTCCCGTGATAAACCATCATGTCTAATGATGATATCTATCCTCCGTTATCAGAGCGCGGGCTGCTTTTTCCGTTGATTGCATCGCCGGTGAACCGCGACATCGGGTGAATTGGCCGCTCTGGACTATGGCGAATCTTCCCACGCCGGGAGGTGGCCCACCGGGGCCGGGTTGCTAAAGGCTGTTCACGGTAAAATGAGCACTTTTGAAAGCCCTGCTTAAGATCTACTTGTATACACGCTGTGTGTTCCTCCGCCTTATGTAAAATTAACATTGCCATGGGCCTCATAACTTTAGTATTCCGTCGGTCAGGAGAAACTGTGGAATTATTGGAAAAAATTTTTTTTTATAAATCTGGTAATTTTTACCTGACACTTTTTATTCACCGTTAAGAAATGGAACTACTTTCCATCCGTCGTTGCGAACGTTACTGGGCGCATGCGTCTCAGTGCACCCGTTAAAATATATGCAGGTAGGAGCAGTGACTTTTTCAAAGGTTGATTTCAAAAGTGCTCACTTTATCGTGAATAGCCAATAGCGACCGGCCTGTAATGGGTGCAAGGCTTATGCCCGGCGAGGCTTTGAAATGTTCTCAACCACCCTGTTTAACGGGACTGCCTCTGGTCGCCTGCCTCGCTTCAGTGATGCGGTCGGTCGTCGATAACCCACAAGTGCCATGTGGAAGCACGGGACGATCGGTTGGCCCCCACCCGAGGTTCTCTCTGGTGCCCGATCTAAGGGTTGGACTCGTGCTGGCCGTGGTTAACCCCGTATGCTGGAGGAGGTCCGGAGAGATTCCTCCTCTTAATGCCACGACCCTTCATTTCTACAGCTTTTGCGAGGAATAATTTTTTGTACCCAAACGGGAACCGATATTGTAAAATCCTCTCACAATTTTGTTACAAATTGTTTTTGTCATGTAGTAAAATTTCTCGAAAACTAAAGTCTATACTTTTATCCAATTAATTAATTAACTAACATTTAGTTTATTTAATAATTATTTAAATTTATTCAATTTTTTTGTGTTGAGAAAATTAGAATACATAATAAAAACCATTTGTCATAAAATTGTAAGAGGATTTTACAAAATTGGCTCCCATTCGGGTACAAAAAATTAATTCTCGCAAAAGTGTAGAAATGAAGGATCGTGGTTTGAAAGAAGGAACGGGCGGTGAGCGCCAATCTGCTCCGGCTGTGCCCTGGAGAGACACTAGAAGTTGGATAGTAAGTACCTTGGCCTGACATCACGCTTGGTATCTGGGGGCGAGGGTCCCACAACCTTGAGGTAGGGTGGCTTCTGATGTGACTGTGTATCAGGCTGGGTCTTTGGATCTGGTCAATGCAGGCATGAAACAGGGTTACCTGTGATGAGAGGCCGTGATTCTCTCCCCCGCCTATTGGTAGGCCATGGTGGCGGTAAGGCCTCGCGGCTAAGAGCCCCGTGTAAAACAAGCCACAATATTGTATATTGTATGCATGTTGTGTACTCTTTCGTCTGATGTAAAATGAACATTGCGCCATGGGCCTCATCACTTTATTCATGCGTCGGTGAAGCGAAACTGTAAAATTATTAAGGAATTAAATACATTACAAATCTGCTCATTTTTACACTTCGATGCATTAAAAAAACAGAAAGTGAAAAAAAAAGATCCTTTTTAAATTATCACAAATGGTTCCCTAACACTTTTTATTCGACGTTAAGATATGGAACTACATTCCATCCATCGTTACCAACTTTACTGGGCGAATATCACTCAGTGAGAACATTAAAATATATGCATGCAGGGGCAGTGACTTTTTTCTAATGTCAATTTATAAAGTGCTCACTTGATCATCAACAGCATTTACTATCTAGGTACAGGAATCAGTTTCTGTACCTGTCATTTCGAACGCCGTTATGTTACAGGACGCTCATCGTCATCGAAGCAATTTTGAAAATCCTACTTAGGATCTACTCATATTGTTTTCTTCCTTCATAACTAAAATTTACGTAGCTGTGGGCGTAATGACGTCATTCATGCGTCAGCCAGTTAACACGTTATCGTTAATAGATAGAATTATGTTAACATCGAAACTCGTTCTGTAACATTTATAAATACACCGAATTAATTTTTCAATAATGTAAACATAACACACTTATTACAATGTCAGGAAATATAAATGTTATACTTTATTCGCTGGTAACTGAACTGCAAGCCTTCACGACAGAGTGCCCGTTAGAGTAAATGTAGTTAACCGGCAGAGATTTTTTTTCAAAGGTTTATTTAAAAAAGCGCTCTCTTTGCCGTGAACAACCTATAAATGTGTACTTCCGCAAAAATTAATTACCATCCATTCGCATTGAATTACTTTTAGAGCGTGAGCCCACAGCTATGAATCAGCACAAGAAGGCCCGCATGGTTTGATGAGATAGTAAACCCGCCACGTGGCAGAGGCGAGTCTCTTGTATGATCTCAGGGTATACACCATTCACGGTTAATTCCAACTTTTATGGAGCCCTGCTAAAATTCTGCTTCCGGGATATTCCTTCCCCCTCATGCAATCAAAGCTTAGAGAACTACACCAGAGGGCCAATGCACCGCATTCGTGCGCACTCAGCGTAATATCTTGAATAAAAACTACTTCTTACTAGGTATTACGAAACTGAGAGAAAATCAAATAAAATATTTGTTCGTATAGGGCCAAATATATATTTAGTTTCCCTAACAAAATATATTGTTGACCAAGCAAAATTTGAAAAGCAACAAAATAACATTCGTTCGTCTAACAAAATATACGTTTGAATAAAGAAAATATTTTTGTAATGCCAAAAATATATTAGACTGTCAACTAAATATGTTGTTGAATCAACTGAATATATTTGTTTCACCACTCATTTGACTGCCTTCGTTAGGAAATACAGCTCGAGAGTTTGTTTCTATTTTTTGTGACAATTAGGATAGTAACCATGTTTGTTAGTGCATCTAGTGATGCTCGACACTCGTATAAACACATTCGTAAAACAACGCAACGAGAAACTGGCAAGTAAAGTTGTAAAACTTGAAATATTTGTTTGCACAAGTTGCCCAACATTTGCAGTACATCTATTCAAAAACTTCCCGTTGTCGTCAGTTGTCACGTTAGCTGAGATTTATAAGGCGAAGCCCTTGGACGCGGGTGTTCTAGGTTCGAAACTCCGCTGAACTCGTAAAAAAATTTCTATCGGTCCTGCTTCATTTACGTGGAGCCAAACCAATCTTTATTTGTACCAACCAAATCTTACAGTTTGGGGCAACCAAATGAGAACAACGAAATAATTTGGCTTCAGCAACAAAATATTTCATTGCCCCCATACAAAAAAAAAACGGTTTGTTTGCGCCAAACAAGTCTTGTTTGATTCAACAAAACACTTTTCTCAGTGCAACAGGCCTAATTAATTCTTCGTGTCTTTATTCATATAAGCTATAGCAATTAAAATATTATAAGTTATGTATAAAATATAAGAAAAATTTGAATTTAAACGGAAATAAGGTATTTTTATGTTAACACAAGTTTAAAACACTTGTGATACAAGGAAACAATCAAATACTTCATGCTTGGGTTATTTTTGGAAAGTTCAATTCAAAAACCGTGAAAAAGCCGCGAACAGACTACAGCAAAGTTTGAAAGACCCGGGGGCTCTGTACTGACTAGTTCCCTAGTTCCCATATGACACAGTACCGGCACGAGATATAGTATAAAGGCTGTTCGCGATCAAATGAGCACTTCTGAAGTCAACTTTAGAAAATAATCACTGATCCTACCTGCATGTATTTTAACAGCCACGCTGAGTGAAATGCGCCCTGTAAAGTGGGTAACGATGGAGGGAAAAAGTAGTCCCATAACTTAACGTCGAATAAAATGTGTTAGGTAACCATTTGTGACAACTTAAATTATTTATTTACATTTCTGTTTTTTTTTTAATGCATCGAAGTGTAAAAGTGGGCAGATTCGAAAAATATTTCTTTTTCTAATAATTTCACAATTTCACTAGGCTGACGCACGAATAAAGTGATGAGGCTCATGGCAATGTCAATGTTGCATAAGGCGGAAGAGTACACAACGTGCATACAAGTAGATTTTAAGCAGGGCTTTCTAAAGTGTTCATTTTACCGTGACCAGCCTATAGGTACTAGTGAGTTCTTCACAACTTTTTGAATCAAACATTTGAAAAATCACTGCATGTGTAACGTAATTGGTCGTTTCCTAAATATACCGTGCATCACAAGCGTTTTATACTTGTGTTAACATTACTATTATTTAATAAACTACCATGTAACCTAAAAAATCTTAGTTAAAATATTATTACATTATTTCAAATAAAATTAAAATCTCTTCTAAAAGCACACGCCTTCTACTTACTAGATGAGATTTTAGTATGGAATGGGCTTCATTCTTATGTTTTACAATTTGTTAAACTTTTAATTCCTCTTATGTTTTAGTAAATTATGTATTATAGGCTGTTCACGGTAATATGAGCACTTTTTAAGGCCCTTGCAACAGGCATTAATCAATAATAAATATATTTTATTGCAGCTCTAGACGTTAACTTTTGGGAGTGGTGGAATGTATACACTGTGTTTATTAATCGCATGGCAGTGTGTATATTAAAACGCGACAGGAAAACAGTACTCTGATTTAAAGAAAAATTTAGCAGGGCCTTTAAAAGTGCTCACTTTACCATGAATCGCCTATAGTTATTAAGTATTTATGTATTATCTATGTAACAGTGTTATTTCATTGTATACTTAGTTTGATGTAAGTTATATTGTATATTGTATTAACGTTTTCTATATCCCTAGTCTTTTAGGGATATTACGGGATATTATGGAGCTAATAAATAAATGAAAAAAGAATGAAATCGTAAGAGTATCTTCCTTTTTGTTAAATTGAACTTTTACTTATATTTGATCTATAAAATAAAATACTTAGTTATTAATTATCATTAATAAAAACAGTGAGAAAATAGTTGTGCTCGTAACAACGCCAAGTAAGGAACAGTTTTCATGCTGAATATTATCAGCATGAGAACGTACGAAAGCGGTGAGTTGCCCCTTTGGTGTTGTTTTCAAGATATAGTAAAGGGATACCTTGAAAGTAGAACCGCGAATGTACTATACACAATGGCGAGGCAGTTCCTTTCGATGTGAGCGTGCCCTTTCTCTGAATGGCTGCGCGTGGCTCTGGGAGCGGGCTTCGTGTCTGATTGGCTGACGCGTGCTGGGAAAGATTCCCTACTCGCCGGGCTGAAGGCTGGCAAGTAAGTTAACACCGACTGCGAGTAGCGAAAAGGCGCTCCGTCGTGACGCCATTTTGCTGGCGTGCGCGGCAGGAGGTTGCGGTGACACCGGCGGCCTCGCATCTGTATTCTTAACAGTGGGATGGACGCCCGCCTTTATTGTGAAATAGTTGTTTGCGCGAATACGCTTGTCTCGGCAAATAAATGTTCTGCAAATACGACTTCCCGTCAGAAAAGAAAAAAAAATTTCCTACCCCCTGGGGACAGCGGTGGCTGAGTGATTAGCACGCTAGTCTCCCACCAAGGCGAACCGGGCTCGATCCCCAGCCGGGTCACCGGATTCTCGCAATTGGGAATCGTGCCGGACGATGCCGCTTGTCGGCGGGTTTTCTCGGGGACCTCCCACTTCCCCCGCCCCCCCATTCCAACGCTGGTCCCTATACACTCGAATCCCCCCTCATCCGCTTTTAAGACCTCAATGTTAACAGCCGCCCGATTCTCTTCACTCACTCCCGCCACCCTATTATTTTTTATTTAATTTTTTTTTTTTTAACTTTTGTCATATTAAGAGTATTCATGGAGAAAATAATTCATGAAAATGGTCAAATATCGCATTTTTAAAGCTTGCCTATAGAATTTCCTTAAGAGACAAGAGAAACGTATAAAGATACAGGCGTAGTTTAATCTGTGGTCTTTCATCGCGTGTAATAAAACCCCTATGTTACACATATATTTTGCACAGTACAATCTAAATAGGAATCATTTATTTTTTACTGATTGTAAGTTGAAACTGCTCCATCCGGAGTCAGTAGAAAAAGAAAACTATTAATCTCTTCAGTTAAATGGAATCCACTAATACAAACAGTAGAAAATTATTTATTTGTAGTCGATTAATAAAAAGCACAAGTATTAAAAACCGTGCATTACGGTTTGAAATTAATTAAGTACAATTATTTTGTTGCAAAAGAAAATTATTACATGTACAAGGAAATTTTCGAAGGGATGGGTATCGAGCCGCCACCCCAAAACGCCACGCATTCTCTTGTTTCTTTTGGCTGACGTTCTACCAACTCTGCTACTTTGCCACTGACATAAATGGTCTCGCATTTGCGTAGTGACATAAACTTACAATGGCGAACGGCTGTAAGTTTCGTAATGTGAAAGTACTTCATGTTGTCCAAATATACACATATTATGCGTACGTAGGTAGATGCCTTTGTAAGGCTCGAAAGTCATTCTAAGTTAAGTTTAGTTCAGATTATATGCTTTAAAAGAGAAATATAGTGGTTTTAACGGTGTTGTCGGTGTTTTCTATCTATCTGCCATTTTACAATGTAACGAGATTTTACAGAATGTGACTGTTATTTTGAATAGACAGATTGACTAGTAATAAGTGTGCTAATTAGACAGTGGAACATTACAAACAATGCAATGTTTTATTAAATTTGTCGTTTTATCATTAATTAATCTGTTAACTCGCAGACCACAAAACGTTTGTTGGTGTAAATCCTCCTTTCTTACTGAATCACCGCACTATCGAGTCAGTAAAATTATCACTGATCTATATGTCACTAAAAATAACTGTTTAAATCGGTAGTGTCTCGTTGCATTGTAAAATGGCGGATACTAGTGGAGATTGATAACCTAGTACATTGACACCACTAGATTTATCTTCTAAAGCACAGAATCAGAACTAAACTAAAGATAGATCGACTTTCGAACTTTGCAAAGACATATACTTGGGCAGAAAATCTATATATTTTGACAACAAGAAATACTTTAACATCAAGAAACTTACCGCAATATTTGACATTACATTTTGTGGTTCAGTGCCCATAATACGAGCACACGTTTGGCAGGGGTAAAGTAGGGCAGTGGATATGGCTGATCATGAATGCTTCAGCATGCTTTTTCTTTATGGGTGGAGGTTCGAGCCCAACCACGTCCAAAAGCGTTTTTGTGTACACAATATTTGGTTTTGCGACAGAATGAATCATACCTAACTTACATCACATAGGAATGATCTGTGCTTATTTATTAACCAACTATAAATAACTAGTTTTCTACTGCTTGAACTCGTAGATTTATTTTAACTGCGAATTAGTGATATTTTTTCTACAGATTCCAGATGGAGCAGTTTCGACTGACAATCAGTAAAAAATAACTGGTTCCGATTTAGAGTGTACAGCATTACGTCGGAAACACTGTACGCCTCACGCGTAGGAGCGACAGGGCACTAGGCGTGTGTGTTAGTGTCGCCCGTATCGCTCCCTCGCTTCTTCACCTTAAATGCGGGGTTCCCACGGGGGTTTATCCCACTCTTAAGAACTCTGTAGCACCATATTCTTATAAAAGCTTGCACAAGGTATGCCATATCGGCTGTTTTATATGCTATTAACCGTAAAATGAGCACTTTTGAGAGCCCTGCTTAAGATCTAATTGTATTCACGTTGTGTATTCTTCCACCTTATGTAGAATTAACATTGTCTCGGACTTCGTCACTTTATTTACGCGTCGGTCAAGTAAAACTGTGAAATTATTAGTAAAGTAAATATTTTACAAATCTGCTAATTTTTTACCTTTCGGTGGATTAAAAAGCAGAAACTGAAAGAAATTATTTAAGTTGTCAAAAATGGTTACCTAACACTTTTTTATTCGACGTTAAGGTACGGGACTACATCCCATCCATCGTTACCAACTTTACTGGACGCATGTCACCCAGTGCGCCCGTCAAAATGTAGGCCTACGCAGGTAGGGGCAGTAACTTTTTTCTGAGGTTGATTTCAACAGTGCTCACTTTATCGTGAACAGCCTTCATCAACTTGTACGGCGCCCGTCAGGGCATATGTCGTTTTGTAGTTCGTGCGACCGGTTTCCATAACTGGTTTGGTAATAGGACCTGTCTTTTTTTTTTCCGTGACAGGTTCCATACCAGCTTTCGTACCTGACACATCTCATTGCTATTTCAAAGCGTGAGGCGGATCAATGAAGAAACCCAACGGAATACACTCCATCTTGTTCACCGTCTGTCTGGTCAAAACATATTTTAATGACTTTAAAATAGGGCGCAAACACCAATAATGTTGATTATAAATTTTTATTGCTATTGGAAATGTATTAAATATTTAAAACATTGCACACGTTATAAAAAGGTTCACGAACAATTGTTCAAATATACGTATATCTGCTGTAACTTACTCAGAGAAGACGATGTCAACATGCGCCAGAAACTAATTGGTTGAGATTCGTTACAAGAGCCGTGGTTTAATTATTTACGTGATTTCGAAACAACACTGGACAAACATTTTTACTTTTGAAATTGGATGCTATATCTACGATTGGAAACAACTATTTATGTGGATTGCTTAGATTACGCAAATACATGGGAAAAATTACGGGGTGTGAATCAACGTGATAATTTTCAGATACCGAAAACGGCAAACAAGAATTAATCTGTTTACACAGCCAACAATAGCAAACCAGTTTTAAGATTTACTCTTTCATAATACTTTGAATTAAGGGTTTAGTTGAATCAAACGAAGTTGGTTTTGTGCAACCGAATTAATTATTTGTATAGAGACAATTAATAATTTTGTTGTTGTAAACAAAATATATTGTTGTTCTCATTGGGTTGCCCCGAAAAAGATTTGGTTGGTGCTATCATATATTTGTTCGGTTTTGTGTACATATATTAAACAGTTTCGGCTAATATAAAAAAAATTATATGCCCGACCGAGATATGAACCTAGATCATCGGCGCATGAGTGCTGCGCTGTAGCAACCTCCTGATAACATAGGATATATATATATATATATACATACATATACACACTTTTCAAATACTGTGAAATACGTGCAAATAAATATTTCAAGTTTTACACCCTACCCCGTTTTAGTTTACTTTTCAACTTATTTTATTTCAATGTTTATACCATTATTAATCATCAACAAATGCACTAACAAACATTGCTACCATCATAATTGTTACAAAAATGCAAACAAACTTTTGAGCTGTATGTAAGGACGAAGGAAAAATAACAGGTGGCTAAACAAATATATGCGGTTGATTGAACTAAATATTTTGCTGTCAGTCCATTAATTTTGACATAACACAGAGGTGTGTTTATCCAAACATGTATTTTGTTAGATAAATAAAATTAATTTTGTTGATTATCAAATTTTGTTTTCTCAACAAAATATTTGGTTGAGGCAACCAATTATTTTAACCCCCATACAAACAAATATTTTGTTGGCCTTTCTGTCAATGTATGCATGCAAACTTTACGTGCTGTCATCAATTATACCAGAAGTGGGATACTATTTACTACAAACCGTACGCTTATCTGCGAACCCACGTGTGTCTCAAGCTAGTACACTAACTTCTATATTGTAAGAGGGATCTGCCACGCGGCTTGCACTGAGAGAAAATAAAAAATATATATTTGTTTGTATAGGGCCAAATATATATTTGGGTGCCCTAAACATATATGCAAACAAAATTTTTAAAGCAACAATATAACCTTGGTTTGTCTAACAAAATATATGTTTGAATAAATAAAATCTCTGTGTTGGTCAAAAAGAAATTAGACTGTCAACTAAATATTTTATTGAATCAACTGTATATATTTGTTTAGCCTCTCATTTTACTCTCTTCGTTCGAAAATACAGCTCGAGAGTGTGTTTGTATTTTTTGCGACAATTAGTATAGTAACCGTATTTGTTAGTGCATCTAGTGATGCTTAACAATCGTATAAACACATTAATAAGACAATGCAACAAGAAACTGACAAGTAAAGCTGTAAATATTGAAATATTTGTCTGCACGCGATGCTCAAAATAGTGGCTGTATAAAAGATTTCCTGCATCATCAGTTGTCACACTAGTCGAGATTACAAAGGCGTAGCGCTCGGATGCAGGTGATATAGGTTCGAAACCCGATGTAACTTTAAACATTTTCATCTGTCGGCCGAAACTGGTTAACGTACGTGTAGCCAAACAGATCTTTAGTTGCATCAACTAAATGTTACAGTTTGCGGCCAACCAAATGAGAACAACAAAATAATTTGGTTTCAGCAACAAGATATTTACTTGCCCCCACACAAACAAATAATTTGGTTGCACCAAACAAATCTTGTTTGGTTCAACAACAAAACCTTTTTCTCAGTGTGCATAGCGTAGATCAAGTTTGACCGCTGCCATCGTGTCATATCGGCTTGAGTAAGGGAAGAGTGAAGAGATTTCGGCGGCTCTTGACAGGGAGGTATTGGGAGCCGATGAGGGTGGCTGAGGTGAGTGGGGGGCGATCCCCGAGAAGGCCCGCCGACCAGCGACTTCGTCCGGCACAGTTCCCACATGCGAAAATCCGGGAGCGACCCCGCAGGGAATCGAGCCCGGTTCGCCTAGGTTGGGGGCGGGTCATCTGACCACTAGACCACTGTGGCCTCTCTAGGTGTGTGCCTGTCCCTAAAAACTTTCGAACAAGTCTATACCATGTCCATCAAACACGGTACACATATAATAATTAGTAAGGACATCCTACTTTCATAGTTTTCAACTACGGTGGATGCTTATTTTCAAACTGGAGGGAAATTTAAAATTTTGGCATCCAAGCCATATCTCGGGACCAATTTAAAAGTGAGATGGACGCCCTCATTTCTTGTGAAATAGTTGTTTGCGCTAATACGCGTATCTCGGTAAATAAATGTTCTGCAAATACGACTTTTTGTCAGAAAAGATAAAAAAAAACTATTTCCTACACCCAATTTTTTTTACTTTTGTCTTATTAAGTGTATTATTGGAGAAAAATATTCATGAAAATTGTCAAAAATTGCATTTTTGAAGCTTGCCAATGCAGTTTCCTTAAGCGGCAAGAGAAAAGTACAAATATACGGGCATAATTTAATATGTGGGCTTTCATCGCGTGTGATAAAACCCCACTGTTACAGATCTAGTTCACGCAGTGCAGCGTCACGACGGAAACAATGCACGCCTTGCGCGTAGAAGCGATGAGGCGCTAGGCGTGCATGTTAGTGTCGCCCGTATCGCTCCCTCGCTTCTTGACCTTGGAAGCGGGGGGTCCCACAGGTGTCCATCCGACTCATAACCAGATTTTGATGTTGACAGTGCAGCACATAGGTATTTAAATTATATATAGGTAGTGGTTTGGTTCGCCATTTTTGAAAGATAGCTCTACATGAAAAAAAGTTTTTACATTGTCTTTCTAGAACTACTCTACCGATTGTCACCGAATTTGTCACGTAAGGCAAATTCCAATTGATAAAACACTTATTTTCAAGATAGCCACCACACAAATATTTTAGGTTTATTTCAAATAGGCTATCTATGAACTGTTCGCCCAATTTCGGTCAAACATTGCATGCTGAAAGTGTTTATTACAAGCATCATTTAAGCCAACATTTAGCCACTTTTGTGCATTTCTACGCACAAATAAAATTTGTATGCTTTATATCGGGAAATAGCCTAATCAGCTGATTGCTACAAATTGTGGGAAGCCAGTAATAGTACGGTGGGGCATGTAAATGTATACGTTTTATGTGAGCCAGGCATTTATTTTCAAAACGGCGACCATATAAACAATTTAGCTTGGTATGCTAATTATACGAAACCATATAAGAAATTTCAACTTATTTTTGTATTACGACAGTATCTATTACAAAAATAATATCTGCCTACACAGAGCATCCTTTGCCCACCATTTTATAATATAGCGCCATATTAAGACATGAAGTTTTTATGCAACACCTAGGGAAGCAATCAGCTGATTCCAACCAAAATTGGCAATCAACTAGTTCTGTGGAAGGCCATATACTTTTCTATATTTTAAAACCATCAGATATTCATTTTCAAAATGACGACCACATAAATAAATTAGTTTTGTATAACATATCTACGAAAGAATGTAGCAAATTGTAACTTAGTTTTATACGATGACTCTATCTATTACAACCATTAAATGCGTCTACACATAACCTGTTTTGTGCGCAACTTTTAAGAAAGCACCACAATAATAAATTTAATTCCTACCAAATTTGGCAAACAAGTAATACCATGTAAACTGATAGGTTTTAAGATGTTCAGGAGTTTGTAACGGTTTTGTGTAGTATTCTACATCCATATAGTGAAGCATGCTATACGAAACCATATAACCAATTTAAACATATCATTTTATTTGACAGTATTTATGAAAGTATCCAATTAACTAATACATAAATTATCTTATTTGCAATTTTGGAATATTGCACCAAATGCCAAATTAAACTTTTATGTCAGATATCGGAAAACAATTATATAATTACCAACGAATTCAAGAAAAAACTATACTTTTGTAGTTAATTTAAATTTATATATGTTATGGGGTACTCGCGTATTTTCTAATTAACAGCCATCTAAATATGTTTAGTTAGTATGCCAATTTCTACCGAATTTTATGTGAGCGCACTATCTATGACAAAGATTGAATATGCTAATACATTACGTTTATGTACTCAATTTATGAAGATCACTCCATAAAATAATTGAAGTTACGCCATGTCTCGGGGACCAATAAACTGATTTCCACCAAATTTTACATGCAAGTAGTTCTATGGTAGACCATGTAAACTAATATGTTTAAAGTATTGCAAGCATTTTTTTAATGACGTTAATATAAACAATTTAGATTAGTATGCTTTATCTATTAAAGAATGTAACAAAATTAAACCAAATTTCGTGTGGTAACAGTATCCCCTAGAAGTAACAATTATGCCGAAAATACATACTTTTTGCTGGTCTTTTTGTAAAGTAATGTGAGGTGAGAAAATTGAACTTTTATGTCATATTCACAGAACAATTCGACTTATTTCCACCAAATTTCGCACACCAGTAGAGCTACAGAACTTTACGTAAACATACACGATTTAAGTATGACACATACCAATATTTAATTTTCAAATGGGCGGCCATATAAAAACTTTGAGAGTTTTTACTAACAGTTTAAAGAAATCCAGCCGATAGTTGTATACTGACAGTATCTATTTGTAGCTTCATATACACAACCCCTTCCTTGAGCGCTTTTTTTTTACGATAGCGCCACACGGTAAAATAAATACTTTGTGCCATATCTCGGGAACCAATTAACCTATTTCCACCTATTCTTCACACGAGTAGCGCTATAATAGGCTGTGTAAACTTGCATGAATTATATGGCTCAAACAATTATTTTCAAAATGACGGGTTGGCAGTAACTGCAGGCTGTAGCCTATTCGCCGTTTCTTCACACTTTTTGAATCGAACCTATGAGACATCACCCCATGCATGACGAGCTTGTTTGTTTCCTAAATACGTCATTTACCACAATCATTTTATACTTCTGTTGACGTAAAGGAAACCTTGTTTTCAGAAAAAGTGAACTTTTACGTATATTTTACCTCTAAATTATACTTAATTTGTAACGAACATGAATAAGAACGCTTAGAAAAGAAATGAGTTTGTAATACTGAGTAATAAATAGACCTCATTCAAACTATTATTAAAGTGAGTGCGCGCGAATGCGGCACGCTGTCCTTTTCGTTTAATCTTCTAGAAACGGTTAAGCTTTGTTTGCGTGAGGCGGATGAATATACTGGACGTAGAACTTTAGCAGGTGTTCAGAAAAGTCGGAAGTGACCGTGATTGGACTATAAAACATACCTACTAAAATGCAGTTGGTCGTTAGCTAGCTTATTGTACTAGGTTTTCCTGGATTTGAGACCCGGGTAATGCACGAGTGTGTTTATAATTGTCTCACTAATGTTCCTGGTTCCATCTGTAACGATAATGCTCTCAACGAGACGTCAAGGTCTACCTGCCCTCTAAGCTGTTAAGAACTTCATTAGAAAATGTGTGCACACACGTAGAGGAATGTAGGATCAATATTTATATCGTTAACTTCTTGTTATTAAAGACTGTTCACGATAAAGTGAGCACTTTTGAAATCAACCTTAGAAAATAATCATTACACCTACCTGCGTATATTTTAACGGGCCCAATGAGTGACATGTGTACAGTTAAGCTGGTAACGATGGAGCGGAAAGTAGTTCCATATATTAAGGTCCAAAAAATGTTTTAGGTAACCATTTGTAGTAACTTTTATTATTTATCTCGTTTTCTGTATTTTTAAATCCATCGAAGTGTAAAAATGAGCAGATTTGTATAATATTTAGTTTTATAATATTTCACAGTGTCTCTTGACTGGCACGTGAATAAATTGATGAGGACCATAGCTATGTTAATTTTACATAATGCGGAAGAACACGCAACGTGTATACAAGTAGATCTTAAGCAGTCATTTAAAAAGTGCTCATTTTAGCGTGAACAGTCTATAACTGTATGTCACAAAAAAACTTAAGTTGTTATTTTAACGGGTCATGGTGTAAAAAATGTGCAGTCTTAACATTTTTTTAAATGCGAGTACAGCAACTTAATCGCCCCCTCCAACCTCTTGACACTCCAAGCCGTAGCGAGGTAAACACGGCTGAACCAGTAAAACAGACTTGCAACGCACGCCATATGGATAATGAAAAAGTGTAGTTCACGTACTCCACCATTACCCGTCCGCCGAACACCACAAGTAATATCTGTTCATCCGCACAGCATTGTCAGCCGCTATAAGCACACCATGCAGGTCAGGACTGAACGGATGCTACCTGTTTATCATATTATTTGTACAAGAAAATAAGGCAAGTTTGTCATCACTCATGAATTAAAAAAAAGGCGGCCAAAGTTAATGTTTTCTTGCTGAGCAGTACAGTCGATCCATAACAGTTTTCAAGCTAGGCTAATCTTATAAATGGTGCCATGTGACCCCAACCATGAAAATAGCGCTTATATGCCATATTTTCTTTCTTTTCAGAAGTTAGTAAACAATTTGCTACTGTACTGTACATATTAAAAGAACAGCATGTACAGTACAGAATGTTGCTGTACTTGTAAGTAGAGACAACTGTATAGTCGCGAAAATATTTATGGCCATGCTAGATTTCAATACGCTACGTCAACAACCAGAACTTCCTTTGGTAATTGGCCGCGTGTCTACGCGAGAAGACATGTTCCTATTTAACTGGGCCTATCGTAATTAAAGTACTCCGATACTGAACTTCCATGATTCGCAGACAGAGACTTGCGGCACGGTACAGTTAAAATCATCCAACCACGAAAGTGCATATGAACAAAAGTGTTTTGGAGTACGATTGGTCTCCAAATCTTTTCGCGAAAAATACCTGTCCCTACTTGCAAGTAATTTGTACAAGTTGAACAATATTTTGTACGAACAAAAAATTATGAGAGCAGCTTCCAGCTCGGCACTGCACCTATCTGTATAGCAAGCAAAACTTATTCAAATTTAGTACAAACTCTAAAAAAAAAAAAAAGTCAGACAAGTACTGGTTATGATGGATATGCAAGAAGAATTCACATACTATTAACTAAATATGTGGTAAAAATTTAATTATTTAAACGTTTAAAATAAAATAAATTTTAAGAGTCTAATTTTAACCGAAATTTGTGCATGTTTCAGAAAGCACATTTGGCAAGTAGACCTTCGTCAAGTAGGGTGAGCACAATAATTACTATGGTTCAATGTAAGAAAAAAATATTGGTCATCATTGTTAAGAAATATTTGTAATAACTCATTAATGTAGGGCGTCCATTTATTTCAGTTACAATAATGATAACTTCTATTGAGATTCTACTGCTAAAGATTGCAACCCTAGCTTAGCCAAACTTTGTAAATCGATCATTTGAAAACCCATAAATGGATTTTTAATGCTGAAAAGTATTTGTTAATTTTGCGGTCTTGCAATTTTAGGTAGTCAGTCTCGATATTATTGAGACCATTACAATTAATACTGTTGAAAATAAAATTCTATAATTTTAATTCTGATAAAAAGTTGAATAATAGGCATTTGGCTACGAGTAAAGTGAAAACAGATCCTCACTTGGTTTTAGACTCGGCCAGGTACTCTATGAATAAACAAACATCTACCAAATAGTGATAGTTATTAGTAGTGGTGTGGACGGCCCAGACCTAGAACTGCGGCGAGCGGGCGATACGGAAACTCACAGACTCTGAGGGTAAAGGTCGGTTTGCGATTCAATACTAAAGAATTGAGACTCGTGCTGATCACCCGATAAGCACAGGGAAAATAAGTTTAGCTGTTTACTATTTATATAGCAACTTTAACCTACGATGTAAAAAATTTTGCGGCAAACTTCCTAAACGGCAATGGAAGTTTTTTAACCTATACGCGGTATGCACTGTTAAAATTTTCAGTATATTCACGGAAATTTTTACGAAAATGCACACTAAGTATACGAAAACGCAATCCGTATCGAGGAAAAATGGAGTTCGGTTCGTAAATACAAAATATGGAAAATCTTCGTATTTCATGTAACGTCGGGTTTCGGGCACGAACAATGCCGAGTCTACACGAAACATTCTTCTCCATTTTAACCAGAAAGTTATCGTTTCTGTGCCAGTTAAGGTTATCCATGTCACTAAGTCCTGTTCTTTCATGCATTAAAAAGTAGCAACAGGCGTCTGTACCATTTAGCAACACTTGACTTACACTAAATTTGACAGAAACTGAAAAAGTTGCTTGTGTCACTAATATAGAAATTCAAAAGTTATACCAGAGTCGCCATGTGAGCATCGTCGCTAAGTGGTTAGGATCATGAACTTGCAACTTTTTGACACTGGTTCATATTCTTGCTTAAGTATAGACAATTTTAACTCTTTGAAATGTATATTTTTTTTACAGAGTAGAACACTCACACAATGAAAATTAAAATAAAATAGATATTAAAAAATATTTAAAATAGAAGCACAGAAAACTAACTCCGGAATTAATGGATAGGTTCCGTGAATTTTACTGAAAGTCCGTTTTTGAAAACAATGTGTCCGTAATTTAACGGAGAGTTTAAGGATACTTCAGGATACATTTTTACCAGCATTTTTCCGTAAAATGAAGGAAATTTATTTTTAACAGTGTGGTACTAATACCACACACCAGGCTGCATACACAGGAATGTTTAGCGTCGCTACTATACAAAGTTGGGAACTTATCTACCCATTAGACTGTTTCCTGAGCAAATGTAGGGAACGCTACAAAAAATGTACAAGGGAAAAAAATTACCATTCCCGCTTTCTCACTAAGCGTATACACTGGTACGGTAAATTTCCGAATAATTTCTTAGAGTGCATTCAGACCCAGTGTACACAATTGTGTACATTACGCATGAGTAGGTAATTTTTGGTCTGTACTGCACACTGCGAAGCTCATTGACCAATGATCGTACCTGTGGGTAAATAATTCACAAACCGTCTTTCTGGCCTAGATCATAATTGGTCCAGATAACTGTAGCAGAACATAACACAGCCCACGTCTCGTTGGCTGTAGCAGCGAACCTAGTGCTGTGTCGACTTAAGTACAGTACGCATTGTAAAATTTTGTTTTGAAACACCTGAAACCTCAAATTAAAGTGGCACTGGAGGTTTAAGTTTTGCCAATTGGAAAATGTAGGAAACAAACAGCAGATATAGACAGAAAAATTGGACTTGGATGGAAATTCAGTGTGTAGCATTATTTATGGTAATTGATTGCGTAATCGTTAAAAAAAACTCGCTATATCTTATAAAAAGAGGAAACGTCATAGGCAGCATTCGGGAGCAAGACCAATAAATTAAAAAAAAAAACCAAGGTTAAATAAAGGCGACGTGAATAACCTTTTCCAAGAACTAAAGCATGACCAGAAGCAGTTCTTTAAATACAGTAAGTTACTGTTTCCCGATTTGAGTTGAGCTGAGAGATTGTGGCGGCTCTTGACAACCAGGTCTTGAGAGCCGATCAGGGTGAAATGAGGTGAGAATGGAGCAGCGCCGGAATGTACGGGTGGGGGAAACGAGAGATCCCCGAGAATGCTCGCCAACTAGCGTCATTGCCCGGCACGATTCCCACATGCGAAAATCCAGGAGTGGTCCTGCCGGGGATTGAGTTCGCCCTGGTGGGAGGCGAGCAGTCTAGCCGCTCAGCCAATGCCGTCCTTGTCTCCCGATTTAATAATTGATTGAACACGATTTTACGACACGGCATGACCTATATCCATTGTGTTTCCCGCCAACATAAGCTGTCGATGTGCTCTGATTGGCTACTTTGTCTTTAATCGTACTTAAGCTTAAGATATGAAATATAACGATATCTTAATTCAAGCCGTGAACTTATGCGACCCTTACAGTGCAGCCATAAACCAGTACGCTTCAACACACTGATTCATATTCTAAGCACACGGCTTAAGGTTTGTAAGGTCAATCGTAAACCCACCTTAACCTGATTCTTTCCGTGTTTCTCTCTCACATTCATTCATTCTGTCTGTCTGTGTCTCTCAAACACAAGTGAGCCAGAGCACACACGCGCACACAAACACGCACACACACACACACACACACACTCTCTCTCTCTCTCTCTCTCATTTCTTTTTCACACTCACTTTTTGTCTAACGTGGTGAGCCATACAATAATAATTGCATCGTATCTCCGTTGACCTGGTGCTTAAAATACTGTATGGCTGATTTATTAATTCCTATCAAATACAAATAAATCGCCTTTGTATTCGTATGTTTTTTTTATTGCGGAAACGTTCACTTCATCAAAGCACAGCTTCACAGAGTTTCTAGTTAGTTTCTGAGTAGGTACTAACAATGCGGTCATAAGAAAAGTCACAGTGACCGAAATTAGCAAAATCATATTTTTAAAGAAACTACAGTCTGTGCAAAATATATTCACATACGATTGTAAACAGTTTGACAACCTGATAAATGGTCTGGTCTCGTACGAAATGTAACCTCTTGTCTTCAAAAAAATCTCCAATGGAAAACCCCATTTTCATCCTTCGAAAAGGTTTTAGATGCTTATTTTTTTCAATGTGATTTGGCGTAGAGCCTTGAAGGGCGAGTATCGCTTGTCAACATGAACCGACAGCATTCTGCTGCTAAAACCGCGATGGCGCTGTTTTTTTATGTGTAGAGAGCACCGTCGCTTTTAATTTATTATATAAATGAAAAAAGCTCTCCTCGTCTACTGATTCAAAAATTACTTGTACGTTTTAAGGCACGTAGAAAGAAATGATTTAATATAACTTTTTTTTTTCCAAGCATTTTCTCTGAACAATTTTTCCTTCTGGGATTTGATGGGCGTGTTTGCTTAGGAGCAACTTTATTCATTTGGAAAGAGTGGAATTGTGAAGGGGAGTACATTAATATTATTGTTTTGTCTAAGTTTGGACGTTTGGTGCGTGGGGGATAAAATATGGCTAATGGTACAACATAGCAGGAAATAATTTAGCTGTTGTTTCCAAAAGTCTCAAGTCCTGGGTGAATTATTTCATGATAGGCATGATAGAACTTCACTTCCGCCATCATCAACTAGCCTTTGCTGGAATGCAAAGTTATCAGTAATTTTACATCTGCAATAATTTTGCTTTATTAGGGCACATTATATAAGTGTAGTGAAGCAGCAAGCGTTTGTTTTATACTGATAATAATATTTTACCAGAAGAAAATTTAAGTGTTACTGCTGTGGCTTTTTCAAGTTTACCTGGGACACTTTCTTCCAATCATAGATAGGACGGCCTCGATAAAAATTGACGAACTTTCAATGTATAAAAAAAATCCAGGTATATTCTGGTTTAACATTGATACCATGAGTTTGAATATCATTTTAGGCTACGATAAGGAGAAAGGTAGACTAATTGTGTCCCGTTATTGGAAAAGGAAGGCAAATTAATTTACGTTGGGCGATGCCAACTTGGCTAGCCAATAAATCAACATACAGATCATAGCTAGTTTCCCAGTATGTCTCCCGGATCCGCCCGCAAGGAGCCTAACGTAACTATAGGCTGTTCACGTTAAAGTGAGCACTTTTGAATGCCCTCTCATTTGGAATAATAGTCAATAAATACATTATATTTTAACCTTAGACGTAAACTTCCGAGTGCTGTGGAATATACACATTGTTTTTATTACTTACATGACAGTATTTATTTTAAAAGGTGGTTCAAGAATGGGAAATGGCTAGAAGAAAAAAGTAACTAAGGCTTCAAAAGTGCTCACTTTACCGTGAACAGCCTATAACACACGTGTAGTCGGTATTAGCCGACCTCCCGTGGCGCAGTCGGTTGGTGCGCCGCCGGCCTGCTGTGCGGGAGCTTCTGGGTTTGAATCCTAGGTAAGGCATAGGTGGTAGTTTCAGTTAGGTTATACGTTAGTTGGTAAACCGTCCTCTGATAAGCCTTCGGGCATAACACCGGGAGACGTTAATAAGCCATTTACAATACAATACAGTTAGTGTTCAGTAAACGGTGGAATATTCCCGATTCAGTTTTTTGCAGAACCTATTTACAGCATCATCTCCAATGACTCAAATATACGCTTACAAACACACGCAAGTTGTTTCGATCCGTCTACGAAGACGCATCAGTGTATATCTCATACGTAGGGACACCCGAATTCCGCGGAAAGATTTCACCACCAGTTGTACTTCACAACACTTTAGCCCAGATCCACTTTCGTGGTTAGGTGATCTAGATGTTACGACGCATAACATCTGCATCACCTAACCACGAATCACAGTCGTACACCTTTGAAGGTACCTAATTCTGATTGGCCGGTCAACTAAGAAAATGTCTTCTAACAAAGACACGCCGCCAATAAGCAAGAGGAAACTGCTGGTACGCTCGTGGGGTATTGAAAGCTAGCATGTGCGGAAATGTTTCCGCGAAATTTCGGTGTCCCTATTAATACGTCACTATACTTCCGGACATTCGTTCGCATCAGCTGCGGGAGGTCAAAAGCACGAATGTTCATGATGTTAACGTTACGTAAGCAGCGGGGAGGTGGCCACAATAAGTGTGCAGGAGTGTATCTCGAGGACACGTGGGCTAGTGTGTTTTTCAGTGTGGATAAACTATGTATGATATGTACACCTTGGTAGGGTAAAGATGGCTTACATTTGTTTTCATACCTTGCAGTCTCCATCTTTACTATCAACCAACATGGCAAAACCAGCGCCCGGTTGCTGTTATGAACACTTGTGCAATGAAGAATAGTTTTAATTACTGAATAACATTTCATGAATTTTCTTGCAACTGCAATGATGTAGGGAATGTAGTACAACTTAGTTGTAGGTGAAAACCTTCCATGGGTTGCTTATGTGCGAAGGTTATTCATGTATGGTGAAACTGTAAGTGCGCAATTGTCTGCAGTTGTAAGGCAGATTGGCCAGAGTATATTCCGTATATTCCGTCAGACGTAAGTATAATCTCACTCTCATTATTCTGTCTGACTAAGAAAAATAATGAATCACTTATTTTCTTGTGCATCATGACTGCTGATTCACGAAACTAGTAACCTTTTTTTTTTTTTTTTTTTTTAATTTCAACTTAAACTGTACGCATTTGACTGGAGCACTTATCAACAGCTGCTTGGCCAAATAACTTCAAGCCGATAATTGCATTAATTAGTAAAAAATATCATGGTAGACTCTAAACCCGAATCAGTGATATCAATCGGTAAAATAACATTCACCGAGTGTCAGTTCATAAGCTACTGGCACATCAAGGAAATGAACTTGGAACAAGTGACTTATTACTGAGGAATTCTTGACATTCAGTGGAAATCGCAAATAATTCAGTGAAAATCAGCAAACATATAATTTTGCTATCGGGCACTGATTACCATTCTCTCAATTTTCACTATTTTCACAGATTTGGCTGAATTTTCACTGATTCAGTAACAACAGTGTGCTTCATTAAACTTTTCTGCAATCATATTTTATATATATTGAAGATTTCTTATTGATAGATTAGCAAGGCAGCCATTATCTCTAAGGAAACAACAATCTGTATGAAAGACGTTTAGTGTGACTTGTTGCCTCCACATTATTCTCAGCTGCAAATTTCCCACTGAAAAAAAGTCGTCTGCAAATTTGAATTCCACATTGCTGTAGTTTGTTGCCACTCATTTCTGTATTCCTTTTTTCCACTACAGCTATGTTCCGAACAAAAATTATCTGTGAAATATTTCTTACTTCAGCATAAAATACTCGGTGAAATTTGCGAACGCCTTGAATGTTAGTTACATTCTAATCTGTCATCAACATGTTAACATTAAAATGCCGTAACAAAGCTTTCGATGAATATATGTATTTATCCTCTTTTATTATTAATATTTTTTTTTTGTTTTATTCCAAAGTACAGCGTTCCTGTCAAATATCCTATAATCTCGGATATTGAGTAACACCTTTATTTACAGTCTGTTTTTACTATATGATTTTTTTTTCTATTATCCATAATTCATCAAAACAAGCCACTGAAACAAAACCCCGATTTTGTAACTTAGTGAAGAGTTAGTAGTGTTTTATACTTATTCGCAGAAAAGGAAACGCATATACATTAGAAACACGGAGATATCTGGGAAAACCTGTGGTTTACAGTACACGTTACCGATATGAATTCTTCGCCAGGGCTGTCGTTACACTTACTGTTGAACGCAAAGAAATACAAAAAAAAAAAATTATTTGGTATTTTTTTCTTTATTTTATCGACGATTAAATTTAAAGAGTTCTATGGATAGCAGAAGGTTTTGAAAACTAAGCAATTAATTTTGTAAAGGAAGTATGTTGGACAACAGATATTGTGTTTTGTAAGACTTGCATCATTGAACTAAATAGAAAAGTTTTATATCGGAAGAAATATTTTCTCTAGGAGCAAAAGCTGAAACAAATACTCGCGTGCCAAAAATCTACCTTCTGAAATATTGATCACGAGATGTAATTAAAATAAGATCAACAAATAAATTATATTATAGTTATTAGTAGCATTTTTATAAATTTTATGTCCTTGAATTTAAAGGTCCCAAGGTCTCGTCAGAATAAAGAAATATGTTTTGAAAAAAATATTTGTTAAATTTCAAACGATACAATATTAAATCCTCTGGTACCCAAAATTATTATTTTACAGTGTATACATAGAATCGAGTAAAGTCGATTCCCAACATATTCATACATTTGGAATCAAACATTAAAAAAATTTACCCATATAGGAAGTGTTTCGTTATTTCCGACATGTGTCACGAATCCAAGTGTTTTATACTTGTGTTCCCACAAAAGTGTTTTATTTTTGGTTGATCTGAACTTTTGCTCATATTTTATCTATAAATTATGTTTTAATTATATTTGAATTAATGAAAACAGAGAGCAATATTTGTGTTGTAATGCCTATTAAGAAATAGTTCTCATGCGAATATTATTAAATTGAGTGAGAACAGATGCAGTGCCATCTCCCTTTAATGTGATTTTTCTAGGCTTAGTTACGCTTTGTTTGTTTGAGGCGGAGGAGTGGCCTGAAAGAATAATTTTAACAGGGCTTCAAACAAGTTGGGAGTACCCGTGAACGGACCATTTCAAAATTTTTCTCGTCGAGGTGAAGTTAATGAGAGTTTTCGTAACAAGATTAGAGCTATATATGACAGCAAATACGGAATTTTTGTGGACAACTTTATAATACCTAAGAAAGGAATTTTAAGAGAAAATGAAAATAAGTAAAAAAAAAATTTTATAATACATATTCATTCATATTATTCTTATAAATATCATGCTGCCGAATCGGTGCAGATCTGCTCAGGCTCGGGACGATTATCTCTTGAAGAATGACACAACGCCATCTCTCACATTTATTGTGCATTTACAGACTCACATTACGGTAACAACTTTCGCTTAGTATGCAATAGTTCTAGTATTATGGTGAGTGTACGAAACAAAAAAAGTCCTGGATATTTAAAAATTAAAAAACTAATTACAATTGTTACGAAAAATTATTACAATAGTTACAAAAATATTGCGACTGCTCCACAATATTAAATATCAAATGGGACGTTATCCATAAATTAACAAAATAAACACCTCTAAAATTGTTTATTGTATAGCCATCGAACAGTCGCATTCAAGTTAAGTTCGTTTGAGGCTTCAAGCCAGTCCTATACAAAAACCTAATTTCTGGTACTTTCTCTCATCGGTATAACATTTTTAGATCAGAGGATAAGAAAGAACAGAAATTTGTATCCATGATACCTTAAGTGTTAACAGAAAGCGCAAACAGTAGAAAAACTAACTTATGACTCGCAGTCAGTTCGTAGAAAACAGGAGTGTATTTGTAATCAAATTTTAGCTTTACGTCCTATTTGATACATCCTTTCCGTAAAAAAAAAACTTAAATAAGGTATAAAAATATTCTGTACACAGAGCAAAAGTCTAATGTTGATGCAACAAAAATTACCACTGAGCCATTTATTTGAACTTTAAAGTAGTAGTAAAATTAGCAATGTTGTTACAAAGTTAAAATGTAAACCACATAGAAAATCTTACATTATCATAATACAGTTGAAGTGTTAATGTTAACAGATCATCTTAAATGTTGTTGCAGCAACCAATTGTTTTATTACGCTAATATTAACAGGAAGATGCAAATATTTGTATTACTGTGACATTAAATTAATGTCCAGCCAACACCAGTTTATACTGAAACTACATTGTAAAATAGTAGATACAAATGAAAAGCGATAACTTTGTAAAATGAAAACATTATGTTTAAATTTCAAAACATATAATTAGAGCTAAATGTAAGTCAGTTCAACTTGCAAACCTTGCAAAGCAGTTTACGTGTGTCAAATATGCATATATTTCTAGAGTATAAAGTATTTCCACATAACGAAAGAGTACTGCAGATTGTTGTCGTATACTACAGAATACCGACAATACGAAACACGCTAAAATAGAGCAATTCGTAGAACGTTGGGTTTCATAAAGTGGAAAAGTCATGCACGAAGGTATGAGTGTTCAATTCTCCATCCTGCTTTCAGTTTTTATTCATAGGTAATATTTAGTTTTGTGACAAAAAAATGTACTTAATTTATTTTACATCCGAACGTTGTTTAGAAGCAAGGGAAAAATAATAAAATTGTTAACACAATTGTTAACATCAGTTCAACACAAAAATAGTTTCGCCGCAACAAAAACACCACCTTAATGTTGACAGTACAGTAAGGAGTTAACGTTGTTACAAAAGCAATTCCTGATATATTTACATTAATAGCATAACAATATGTTATATTAACATCAACATTAGTTACTAACAGCTCACAGATAACAAAACATTACTGTACGTGTATCATTAATACAGTTGACATATAATTAGACTTTATCTGTATATGACGAACGTTTACGACATTAATTAACCCATGACAGAAAAATGTTTAAATAACTTCTTCAATAAATATAGTAGTCAAGCTCGTGATTTTATGTACACGCTTTTACGACTTGTAGATAAGTAGGCCTATGTTTTACCGAACCAATAGGCATAAAGGAGACTTAAACTGTTTAAGGTTGTTACTCGATTGTCCGCTAACTTTCCTGCGAAAGCTCGTAGGGAAGTAGAAATTTAAAACACGTTCTAATAAGGTTTCAGGCAAGTCCATGGATGCGAAAACTGTGTACCCGGAGGCAGGAACAAAACGCCTCAGCTGGGGTCTGACATCAGAGTACATGATAGCATAAATGCTTGCGGAAATGGGTGAGAAACTGGTAACGAATTGAACACCATGTGAGGCGAACTTCAGCAACCGAGATGTGTGGCTGAACAGCAGGTACGGGTTTATGGGCCTGTCAGAAGAGATAATAGCGGCTACACTGCCCCTTGAATTCCCCAGCCATCCAGCTCTATCTCCTTATATACTTCGTTATATTCTTCTCGTATACTGTGTTTCTCCTTAGGCTCGTTTATTTAGAGGGATTAACCATTTTGTAAATACATTTTTCTCAGTTTAGAGTGCACTTAACAAAGTTTATCGAAATAGTTCATTTTAAGGATGTAACACGTCTGTACTAAATTTCTCGTTTGATTTACATTGTTCATACCTAATTACCAAAGTTAATATTTAGTAAATGACGCAAATGCCGTTTTCACATCGCAGATTAGATCACTCGTCCAAGAGAAAATCCTTGAGGAAATTTGGCTTATTTTAGTGCTGCTACGCATGTGTGGAATTTCGACTTAAACGGGGGACATTTAGAGTAATATTTGTAAGAATTATTACTAATTTGTAATTTGATAATACCAGAGCAATTATGACGATAGTCTTGCAAGATTAAGGCACCCCCCCCCCAAATAGGCCGTTAAAGCTGAACTACTAACATGCATTTCCTTAACAATATTGATTTGCTAAATTTTTGCAGAATAAAATTTGTGACGTAATTGTGAGTTCGTAATTGCCTTCGTTGTCTGCACTGCTGGTCAATTGCTATAGAGGTATAGGGGGACTAGAAATTTTCTATTGTAAAAACACAAACATAACATAAACTACAAGAATGCAATATGGAAGGGATCATGTTCCCCTTAACCATCTACAGTACATAATAGCCATGTGATGCATAGTTAACTCCACAATAGATGCGTGTTTGCAACAAATTATGCAATCAGCCATCTAATCTGATAGGCCTTATGCGATCTAAGAAGGACCTCAGTGAGGTTTTTCTGTGTGCCAGATTGTATGTGATTAGCTCGGTATTTTTCTACGTGTGTTATTACTGGTTTACAGCGATCGTTGCGTAGCCTGTCAGCAAACTAGTGACCCAATCACAGCAGTAACAAGGAAGTACCCATTTTTTAAAATTTATCCTGGCATCTCTTGAACTCACTTATTTCCAGAGCCTTTAAAAACGGCCAATGAAACGTCGAACTCTTCGCAGCACGTAACGATAGTTCACATGTTGATTGTTGGAATATTATGGCAATGCAATTGGTTATGCTATAGGCTGTTCACGGTAAAGTGAGCACTTTTGAGGCCTTAGTTACTTTTTTTTATTTTAGCCATTTCTTACCATTTAACCACCTTTGTAAATAAATATTGCCATGTAAGTAACAAACACAGTGTGTATATTCAACCGCACTCGGAAGTTTACATATGAGGTTAAAATAAAATATATTTATTGCTTATAATTCCAAATGAGAGGGTTTTCAAAAGTGCTCACTTAACTGTGAACAGCCCATACGTTAGGTTAGCATAGGTTATGTTAGGTTAGGCTCCCTAGGTCTATATTGGTTACCATAGGTTCACTTAAAAAAACACATAGGTTAACAAATTTGGTTTCAATGTTAACATTTGTATTAACATTCAAAACAACAATTATCAGAGACAAATATTAACAATACTAAAGTAATGTGCTAGGTAACCTAGAAATAAAAATGTTTGCATTCGAGAGAAGTCGGTATCGAATTAGAAAATTTATACTTTGAGGAACAATTCATTCCTTTGAGAGGATGGTATTAGTTACATTCTAATGGGTAATGGTTTGGGGCAAATTTGGTTCAATGCTATTCCGTTATTTTGTAACAAGGTTTAATGAGAAAATGTATTTAAATGGCTATAAATTAGAAATTTAACTATGTGCTTGTCTGTTAGTGGTAATGTAGGTTATGATAGGAGAGATAAAACTACATATATTGATATTGAGCTAGAAATGTTAACACTGAGTATTAATGTTCCAGAACAGCGTTGCGGTGGTCTACAACTCCAACCTACTACCAGCGTGGTTGAGTGTGGAGATATATTGTGCGTCACCGAGTCCTGGAACCGTGGACTGCTGAGTGCGACCTGCCTACACGTCGCATCCAACGTCTGGTCGCTTTGACGTGCAAGGCACCGGACTCACGTGCAGTGTTTCTATCGTCAACTAGCCTCGTAGTACTTACAATGGTGATCCTACCATTTCATGTTAAAATAACACACACCAATTGTCGTGTTATGCTATGTCACTGTGCTATGTTTCGAGACGTGAAAAGTCGGGAATTCAGTGACCTGCAGGCTAGACTCTACAGCATTTTGTACAAATATGCCGATATCAACTTCACATTGGTTGTCTGCTGTCACAGTCGAAGGAGACGATTGGACACCGTTCTCCAGGAGGTGTCAAACACCGTGTGGACCAAAGCTTAAGTTATATAAACGCACGTGTTTTGAATTCCAGCGTGTCCC
Organism: Dryococelus australis; assembly: GCA_029891345.1. Lineage (NCBI taxonomy): Eukaryota > Metazoa > Arthropoda > Insecta > Phasmatodea > Phasmatidae > Dryococelus > Dryococelus australis. The sequence goes on along the minus strand of CM057009.1, from coordinate 295,712,108 downwards.
AAAATGAATTTGTGAATTATTCAGGTCCCTAGCTATGTTAAACAGCCTACGTCGCTATGCTATGCTAAACAGCCGGTTTCGAAACTTCAATTCCTAACTATTATTACATAATTGGGTCATGGTGGTGTAGTTGTCAGACTACAGGCCTCCCACAAAGGCAAACCGAGTTCGATTCCTGTCGAAGTCGTTCCCGGATTTTCGCAAGTGGGAATCGTGCCGGTCGACGGGTTTTCTCCGTCATCTCCCGTTTTCCCCGTACTTTCCATTCCGGCAGTACTCCGCGCTCACCGCGTTTCACCTTCATCGGTCCACAAGCCACGAATTCAGGAGTCGCCAAAATCTCTCCACTCCATTATTATATAACAATTCAATTTTTTTAAATGCGGGTTAGAGACGGAAACAGAAAACGGTAGTTAGCATTCAGACACAGAGTATACATGTAGACAGAGGCGAAATGAAGTGGCGGTTATTTTGGTGTGCGAGTACCGGTTCTTTGATTGGCTGCGCGAGAATCTGATGACGGAACTTGTCTCTGATAGGCTTCTGCGTGCTGAGAAATTCTCTCCATTGATTGTAGTGCCGGTTGGCAGGTAGGTTACCAGGCGCTGCACGACGAACGACATTGCTACATGTTGCTGTCTTGTAACGCCATTTGGCTGGCGTGTGCTGTTGGAGTCCGCGGAATAAGCCGCTGTTTCGCATCTGTAGGTATTCGTAACTAAAGGCTGTTCACGATAGAATGAGCACTTTAGACGTGGACCCTAGAAAAAAGTCACTTCCCCTGTATGCATATATTTTAATAGGCGCACTGAGTGACATTTGCCCAGTAAAGTTGGTAACGATGGATGGAAAGTAGTTTCATATCTTGACGTCGAATAAAAGGAGTTACGTAACCATTTGTGTTAGCTTAAAATTAATTAATTCATTTCTGTTTGATTTAATGCATCGAAGAGTAAAAATTAGACAATTTTTAAAGTATTTACTTACATAATAGTGTCTCATTTTCATTTGACCGACACATGAATATGGTGATGAGGCCGGAAATGTTAATTTTACACAAGGCGGAGGAATACACAACGTGTATATAAGTAGATCTTAAGCAGGGCTTTCAAAAGTGCTCATTTTTATCGTGAACAGCCTATACTGTGTGAGTCAGTCCTGTGAAATTTTTTAATTCCATTGGTACACAGACACCGCTCATAAATACTCAACGGTTTTCGAGTGACTACTATACGAATGGTAATCTGTGCTCTGTTTGGGTGGGGACCATGGGCAGTCGGTAGGGCTAGTGGAATTTCGCGAACAGATTTTGAGACAAGTTATATGCCTAACTCAAAACACGGCAGGGTCGTTTACCTATCTTGATTGGCCGAATTCCTTTTTTTATACATGTTAACTGCCAGCACACAAATTACGCAGGATACGTGTCGATGTATCCGAATTCTGAGTGGCTCGGTCAAATGTGAAAACGCCTTCTCAAGCAGACGGCTACCAAAAGCCAAACAAACTGTTCTTGGGCGCTTATAGTATTGACGTTTACCGTGTACACATATATTTTTTTTTCGTAAAAAAAATCACTGGCTCTAGCAGTCGGAAATCTTAATTAGTACGTAGTGATGATTTTTTTTCTTTCCTTCGTTATTTTCGTGGTTGCAAATACCTCAGTAAATGAATATTCTAAGAATACGAATTATTCCAGAAAAATTAAATCTCAATTATCTAAAGTCATATATTTTTTAACTCTATTACAAAGCGTGTATTGCCGACCTTCCGTGGAGCATTTGGTTGGCGCGCCACCGATCTGGGGTGTGGGAGGCCCTGGGTTCGAATCCCGGGCACGGCGCGAATGCTAATTTAAGTTAGGTTGTAAGTTATTCTGTAAGCCGCCCCCTGCCAAACCCTCAGGCATAAAACCGGGAGACGTTAAAAAGCCCTTTACAATACAATACAATACGTGTATTCTACAAAAAAAAAAAAAAATTATGAAAATGGTTTTAAAAAGTCGCATTTTTAGAGCTTGCCTGCCTACGCCAAGAAGTTTAATCGTCAAGCAGTTTAATCTGCCGGCTTTTATCACGTGCAATAAAAAGTGCCGTTTTTTTTACAGATCTAACTTGCAGAGTACGACGCGCTGACGAAAGCAATGCACGCCTCGCGCGTAGGAGTGATGAGGTGCTAGGCAACCCGTATCGCTCCCAGCTTCTGTGCCTTGCATACGTAACGAAGCTCCCGTGCTCACGTGCTCTTGACCCCGCAGATAGAACGAGGGTGAAACATGCACATTCAAGTGAGCGTGTGAGCTGCGTAACCACCAACTAGTAATGTTTGTTCCCACCATCTCCCAACTTTGTGGATGAAACCTTTGGAAAATCATCTCTAAATGTATTCTATTTCGCAAAGGTATTAAATTTCTGTTAACATAAAAGCATATTTTTTTTTATCATAAAGAAATTTTGCTTATACTTTATCTAAACGTAACAATTCATTCATAGTTAATATAAATGGAAACAGAGAGAAAGCATGTGTGTTGGTATTGCCTAGAATTAAATAGCTACTGTGCAAAATATTATTAAAATAAATAGGGATGGGATCCTTGATACTGCAATACCTCGATACCCTCGATGCAATAATATCGAGTATCACATGAGAATATCCAAAAGTATCGGATTTTTAACACCCATTTTCTCGTGTCATAATTATAGTACGATCGTACCCTTACTTTCGAAATGTGAACGATACTTTCGAAAAGCGTGCCATTATTTAATCTACATTTAACATTCATTTCCTCATGCCACAATTGTGGTACGAGTGTACCGTAATTTTCGGAATGTTTACGGTACTTTTAAAAAGCGTGCGATTATTTAATGTGCGTCCTTCGGGGATTCTAACGCACGCAGAAAACTTGACTTAGATCCACCTGTTCACAAGATATTAAGAGCAACTTTTAAATACGTGCCATAATTATCTTGGCTGGCAGCGAGTATTCCAAAGCTTCCCGCAAGCATTCCAAAAAACCTTCGTGGGTCGAGATCGGATGAACGGTTTACAAGTTATTAATTTTTAAATGTACAAGTGTGCCATAATGTAGCATATTTTATTCATAGCGTAATATTCACACAGTTGCGAGCGCCTTGAGGGTGTTTTTAGGCAACCCATACATTGTACAATTATTATTTTTGACATTTACTTACATGTTAGATAACTGAGGTACAATAAAAACTGATCGAGAGTTGCGATCGAGCACCGATAGGCGCTAGTTAACACTTGAGTAGTTATTGTACATCCAATACATACCACAATAATTATTATATGCTGCACCGAAATCTTTTTATTTAATTAATTTTTATCCCATTAATCACTTTTATAGTATATGTCTCAGGTATAATAAAAGCAGGAAGAGTAGCGAGTGAGAACCGGTAGGCACGAGCGAGCAAATTGAGTAGTTGCTGTACATCCCACACATACCATAATTATGTGATGAAACGGCAGTATTAAATATTCACAAAAATAAATGCCATAACTATCTAATACACCTGTTGTGGTCTAGCCCGCGTATTCCGATGTTTATTTAATGTTACAATAATTTCCTTGAAGTCACAAAATAAAATTTAAAAAACCGCGAAATCGCAAAATAAGTGTGTAGCTACTGAGCTATCATTTTCCTCGAAGTTTGATTAAAGAATTTACTTTGGAAACGTGATTCCATATATTTAATGGGGATTGTGTTGGTTTATCATTGGTTAAGGACATCTGGGTTACAGGCCATCCACCATTTGTTTCCACTAGTAAAATGAACAACTTTCTTGGACAAGTTGTTTTGTGTTCATGACAATTTCGATTTGGTATCGATGAAAAGTATCGGTATCGAGTATCGTGAGAATGTTTTGGTATCGAAATTGGCATCGAGTATCGAGAAAATGTAGTATCGACCCATCCCCAAAAAAAAAGTCCACAAGAATACTGTGCGTTGACCTTTTGGTGTGATTCTCTAGTCTTTGTTAAGCTTCGTTTCCACGAGGCGGAGGGAAAGTCTAGGAGTAAAAATTTAGCAAGGATTCAGTCAAGTTGCAAATAATCATGGCATGGACTACATGCAATGTGCCAACCGATATTTTGAGAAGGTGGGGGAAAAAAAAGGGGGGGGGGGGATACCAGGGATCTTGATTTCGCTTTTGAAGAGTAACAATGCATGATGTTTAACAAGGCTACTGGTTCCGTCGTACAGTTTATAACGACGCCTACTTCGAATGGAAGGTACTAGCAGGAAAATACACGAGGTTGGAGACCAGTAGGATGCAGCGGCCGTCAACGCCCAAGCTCTTCGGCGTGAAGCAAATTTTCGTGTCGCTCTTTATGTAATTCGCTTCGTACCAGGCACAGTCTGGAGACAAGTAACATCGCAGTTTGTTTTTAAGGTTGAAGAAAAGCAACCGCCAATAGAGCACTGCACCCGACTATACAACGCGAAGAACTCATACAAAAAAGTGATACAGAAACCATTAAAAAAAATTGTCAGAAATGTGCGATTTATGCTGTGTATGAAAGATATATAATATAGCAACAATATAATATATCTTATTAAAATAAACTTTTTAAATGTAAAAATATAATCGGTTAGAATAGTCTGTATTTTTAACCAAATTTAAGCATATTTCCGTTCTGGAAGCTTCAGAAAGCAGAAGTTGCAAGAAAATCTTCGTCGTGGAATATCGTTATAATGTTTACTATGATTGTGTGTAAGAGAATTGTTACAATAATGTAAGAAACAATTTGTATGGTTGATTTTATGTGAGTCCATTTGTCTTAAACATTTATAGGTGAAACTGACGTAAATAAAGTTCATTATATAATTGATATAATACATTATTACTATGATTTTAGTACACATGATCACAGTAAGTATTATGACGATCTTTCTTGAAAAAACATTTCTTGTTAATTCTGCTTGTCGAAGTATCCAAAACGTAAACATGCTAAAATTTAGTTAAAAATGCGGACTCTAATGAGATTGATTAATTTTTTACATTCGAAAATTATATTTTTGTAAAATATTTTATCATGCTGCACAATATATACATTATTTTATTATATACAACACAAATCTCACTTTTCTGACAATTTTTTATGGGGTCTGTACTAATTTCTTGTGTGTTCTTCACGTTGTACAGTCGGGTGCAGTGCTCCATAGGCAGTTGCTTTACTTCAACCTCAACGTATACGGTAGTAAATATTTCCACGTACAGATATCAGCCACTTAACTGGAAAACCGAATCTCCAAAAGCTTCGAGTTCAGTAAAAGAAAATACCCCCCCCCCCCCCTCCCACAATATTACCAAATCCCAGTAAAAATTAATTAATTCTCACCCTGACCACATAGTAGATAAGTACATAAAGACGAAATTATGTGGCGGCTTCCTTTAATGTGGGCGGGTCCATACTCTGATTGGCTGCGGGAGATACTGGGAGTGGGACTTGTGTGACGTCACGTGTATTTGACTCGACATTGGTTGATAGGCCTCGCTTATTGTGATTTTCCCGACACTGGAAATTTTTTTTATACAGTTGACGACATTCGTTCCCAAAATTATTACGTTACCTAGAGAAACGTAAAAATATTTATTAAGTATTTTATTGTGTTATATGGTTTGCTGCGTCGCCCTTGAGAGGTGGCTTGGCAGTTACAATTGGCCACTGCCTGCTGCGAAACATTCCTTACTCTGTAAATAAAATTTGTAATTTTTACTGATAAATTGTTTGTAATCTTACAAATGATTTTAAGGGTACAAAAATTCTCTTGTAAAATTACTCTTTCGTAAAACTATAAGAGCAGTGTTTGAAAAAAAAAAACTTAAGACAACAATGTTTGTTTTATACTGACCCGTAACCACGATCTCAAGCAAAATGGCGGACACTCAACAAACGTAAAATCGTTTGTATAAAATAATTGGGGACCATGTACAATTGCGTGCAAAAAAGAATTGTATAGCAAGTTTGAATGACGTAAATCTCTTAAAACAATTAAAATCGTCATAATGAAAGGGCTACAATTTTAAAAACACGTGACAATATAACTCATTAATTGTTAATATTAATGTATTATAGCTACACATAACAACGATATAAATGCGATCTTCTTAACTGAACAACTTCACTAATATTTTGTAGGTATTTACTGTACTGTATTTTCAGTATGAAAATCCCTGTGAAGTCAGTAAGTCAAGTTGGTTTTGCAGTTAAGGGCGTGGACTTATAGCGCAACAGCTGAGCCGAGCCGGCAATGTGTAACTTTCTTTTCTTTCAATACTACTTTGAAAAAAAAAAAAAAAAAAAAAAAAAGTCATTTTATGTCCACTTCTCAATAACGTAAGTTTCATTGATAGAGACCCGAAAAATCCGTGAGTGCCATGACCTGTATGCTAGAATTCACAGTGTTATATACTCACATACATATATCAAAAGTATATTGGTTGATTGTTGTGGTAGTAAAAGGCTGTGGTTGGGCGCACAATTTATTTCATGTTTCTTATTGGCTCATTTTCCTCCAGGAGGTGTCAAACAACACGTCGACCAATTACAAAAATTTCATGAACGTACAAGTGTGTGAATTCCAACTTGTCTTTACATGAACACGCGAAATTCTCGGGTCTCTAAATCATTGGTCATTGAGTTTAGCAGTGTATAGTACAGACCAGAAATTGCCTACTCTCGTGTAATGTACGCAAATGTGTACACTGGGCCTGAATGTTAGCGTATGGTCGGGACCGAGGAGATCAGAGATTGAGCAAGTTGCTCATGCATGCAGGAACAGGGCAGATGTCGGTCACGGCCTGTAATACGGAATCATCCCAACATTCGCCCGGAGTGAGCTCGGGAAACGTTGGGAAATCGACATGAGGATGGGCGGACCCGGGTTCGAACCTAGGTCGTACCGAATGCGAGCTGAACGACAGCGCCACCTCGCTCGATGTGTGCGGCTTAGAGATGGGGAGTATTTCCATTATCTGTTATCAGGAACAGGTATTGAGAAGGGGCAGTTATAGCCTGTTCCTAGCTTCTGGAAATACCTGTTACCATCCCTTCTGACTATTACCAACACGAAGCAGGAACATTTACGTGTAGCACTCCCTTGTTACTCGACACTCGTGCGATATCATTTCATACCTATTCCTACCGTTTGGTATTAGAATCCAATTCTGAATACCAAAAATATTTACGGGCGAGAATACTGTAAAATAACTTAATTTTAAATATACCCCCACCCTCCAAACGCGATCGGGAAACTGTTACCTGTGTCACTGTCATACCAGGAGAACAAGAGGCGCGAGGAGGTATACCTCCTCATACCTAACCTCCTCTTGTGTCATATTTCCCTGGTAAGACAATCATAATGCCCATTTACTTGCTCTGCAGAGAATCACACAAAGCCCAGTATATGGCCAATACTGGTATCCGAGAAATATTAAGTATCAGCAATAGGTATCGACTGGGAACAGGAACAGGTACGGGCTGTTCCTGAGAAATACTGCTCATCTCTAGGCTATAGTTTCGCCTCTGTACTGGTGACGGGTGTGTGTCCGCGGACCACATGACGTGCCGGCGTAGGAAAGCAAGCGTGCGGCGACGGTGGCGGTTGTAGACCCGACTTCGATGAAGGGCGGAAGGGGGGTAGCTGGGTCGGTCGTCAGCGTTAAGATGGCGACCATTGGTCATCTCTGGGCTGTGAACTGGGGGAGGACGTGTGTTTGAGTAGTTGTAGGGCGAGTTATCGATTGATAGCGCTGGCTGAAGCGGAGACGGAGGGGCGAAGCAGTCAAGTTATGAGGGAAATGGACTTCCCTTCCGCGCAAGGAGCAGGTCTGCTGGGGCTGCGTGCTCAACGGCGCGCGGCCAACCTCTGCCAACCGCCCGAACGCCCTGCGTTGTAAGACTGCGTCTCTACCCAAGCTGCTGCCACAGTCAGAGATCTTTCTCCTCTTCGGCTCGCACACGCCGGGTTAACACTTCACTTCTCTCACACCGAAAACTAAATTCGCATTGATTGTAGTTTCCTTGTTTCAGTAACCCCTTAAGGTACACGCCAGCGTTTCTTTTCACGTGTTGCGAAATAAGAAATGTTTCGTGTGTGAACAGTATTTACGAATGTAAATACCTGTGGAATGGGATTCAGTAGATCCACGGCACAAAAAGCGACAAATTATATAATAGTTTGTGGGTCAGCAGGAAACTATAGCTACAGACCTGAAGATATCGCGGATTCATTTTGGGACAAGCTAGAATTGAAAACACGTGTGCTTGTATAACTTTCGCCATTGGTCCACACGATGATTGACACCTCCTGTCGAACGGTGTCCAATTGTCGCCTTCCGCTGTGACAGCAGACAACTAATGCGCAGTTGACATCGGCATATTTGTACACAAGGCTGTAGAGTTTAGCCTGCAGGTCATTGAACTCGCGAATTTTCACGTCTCTACTTACAGCATTACTCAGGGAAAGCCGAGGCATGCTTCACGTTCGCCTGTTCTGCCACATGTTAGTCGTGAACGAGTATAGGTACTCAGTGTATTATGATAAGGCCGTATTTCCAACTAGCAAGTCTGTATATTGCTCACCAACGATGTTTTAGGCGCGAGTGTACCACTCTCTGCTGCACCCCCCCCCCCCCCCCCCCCCCCCCCCCCCCGACATAGTACCGTATCATCCTCTTCACTTCTCCCCACGACTACCTTCAGTGTATGGCACGCGCTCGCTGTCTTTCCAACACGTCACAGTCGACATATGTGTGCACTGGCCAGCTGTCATGCATCAAGCGGGTCAGTCACTGCAGTAATGATAGGCCAATAATTTGTGATACAAACTCTTTAAAAAAAAAAATTATGGAATTTTAAGCGTGTAATTTAATTTAAATTAAACAAAGTTCATTTAAATTTTGTCTGAACTGGAAAATAATTGGGACTGTGTTATTTATTTTCACCGAAATCAACATAGCATATACATAATGTTTTCTTGTTACAAACTCGACCATGCAAGAATTAGAACACTTACAACAACTGTATCGATTATTTACTGTTACCAAGTTAGTAATGGAAAACAGTGTCCATTTTTGTTACAACTTTACAGAGGCGCGTTCTTCCAGTTTCAAGGTCCTGATTCGAACCATGGCGGAAATCGAAGATGTTCGAAATAGTGGTGGGAAAGACACGTGAATGCCGCAGTACGAGCGAAATTACAGCATTATTGAACTACCTACCGAAATATGTTTGAATTGCTGTGACTCGTCTGCCAAGCCTACTTGTGCATTGTAATATAATTTTTGGGCTTCGTGTTGCAAATATTCGTTCTCGGCAGATTGTAATATGCCATGAATAAAGGCTACACCATGTTGCGATTTTTTGGAGACGCGTTGTCGCAAAATATTTAGAATTACTAATGGAGTTTAAAAATGTGTCCATTGCCAGAAACGTGTTGCTTATGCATCTGTATACACATTTTAACATCGTATCGATTAACCGATGAATGGTTGATTAATTTAAGTTTTAATGAAAATACCGCTGCTCCGTACTTTGCTCGCTTCGCCCTCTCCGGCTCTCAAGACCTCGCTGTTAAGAGCCGCTCAAATCTCTTCGCTCATCACTGTGAACTATGCACTCGAGCTGGCAATTTTTGGTGCATTGTCTGCTACCGCAGCGAGACGGAAGTCTTTGTACTGGGTTGTTCATGACGCCTCGGTCCCACTTCAGCACTGACACTTAGTCGCACGTCGGCGGGTATCAAGGAATATAGTCTTTTCGCCGTAACTCAACACGTTTTTAATCAAACGGTTGGAAAATACCAACTTATATGACGTGTTACCTGATTTCCTAAATATGCCATGTATAACAATCTTTTCGTACTTCTGTTAATGTAAAACAATTTTTTGGTTCAATTGGACTTTTACTTATATTTATGTATACATTTTGGCACTTCATTTATAATTAATATCAATAAAAACAGATATAAAATAGGTGTGTTGGTAGTATCGGGTGAAAAATTTCTATAAGTAGAGACGTGAAAAATTCACGAGTTCAATGACCTGCAAGCAAGACTGTACAGTATTATGTACAAACTAGCGGACCCGACAGACGTTGTCCTGTACATATGTCTTAAATCCGAAAATTTCAAACTTTTTTTAATAAGTTGTAACAATCTGGACCGTTTTGATGAAAATTTTTATAAAAAAAGTTATTACAATACCTGACGTCATCACATGTACAGTTACCACAATTCTACCTATCGATTGCGTGTGAATATGTATATACTATGAGCTAAGTTGAATATAGAAGCTATGTTGAATAGAAACTAAAATTTGCACAATGTATAGTTTTTATCTACACTTCAAAACCCTTCACACACTAATTACATCTGAATGTAATATTTCAATTAGCATGCGATTTATTTTAACACAATAACAAAACAAAGTTACGAAATTCTCCTGAATCTGATCGCAGCTCCACTATCGGGACAAACTGGAAGTAAAATGAAATATTTTTGGATATTCGACACCGCGATCGCAGCGCTGTCTGCCGGATACAATGTAAAACATTCCAAGATCAACAATAACTTATAAATAAAAAATTTATTTAAAAAAAACATTTTGTAGTGGACCGAATTGTGAATCTAAACCATTCTCGAATCCACTTGAACACACACAAAAAATTTCATCGAAATCGGTCCAGCAGTTTAGGAGGAGTTCAGTGACATACACACGCACAGAAGAATTATATATATATATATAATAAAGATATACCGATATCAACTGCACATTGGTTGTCTGCTTTCACAATGGAAGGCGACAATTGGACACCATTCTCCAGGAGGTGTCAAACACCGTGTGGACCAATGGATAAAGTTATATGAACGCACGGGTTTTGAATTCTAGCTTATCCCACTAGTTATAAGGAAATTTTTTTATTAAACTGAGAGTGCCCAAATGCGGTGCGCTTTCCCTTTGGTGTAATTTTCAAGATTTTGTTCAGCTGTGTTCTGCATGAGGCGGAGGAATACTCCAAAAGTAGACTTTGAGCAGGGCTTCAGAAAAGTAGGAAGTAGCCATGAATGAATCATAAATGTAATGAAGGAGTACTGAAATCACTCCTGCCACCAAATGTTTTTTTTTTATTTGGCATCTAATGCAATCAGTAATAAGTCCTACACAATACAATGCATGCTGTGAGTCTCCTATTGGCTGGGCTGCTTAATGGCAAGTTTGTTACCAGGGGCGTACAACACAACTCCTACTAGTGCTACAATTTGTAGGTAAAATATTTTCTGTGACACGACCATACTTCTAGCTACCATTGCAGGACTTGTTACTACAAGTGAAATTCCACCTCTACAGGCAAGTTATGTAACCCTAACCTACAAACTTGTAAGTTGTGTCACAGAAAACTCCACAATTGTTAACTATTTTCTACAACACTAAGATTCTCGGTAGACGTTGTTTACAAGTGCATCTGTAGTGAAAATATAATTTATTGTTCAACTTTAACTCGGGTTTACATGTTTATTGAGGTTATGGTAGTTCTATATGTTTTTGAAATATGGGGAAGTTTGTGAATAATGAAAACAGGTATAAGACAGTCGTAGCGAAGATTGCCAAGAAACAAGCTTGAATTTAAAAATACTAAACAGTTTGAAAAGTTTCTGGGAGAAACAGCCGACTTTTTTGAAAACCAAACTAAGATTTTAAAATTTATCAGAAGAAAAAACATTGCGAATTGGATTACGTTGGCTTGGAAGCGGTCGGCAGTATCATGGAATAGAAAAGCATGAAACGCTCGTAATTTACAAAGCCATCTGAAAGGGTTAAAGTATCAAAATCCTCAGTGAAATGGTATAGCAGCTTCATACATGCATGGCCTCCGATACCGAAAATACCACGGTGGCTGAGCGGCTAGACTATTCACCTTCCACCAATGCGAGCCAGGTTCAATTCCCGGTCGGGTCACTCTCGGATTTTCGCACGTGGGTATCTTTACCGGACGATGCCACTGGTAAACGGGTTTTCTCGGGGATCTCCCGTTTCCCCGCCCCTGCATTCTAGCGCTGCCCCATACTCGCCTCAGTCGCCTTCATTGGTTCTCAAGACCTCGCTGGTAAGAGCCGCTTGTCGGACATATATGCTGTACGTTGAATACTAAGAAGCAAGAACCGCGCGGGATGACGCATTGGTAACTCACTGGAATGGCATTCGGAACGACCCGGGGTCGATTCCCGGTACGACCATCCTGATTTAGATTTTCCATGATTTCCCGAAATTACTCCAGGTGAATTCTGGAATGGTTGATCAACAAAGGCGTTCCCGATTCCTTCCCCAATCCTTCTCTGAGCGACTTGCTCCGTCTCTGATGACCGAGACGTTAAGCCAAATTACCTACGTTGCTCTACGTTACTAAGAATCCGTCAATTTTTTCCGAGATAATACACCATATCTAATAATAGCCCAATAGGATATTAATTGTCCCGTAACTGTTAGATATTTTTTACGCCAATTCCTATTGGTCCAGAATGCCGAGAGAGGAAATTTCGAACAAGAAATACCCCAGTGTTTAACTAAATTTCTGCAACTTACTGTGACTGACTTGGAGTTTCACTCTCTTTCTTTTTCTTTCTCTCTCTCGTGTAATAAAGTGTTATCCAAAGCTGCAATAAAATAGATAAGACTGGGATTACTGGTAAGCTGACACGGTGCTAACAATACTTGGAGACAATTTTTAGTAAAATCGTCGCGAGACGTTTGATCAACTTGCAGCCCCAGCAAAAGTGTTTTGTGAGTACCCGTACGTAAAGAGTGTCCACTACCACAGCAACAAATAACAATGGAATACATACGTAGTGGATTGAAAACGGTCTCTAATTCAGATTATTTCCTCTACTCAAGGATTCAGATGTTTAAAATAAGTGATATATTTATTCATGCCGTACTTGACATGACACATACACGCAAACACACACAACTTATTCGAAGGTGCACAATTCTGTTCAGTCACAGTGATAATATTTAGGTGTGTTCAGTTGTTCACGCGTAGGGAAAAACTCACGGCTGGTTGTATATGAAAACACTTTAGAGCTACATTCGTGATTGGTTGATTTTAATCATCATGCGTCTTAGGTGTCTCTTCGGGAACGACAAGGCACTCAGTACGTGGATAACACAATGTTTATTGGCTGATTTATGTAAGAAAATGCCTTCATGGAAAGGCACATGGTTCGAGGTAGGGAAATTTCGCGAATTCATTTCAGGACAAGATAGATGTCCAACACGTGTTCACTGAAGTCACCTTTGCAATTGGATAACAATTCATTAGTCACGCCCTGGATGACTATGAGCCAATTAGCAGACTTGGAAGGAAACAAGTAGCAAGTGCCATACTTAGAGGTAGTGGAATTTCGCGAAAAGATTTTAAGACAAGTTATGTTTCAAAACACTGCAGGGTATTTACCTATCTTGATTGGCTGAATCACTTTATGACACACGTTAACTGCATGCACACGAACTGCGTAGGAGCCATGCCGATGCTGCGGAATTCTGAGTGGCCCGATCAAATATGAAAACGCCTTCTCAAGTAGACGGCAACCAATGGCAATAGACAAACTGCTATTAGGTGCTTATAGTACTGAAGTTTACAGTGTTCTCATATTTGTTTTGGTGAACAATCACTGGCTCTAACCATACATACTGCTAGGCATGGAGAAACATTGACTACTCTCTGGGGCAGCAGCCAATGAGCAAACATCTGAGGCTCGAGTGTACACAGGGCTGTGGAGTATAGCCTACAGTTAATTGAACTAGCGAAATTTTTCCTATCGCTATACATGGTCAACAACAACAACTAGAGACCCGGGAATTATGCGAGTTCGACTTGTGGTAGGATAAAATTTAAAACTGCGTGATTAATGGTTACTTTTGTGATTCGACCACCCGTTTCCTGACACGTCCTGCAGAACTGTGGCCTAGTAATACACGTGTATAAAGAGGCAAAGTTCATCATATAAAACGTAGCACACAGAATAAAGGGCTTGTCGTTAAGGAACCAGCGAATTGACAACAGCGAGTTGGGAGTATACAAAACTTTCGGCTTTAGCCTGGCCGTCAAACGAACTCGCGAAATTTCCGCTTATCGGCCAATCTCCAGAGAGCCTATCATTTCGCGTAATAAAACAGCACCTCGCTAGACTTAACAATAGTCTGTTTACACGAGAAGATGTCATTTTTTCATTGTATGCTGCTCCAGTCAGAGATAATTCTCGTATTCAGCTCGCCCACATGGAATGAAGACACCCGAGTCCTGAATGAATACTACTGATCCACACTTCTCCAGGCCGTGTCTGATGAGCGGAGGTATAGTGAATTATAGATTATTCGCGGTAAAATGAGCACCTTTGAAAGCCCTGCTTAAGATCTACTTGTATGTACGTTGCGTATTCTTCCGTCTTATGTAAAATGAACATTGGCATGGACCTTATCACTTTATTCGTGCTTCGGTCAAATGAAACGATAAAATTATTATAAAAGTAAATGTTTTATAAATATGCTTTTTTTACACTTCGACCCATTAAAAACATACAGCGAAATAAATAATTTAAGCTATTACAAATGGTTACCTAACACTTTTTATTCGACATTAAGATATGGAATTACTTCCCCTCCATCGTTACCAACTTTACTGGGCGCATGTCACTTAGTGCGCTTGTTAAAATATATGCAGGTAAAAGCAGAGACATTTCTCTAAGGTTGATTTCAAAAGTGATCACTTTATCACCATCTGCCTTTAGTGAGCGTTCATGAAAAGGTTTCAAGATCAGCTATATTTCAAAACAATGCAGGGTCGTTTACCTAGCACGAGTGGCTGAATCACTTTTTGACATGTGTTAACTGCCTGCACACGAGTCACGTAGGAGACGTGCCAATGTTGCCGAATTCTGAATGGCCTGGTCAAATATGAAAACTACTTCTCAAGCAGACAACTAACAGCAGTAGACAAACTGCTGGTGGGTGCTTATAGTATTGACGTCTACCGTCTACTCATATTTTCTGGTGAAAAATCACTAGCTTTACCAATGAACTGAGGCCCGAGTCACAGGATTGTAGAGTGTAGATGTTATGTGAATCCGGGAAATTACCGGACCTCTGCAAGTACGTCATCGTGGCGAAGGAGAGTTTTCATACACGTAGCTCCGCTCTCCTTCGCCAGTTGGAAAGAGGAGCTGACTAGCAGCGAGAAATTCCCAAAGCGTTCGCAGAGAAGAGTAGTGTCTAAACACCGCTCAGGTACGCGGTAACGGCAAACGTGTAATCTCCCTATTTACCTGGCCGCTGATTGGTTGCGTAGGATTACGTCAGCACCCACAGAAAACTTCGTTCGACGAAACCAGTAACTGGTTCGAACAACGACAACGAGATACGCAACAGTAATTTTAGCCATTCGATCTCTTTGCTAATAAATTCGCTGGATAACCCGAACAATATGCAACCATTCGTTCAAGTTCCCGTAGCTTCTCAGACCAAAGGTAAATAATGTTTCTTCCTGAAATCAACTTATTTTATGCCTGAAACTGTACTTGTATAGCACCCGCTTGGATCTCGGAACAACGGACAACGTACGATCTGTTTGATGTTATTCGCGGTAGCTGTTCATGAACACTTAAGGAAAAACGTTGCCTTTCACACATAATGTAAGGAATTCGTTTGTTTAACACACCAGTTGATCATGAGCACATTTCTAATTATATATGGGTTTCCAATGCAAAATGTATCTTATAATCACCAGCGACTTTCATAGCTATTTTAATTGGGGGAAAAGTATTGCCGACACTAGCAGCAAATACCTGATGTACCAAATTAATTCTTCCGCTCTTTGAACGTGAATACCAAAACAACTTGAAAGGGTAAATAATAGGTCTTCTTGTATTTGATGCAATAGGGACAACGTTGGGTGTGTGCTGGGGATGAGAGTATAGAAACAATTAGTTGCTTTAGTACTCGTTACGGCGCTGGATCCGAAGTAAAGAGTACCGATTCTCGCAAAAACTCGTTACTCTAGTATCTATTCACAAAGCGATCTCGGGTCGATATTGGGCAGGCCCCGGCGGATTCGTGCCGAAGAACAAAGTGAAGATTCTCAGGGGAAAAAATTAACGAGTTCTTCTTCTCCACCCAGTTTGGCACTGCAAAGCTGGAGGGGTGGGCGGAACGGCCTCTAAGTCTAAGGAAGAGACGTGACGTATCCTTCGTTTTTAACTGGTGTCTTCAGAAACCTACAGGCATGTGTCACGAAAGTATTGACCTTAGCAGTATTTTTATTTGCATTTATGCATTATCTTAATATCTATTAACCAGTCTACAAGAATGTTACGTCCCACAACCTCAGAGATGAGAAATAACGTGTTAAGTGTTACAGAAGTACTTTACGAATGAAACAAATTTTACGTTCACACAAAATAAATGCCATGATAAGGTGGTTTATGAAAGTGCAGTTCCATGACAACTGAGGGGGTATATAAACAAAATAAAATAGTGAGAATCCGATAGACATTCATTCATAATTTTTATTTTGTTAATATTTTGTTAACCAAGAGTACAGAGAAACTGTTATAACATTGATCCACGTGGCCATCTGTTAAAATCAACACAAAATACACTCAACTTACTATAAGTAAGTACACGTAAATTTTTCAGCTCCAAAATAAAGTCTCAATTTGTGAGCATAAATTATAAGTACATTAACCTGTCTACGACTTATTTTAAACAAAAATCATGTGTTGAGTAGAGTCTGTTATTCGTACATATTTTTTTATTTTTGGTGAATAAAAGCGTGTTAAGTACACGAAACTTTTAATAAGAAGCAAGGAACTGGAATAACTTTTACTCTATTCATGGCACACGCGCTTTCTCCCAAAGGCACGGCGAAATGTACTTAGTAACACGGTAACGAGTCTTCGTCCGAGAGGTAACGAACAGTAACAGACGCCCGAATGTAACGGGGACGGGGCGTCACTAGCTCGAAAGGTTTGCCGCTAGTCGAAAGACATCGTCTACGGTGTTGTAGAACACAAGTGCACGCAGCCGCCACTACTTCCATGGGAGTGGATTCGCAGGCGGTCACAACCGAGTCTGTCGTGCCATGTTTCTCCGGTCTCCTCGTCAGTCGCACTCGTGTTCTCGGACGCTGTGTGTCGCTGCCTGAAGACGGGAACAGATAGGGGAGAACTATTGTTTGTTCTTGTGGAGAGTTTCTTCGTTGTGTTTGTTTTATTTGTGAAAGTAGATAACTAGCCTGTGTCGTCTTTGTTATGTTGTCTGTTGGTAGTATAGTGTTTTTTTTCTCCATATATATATAACTAGGTTTTTGCATTTAGCTTGCTTTCCTGTTTTATTTGACTCGATTCCTTCATGGAATTTTTTGGCTTTATGCCTATACATTCTTGACTACAGCATTCCTGGTTTGTATTCTGTCGTGTCTAGTTAAACTGCTGTGTTTAAGTGTGTTTCTTTGTTGTGTTGTTCTATTTTGTTCTTGCTTATTTTGTCAGTGTTATCCTAACTTTGTCAGCAGTTTTATTGCCTGTTTTATCTTCTATGTGTTATCTGTTGATCATGTATAAATACATATCTTTTTCTTAATTAGTTTCTGTTCTGTTTTTTGACTCTATTCCTTTCTTGGAATTTTACAGTGTTGTATACATATATTTATTTTCTCGCGCATAGATTGCTTGTCTTTTTAAAGAAATTTTTCGTGCTCAGTCCTGGTTTTTTCCATGACAGACATCTGCATCGTAATGGCGAATGTCCAAAAATCTCCATCTTGTCATGTCGTCCAGTGTCTGTAGCTTTGCTGTGCACGAATGGGGCCACCTGTTTTTTCGCGAAAGATTTACGCGGAGGCTAGACTTCAACATCATATGTGCACATTTGCATTCTTCATTTCACTATTTGCCATTTAACATGTGTGAGGATAGTCTATTGCATGAGTGAGCCAATGAGAATTACGTTTGTCCGATACTGACTGTCCGTGATACGCAGGCAGACATACGACGCGTAACAGTTCAAATGATCCAATCACGAAAGTGGTTCCGAACTAAAAGGCGTTGGAACACAACTCGTCCTCAAATCTTTCGCGAAAAAACGGTTGGCTCTATGCGTACAGTGTTACTCAGGGTTTTCCACAGACAAAAATCTAACGGTTTTACGGCTCGGCTTTAGTACTTTTGAAGAAATTCTTCGCTTTCGCGTCATAATTTCGGATTCATAGTAATTACTCACAATGTACGGTTTTAGAAAATCTATATTTTACTAGTTGTTTAATATTTTTGTGCGTATTTTCAATTGCGTGATATATGCTTGTCGTAAAAAGTCGAGAACATATTTATACTTTAGTAATAAGTTAATAAGTTCTTGATGATTTACAACAAGCATATAACACACAATTAAAATGAAGCACAAAAATATTAAAGAACTCGTAAAATGTAAATGTTCTATACGCGCGCATTGTCAGTAATTACCACGAATTCGAAATTATGACGGTAAAACGAAGAAGGTCTGCAAAATGGGCGAAGACTGGTCGTTAAATCTGGATATCTGGGAGAATATCCAACACTTCCTCGTCGGTCTGCCCCCCCCCCCCTCTCGCGACACGCGTTTATCCATGAGCTACCGGACACCTTGATAGCCACGTGGCGGTGCACTATCCTGCTGGGAGAAGCTTTCATAATCTGGGCAGAGCTAGTGAACAGCTGGCACAATGTTTTCCTTCATCGTGGTACCGTATCTTTCACCTGTCACTGTTCCGCCAACGCAGTTCCCCCCCCCCCCCCCCCCCCGCCTCCCCTGAAGTCCTGTTTCAGGCAAATTGCATCGCGCTATTAAACCAGAAAGATTAAATGCCTGCTCTGCCACAATGTGCGAAGTTCCATCGGCCTTGTGCGTGTATACAGTTGTGGTGGTTGACAGTTCCATTCAGTTTAAAGATTGCCTCGTGGAACCAAACGATCACGTTAGTGAAATGTTCGTTGGCTTTGTACTTGTTCGCGACCTATTCACGAAATTCGACACGCCTATCTGGGTCGTCTTCATTAAGGTTGAAGTAAAGTAATTGCGTATGGAGCACTGCACTCGACTATGCAACGTGAAGACCTCATAAAAAAAAATAGTACAGACACCATAAAAATTGCCAGAAAAGTGCGATTTATGCTGTATATGAAAGAAGAATGTATATATTTTGCAACATTATAAAATATTTTACTAAAAATATCCCTTTTAATTTAAAAAAATAATCGATTAAAATAGTCCGTATTTTTAACAAAATCTAAGCATATTTCCTTTTTGAGTGCTTCATGAAGCTGCATTTGCGAGAAAATCTTTGTTATGGTATATCGTTGTAATGTTTACTATGATTGTATGTAAGAGAATTGTAATAATAATGTGGGAAACAAATTTTATTATTGATTTTATGTGCGTCCATTTGTCTCAAACTTTTATGATTGAAACTAGACTAAAAAAAATTTATAATAAAATAGATAAGATACATTATTACTATGATTTTACAACACATTATCACAGTAAATATTAAGACGATCTTTTTTGAAGAAGATTTTCTTGTAATTTCTGCTACACAGACTGTTTTAATCGATTATTTTTTACATTTAAAAAGTATATTTTAGACAAATATTTTATAATGTTGCTAAATATATACATTCTTCTTTCATATACAGCATAAATCACACTTTTCTGGAAATTCTTGAGCGGTCGGTACTAATTCTTTATGACTTCTTCACATTGTACAGCGAGGTGCAGTGCTCCATAGGTAGTTGCTTTACTTCAACCTTACAGCGTGAAGTAACGTGTGAATGTAGGACCTCCACTTTACTTGTTTTAAAATATGACGGACACTTGATTTGCTGACACCTGAGTCACGCGCAGCTTGCCGTGCAGACTTCTACTTCCCGCGGAACATGTGCACGTGTTGCAACACAGCCCACACAATTCCCGCAACTACTTCGTCGGTTGCCGCTCTCGTCCTGTCACACCGGCCTTTCTTCACAGTGCGTGCATAGGACCTCCACTTTACTTGTTTTAAAATATGACGGACACTTGATTTGCTGACACCTGAGTCACGCGCAGCTTGCCGTGCAGACTTCTACTTCCCGCGGAACATGTGCACGTGTTGCAACACAGCCCACACAATTCCCGCAACTGCTTCGTCGGTTGCCGCTCTCGTCCTGTCACACCGGCCTTTCTTCACAGTGCGTGCATAGGACCTCCACTTTACTTGTTTTAAAATATGACGGACACTTGATTTGCTGACACCTGAGTCACGCGCAGCTTGCCGTGCAGACTTCTACTTCCCGCGGAACATGTGCATGTGTTGCAACACAGCCCACACACTTCCGCAACTGCTTCGTCGGTTGCCGCTCTCGTCCTGTCACACCGGCCTTTCTTCACAGTGCGTGCATAGGACCTCCACTTTACTTGTTTTAAAATATGACGGACACTTGATTTGCTGACACCTGAGTCACGCGCAGCTTGCCGTGCAGACTTCTACTTCCCGCGGAACATGTGCACGTGTTGCAACACAGCCCACACAATTCCCGCAACTACTTCGTCGGTTGCCGCTCTCGTCCTGTCACACCGGCCTTTCTTCACAGTGCGTGCATAGGACCTCCACTTTACTTGTTTTAAAATATGACGGACACTTGATTTGCTGACACCTGAGTCACGCGCAGCTTGCCGTGCAGACTTCTACTTCCCGCGGAACATGTGCACGTGTTGCAACACAGCCCACACAATTCCCGCAACTACTTCGTCGGTTGCCGCTCTCGTCCTGTCACACCGGCCTTTCTTCACAGTGCGCGCAGTTCCGTCCTGCTGGCGCTTGTCACGCAATATGGCCGTTGTTACTCGTAATGGTGGCGCTATATCGAATCCCGCCCTCCATCGTCTCTGCACCTCAGTCATGTTCTCACATTTCTAATAACACTTTTAAAATCGACTATTTTGCTCGAAAGAAAACATTCGTCACCTCCGCCATTTTCTCTACAACTGTAGTGCTGCCGGTCGTGGCCATACAAACGAAACTGGCAAAAGCAGAATGCCTACACGCGCTCGCATACACACAACGATGTCCTTATAGTGCCAAATACAGGCCTTCCCATACAGTGTCTTTAATAGTTTCTCTGTCTTTAACGTACAAAGAGTAAGCATTAAATTAGGACAACCGGTATATTTTTCGATGGATAAAATATGATCAGCAGCGAAAATGATTAAGTTATGCCACAACAGGTACACTTAACTCAGGTGAAGTCACTTGTTGAGCCAACAAAATTTGCATTGAATCAAATAACACCTCACAAAAATTTGAAACGCTATCAAGTATAATCAAACTGATGGAATAGTTATATCGTAATACGCATTTGCACACACAATCGTTACTACTGTGCAGCCACTCGCCGGGGAATTTTAATATTGACTTATTTTATCTTATCTTTTGCTGTTAAAGCTGAAACGTTTCACAGGGGAGTGAGTTTAAATTTTTCATTTATTCAATATGAAAACAGGTTCAGGTAAACGAAGCTCCCTACGTGTGACGGATGCAATTGGTCTTCGAGAACACCACGTTGGTTTATAAACCGCTACTGCATGTAATATCAAGTACATAGTACGAATGCCATTGGTTCCGACAAGTAAGTGAGTGTTCTACTATCAGACATAAAATTAATTTGTAGAGCAGTACCATAAATTATATCTTTACCAGTGATTGAAAGTGATGAATAAACACAGTAAAATTATTCAAAACCCGTAGCCAAAATAATTATAATTTTTAACGAATTGCTTAGCAAATTTAACAATTGTGATGGATATGTCTGGGTGATAATCAGTCACACATTAGGTTTTTTTTTTGTTATCGCAATGCTTGTCGATAAAATATTACGAGTTGTCTTGCGTAGTTAAAAGAACGCGAAACTCTGTCAACACAGTGATTTTAAAAACGTCTAGATGGATATATTTACCTTTTCCTAGCAGGTCACAACTAACCCTGAAGGTAACTGCAACTCTCAGCTATGAGATTCTCCCGCCAATACTTGTCTGAATACCTAACAGGCGTTGAATAGTTCTCCTTTAAATGGGTAAAAATGAAATCAAACGTTGAAATATTTCCTTGTTGCAGGCTGCATACATTTCAATGGAAACGACACATAATCAGTAAAGTCGACAGTGATGTAGCAGAAGTATTGCATATACTAGCGTTGAGTTATAAGCGTATTATTTAAATTTGTGGTCACTGTATTTATTTAACATATTTTCAAGAGTTTACAAGTTTTAATGTCGATTGTCTGAGTCTTCTTAGCTTTAGAGTTACAGCCGCGTCACAGTCGAATAGTCTCCCGATTATTCAGTTGACATTACATCTTCAGCTCTGCAGGACCTTCTTGCCTTTATACATATATCCTGGACTGTGAAGGTGGTGATTCCTGACTGGTCGATGCTACTGGACAATACGTGGCTGCCAGTGATTGACTGGAGATGCTGGGCAATCGAAAGCTTCCTCAATCCTGATAGGCCTGCCTATCAGGCAGATATTTGAAGGATTGGTTTTTGTTTTATACAGTCATTTGCAAAAAAATTGATCACACTGAAGGTACCATCGCAGGGGCATGCAGGTGGGTACATTTACAGGACATGTATATATAAATCATCAAAATATTGCACTAAACCAACCATGTATTGCAGGGTACCAACACTTGCAGGATATGTTTAGTATGGTGTTGGACCACCTGTAGCACGGAGATAGGTCGCAATAGGGGCGGGTATGGAGGCATACAGACGTCGAATGTCCTTCTCAGGAAAATGATGCCACAGATGGCGCAACCGAACCTCCAAATCTGCCGTAGTTGCTGCTGGCCGTAGTTGCCGTCCGATCTGGTCCAATGTCGACGAACGAGAGGTCCGGGGACCTTGCTGGCTAAGGAAGTTTGTAGATATCACGAAGGCAGACCAGAGTTACACGTGTTATATGAGGCCGAGATAACTGCCTGAAAATGGGGTTGTTTAACTGCACCAGAGAGGGGAGTGCACATAGCCGCAGAATTTCCTGGCTGTATCGCTCTGCCATCAGGGTTCCTTCAATCACAACCAGTGGGGTGCGGGAATCTTAGGAAATGTTACCCCACACCATGATACCTCTCGTTGGGCTGGTGTGCTGCACTGCAATGAATTGTGGGTCAAGGCGCTGGCCAGGAAGTCTCCAGACTCGAATCCGGTGGTCGTCTGTATCCCTACAACACCGTGATTCGTCGCTGAACACCGTTTGTCACCAATCCACAAGCTGCCATGCTTCCCGTTCCTGGCAGAAGGTTGTACATGTTTGGCGTAGCTCATGTCGTAATAACAGATGTCGTGAGGTACACCGTGACAACAGATTCCGCTCTGCTAGCCGCCTGGTCGACACGGGAATGTCCCCAGCCGCCATGACATGTCCCTGGACGGTGTGCAGCGGTGCCCGTGGAGTGCTTACAGCCTGTCGCATGATGAAATGATCCTCCTTACTTGTGGTCCGCCGGGGTCAACCCAAGCTTTCTCGACGGGTGTTTTTACCCTCCTGTTCCCGCTGTACTCGCAGGGTAGACAGAGTTGTGCCATTGGCGGAAAATGCGCTGAAACGTCCAAGCTGCCTCTTCGAGACTGACGATACGGCCTCTCTCAAACTCATCCAGCTGGCCAAATGCTTTTCGAATGCGCCTTTGTGGAATGCTGCATGTTCACTCAACTTGTTTCTGTGGCTCACACTTCTCACATTCCTAATAAGGCCTTATTCGGTCACTTGTAGCTAGAGTTAGTGATTTTTCGCGAAAAAAAAAAAAGAGTACACGATAGATTTCAATACTATAAGCATCCAAAAGCAGTTTTTCTACTGCCATTGGTTACTGTCTGCTTGAGAAGTAGTTTTCATATCTGACCGGGCCACTCAGAATTCGGAAACATCGGCAAGGCTCCTGCGTGTAGGCAGTTAACACGTGTAAAAAAAGTGATTCAGCCAATCACGACCCTACAGTGTTTTGAAACGTAACTTGTCTTGAAATATTTTCGCTAAATTTCACTACCCCTACTTATAGCTATTAATGATGTAGGGGCGTGTATGCATCCAAGTGGCACATCCGTGCAAGCAAACCGCATTAAATGCAAATGGGACACGTGTCGGGATGTGACGATATTGTGTGGCAATTTTCGTTTTACTAGCACTATTCGTTCTTAGTAATAATTTTTTATAATTAGTGCATGTATTAAGATATCTTGAAGAGGGCGCCCATATATTTAATACATTTTAGCTATCTTTTCTGTTGATACTGTGAGAATGTTTTAATATTTCTATAGCTTTTCGACTGTATCTTTCGTTGTAGTTTAATACATTGGCTTTGGTGTTAAGTTAGTCAAAATCAAATATCTGTGTTATTTCAACTAAGTGTTCTGAATTGGCTTTTCGTGGAATTCCATATTTTTAGGTTTCTGATCATTAGTTTAATTCTGGTGGCAATTCTTCCGCCAGTTTTTCGAATATAATTCTTGCCGCAGGAACAGGGTATTTTGTTTATCCCAACTAGGTTTCCTGTTGTGGTCTTACCTTGCAACGGTAACAGAGAAAATTTGATCTTAATTATGCGTCTGAAAATTATGTATATTTTGTTTCCCGAGAAGATGATATACTTTCTCCGAGACTCTTTTCCACATGTGGTACCAGGGTTGTATCTTACAAGTTTGTATTCTTAACGCATTTTCCTAGCTGTGTAGTCAGAGTGGAGATGATTGTTCTCTTCGGTGATAATGGGTGATGTGAATTTGCATGAAGGTATCTGTCAGTGCTTGTTGGCATGACTGCCCTATTTCCTTATTGCAAGTACATATAAAGAAGGAAAATTTTACATAAATTTACATTCCAGTGGTGAACTGCATGTTTGGGTGGATGCTGGTCAGATGCCTCAGACACGCTTGAAGTTCGCGAGAATAAGAAATAAGAATTGTCATTTTGGTAACATATTTGAGGTGGTGGTCCGCCTCTTTGAGCCGCTTTAAACTGTGTTGTACTCTGTGTGTCTACTATGTACAGTACGTTTCACAAGGCACGCTATGCAAAGAATTGTCCTGAGCACACATATGGACTGTGTTTCATTACAGAAGAGTTAACCCGTTAAGTCCCGAATTAGTTAACCCGTTCGGTCACGCATTAATTTGTTAGCAGAAGTGTTGCAACCGTGTAATATTTCGGTGTTTGCTTTACTTGTGTGTATTGTTCATTTTACAACCAGTGAACAAGGTGCTGCGTTAATACAGACGTTACAATCATACATTAATAAACGAGCGGCGTGGTAACTTTCGCAACTCACGTTACCCGTTAGAAGACTCTCAAGACATTGGGTACTGATCCCTCGCTGTGTGCAGCACTGGCCTTAAATACCCTTCGTATGTAAAACTTCTACGATCGTGGACACAGTGACTGGACGGGTTAACGTGCTCAAGTGTTGCACTCGGGTAATATTTTGGTGGTTGCTGTACTTGTGCCTATAGAGTGCTTCTCGTAACCAAGGTGAACAACGTGCTGCATGTTCGTTGATGTTAGCAATGACCATTCACAAATGAGAGAAGCAGGAACTTCAACAAATCCGATTTCTCACAAGGTAGATGCTCAAAACACCAACCGGTGATTACTTGATGAGTGCAGTACCAACTACAAGTAGTTTTCGTGTGCAACATGTCTTCGGTCAGGGACACGAGGACAGGTTTAGCTAAACTGAAATTAAATTTCGGGGTGTTGCCATTGAAGTGGGCATACCATTTTCTGATTGTAGGTAAATAGGTATAGCTTAACCCATTCAGGCTCAGTGTACACATTTGTGTACACTACGCACGCGCAGGTGATTTATTGGTCTGTACTGCATACTGCGAAGCTCAATGACAAATGATTTTACCTGTGGGGGGTAAATGATTTGCAAGCCGTCGTACTGTTATAGCTAGGTTATAATTGATTCATATTGCTGTAGCCGGACATATAGCCTACAGCTCATTGGCTGTGGCAACGAAACAAGTGTTGTAACTATTTCAGTACGGCATGAATCATAATATTTTTGTTTGCAACTCCTGAAGCCATAAATTAAAATGGGCCTGAAACGGTTATTGCCTCGTCGACACTGAGGTCATTAGAGATTAAGCAATTTTCTCAGTTAAGCATAAACGGGCTAGGACTCGGCAGAGCCACCTGTTTTTCGCGACAAGATTTACGTAAAGGCTAGACTCCAATGTCCTATGGCATGTATGAGGTTTTCTTTTGGTTATTACACACGTGTCTTTGTTGGGAGACAGTTCCTTACCTGACTGGGCCAATCAGAATTAGGTAACCCCGACACCGAGTGTCCATGATTCGCGGGCAGACATCTACGGTTAAAATCGTCCAATCATGAAAGTGGAATTGAGCTCTTGTCTTTGGAATACAAGTCGTCCTTAAATCTTTTCGCGAAAAACAGATTGTCATAGGAATCGGCCATGGCATGTTGTAAGAAACCATCCCAGCCTCCGATCAGTGCTGATGCTGATTGTCTGCGAGGTGCTTCGTATCATACGTGTACTTATCTGGCTACTGGGCGAACCTAAATGTTCCCTATTGCCTGGGCCCCACCTGGCTACACTGTAAAAAAAATATCCTAAATTTTACGGAAAAGTGCTGGTAAAAATTTATCCAGAAGTGTCCGTAAACTCTCCGTAAAATTACGGACACATAGATTTGCAGAAACGGACTTTCCGTAAATTTCACGGAACCTCTTCGTTAATTTCCAAGTTAGTTTTTTGAATTTTCCGTTTAAAATAAAAATATACAATGAAAATGTCTTTAATTTTTGTTATGTGGGAGTTCTACAGTGTTAAAAAAAATTATATTAAAAAAGTTAAAATATTTTGTACTTAAGCGACTCTGACCTTTTTTTTTCCTCCCTTCATTTGATGTTGTTGTCCAATTTTTGATGTTGATGAGGCTTTAGTGAGACCGGCTTGGTGACGAATTCCCAGTGCTACAATCGAGCTGAGCATCTGCCGCGTCGGAGGCTGCGGGGCGCGAGCCCACGACCCTCCGACTACAGGTCGGCCACCCTACCCCTGAGCTATGAGGGCTACACCTACGACCTTCACTTGAAGATTGCGATATAAATATTATATTCGTATTGTAAAAACAAAAGCAAATATTGAGTTTCTATTAAATTTAGTGTATTTTCAGTGTTGCCAAATGTTACAGACACCTGATGCTATTTTTTAATGTTTGAAATAATAGGTCATAGTCGCGTGGATAATCTTAACTGCCACAGAAACGATATTTTTCTTGTTACAGTGGCGAAGAAAGCTTCGTGCAGAATCGGCATTGTTTGTCCCCGTAACTTGAAGCCAAAAGGAATACGGAGACTTTCTGTACTTTATATTTACGGACTTAAGTCCATTTTTCGTCATTACGGATTGCCTTTCCGTATATACACTGTACATTTCCGTAAAACATTCCGTAAATATACGAAAATTTTTAACAGTGAAGTAAGTTACCAAGCGCTGATTGGCGAGTGGCATTCCGCTGGGTTGATAGCTATACCACCATGATAATCTGCCGGTCTTCTGGTCGCCACAGTTCAACGTGGTATGGCGGGGGCAATACTTGGATGGGTGACCATCCAAGAAATGCTACGTAGCCGAAGGCACAAACACCAGGGAGATCGTATCATTTTACTTTTAATTTTGCTAACAACCTAGGTGTCACGCAATTATATGTTAGTTTCACAGGTCGTTGAATCTTCGCTCATCAGACACGGCCTGGAGAAGTCTGTACCAGTAATATATATTCAGCACTCGGGTTACTTAATTCCGTTTGGGCGAGCTGAACAGGAGAATGAGCTCTGACTGTGACAGCAGAGAATGTACGTATGGCATCTTCTGGAGAAAATAGAGATTTGTGAAATATAGTTTGGTGGCATTTTACAATGCGAATTTATATGGTTGCCAATTGTTTTGGTCCCTCAACCAGACTCTAAACAACTCTCAGTTAACTATGCAAATTCCTGGGGTGCGAGCTGGTAGATTTACAAATGATAATCTGTTAATATAAAACTACACGTTTATTCTCAGCTGGTTAACAATTATATACAGACTACAATAATGCCAAAATAACAGCAAGTATGAATTGTAGCAACGTGCTTAATTGAAGCTTTCAAGAGAGATTCTGCTAGCAAAAGACACATATTAGAGCTGAGATATTAAATTACTTTCATACATTAATGCTTGTAATACGCTGGGCGTAGCTTTCCCTAACTGACGACCTGCACTGGGAACAGGATTCACCTACCACTGAATGATAAGTCGACCATGCACGAAGCTCCTCCGTCGTGGGATGATCCAGATGCCCTCGCAGCTGACTGGCTGACGTCCTCCGTCGTCTGGTGTCTCCTGCTCACCGACTTGCAGACGTCCTGCCCTGGAGTCCGTCACGCCTGAGTATCGTACAAAGTGGAGGGGGAGGGGGCTGACCCAGACCTGTACGTCCCTTTATAGGACCCCACATGACGTCGTTGCCACTCTGCAAAACGCACTACCTTCCGCCCTCGGAGCCAGTGCCATGACCTCAAGATCATGGCCGACGTAAAGCACACCTACCAGGGCGCCGAGGGTTCGAGACCCAGGGGCCACAACACAATAAATCATAAATATAGACCTGAAAAAAATCGTGAGTTCAATGACCTACAGACTAGATTCAACAGTCCTATGTACAAATATGCCGATATCAACTGCACATTGGTTGTCTGCTGTCGCAATGGAAGGCGACGATTGGACACCGTTCTTCAGGAGGTGTCAAACACAGTGTGGACCAATGGCCAAAGTTATATAAATGCACGTGTTTTGAATTTCAGCTTGTCCCAAAATGAATTCGCGAATTCTTCGCGCCTCCAATCATAAAGAATTTCAAAGATTACGCTAGCGAAAAAAATGTTTGCCGTATATGACCATACGTGATAAAGTGTATTGTCTATAGGGATAAACAAAAAACCCCAAACTTAATAGAACGAAAAGAAGTTTTGCACAAGCTGTAATTAGGTTTATCATAAAGTATGTTCGCTGGGACAATAGTCGAATTAGAAAGAAATATCGCGATGGCATGCGTGGTATTATGGACAGACACTGTGTATTTTTCTCCTATGCTCTGTATTGAGCCAAGAGTAAACTTGTAACTCTGTAATCCTAATGGTGGACATCTTTTTTGAGGTGTGTACTAGTTTTTTTTAACACAGTAAGTCCCCGTGCTCACGATTGACATGTTGCACATGATGAATATTTATGGCCGGCACTGTACACAACAAGGAATAATAAGTCGATGTTTTGAGGGTCTTCCTTGCGAGACACATGGTCTCTTGAAGTTTTGTGAATCTCTCATCTGTGAATGGTTAACACTGACATCAATTAACATGCAGTACGATGAACAGTGGTTGCGAGAAGCACATTCGACACAGGTACAGGGCACATGAGTCCATTAAACGAATGCAACTTTTGAGCTCGTAACTCCATTCGGAACTGAAAGAGCTGATGTAAGCTCTGCTGAGAGACATGAACCAAGGTTTCCCTGAGTGCTGCGTGGAGTTACTCTCCACTCCGGGAAGAGGTCCCACAACTCTGTGTGGCGTTTAGACAGTCCGTATCCAACGAGGCACGTGATTGGTGAATGACACTGCTCTCGCGTCGACCCAGGACCCTCCTCCAGCGAGACTGCACGCACCGACAAGGCGAGGCAGCCCGCAGAGAAATCTGGTCCTCGCTACGTCAAATACCGCCAGAGAAACGGCAACACAATATCTCCGTCTTCGGTACAGACGTGGAAAATTCGTGGGCTCATCTCGGAGACAAACTAGACTTCACACACTCGTATGTTCGTGGTTGGTCCGTAACGTGGTTGATATGCCACGGAAGACCAACAGTAAACATGCAACAATAGGCTGACCCAGCCCTGCACTGAAAAAAAAAAAAAACGCTCGAGTAGGGAGTGTACCCAGGGCGAAGCAACACTCTCCGAATGACGGGCTTTCCAGCTGAGACCCGTAGGTGCCCACCATCCCAGGATGTGACATGAAATGAGACCCTAGGATGGAGCAGCGCTAGAATGCAAGGGCGGGGGAAATGGGAGTACCCCGAGAAAACCCGCTGGCAGGCGGCATCGTCCAGCATGATTCCCACATGCGAAAATCCGGAAGTGAACCCGCCGTGGATCAAGCCCGGATCACCGTGGTGCCCTAGCCGTTGCTCCACCGCTGCCCCTAGATCTGCACTAACACTGTAGCAGAATGCAGCATGTGATACAGGTTTTCGCAGTCATTGCCACGATGCCTATGGGGGAATGTTCAACCATTGTAGAACATTTATCCACAACCATACACAATATAAGATTCGACAAACTCTAAACCATAGCTGACTTGAGTAATTACTGAAAGATCACTGTGAGAGACGCTACAGAAACACCTAAACAATATTAATAACAGAGAAAGTGCACACAAATCGAGCTACGACTCTGCATCGCTCCTAGTGTCAGGAATAGGCTTACCAGCTGCCATGAACTGGAAAATTGAGTTCGTTTGACATAGCAGCCAATGATAAACTACGTATCTTGTGATTGGCTCTCACAAGCGCCAATGAGTAACTGTCTCCTGTGATTGGCTGTTCTAGAGACCCCTGGCTGACTATATGAAAGTTATCCTTTCGTAGATCGGCATGTGTCATTGATATAATTACTAACTTATCAGCAGGATGTGCGGTCCTCGGGATAAGAACTCCACACAAGCCCGACAATGCAATCGGAGGTTGCAGTTTATTTTTTTGCTTCTCCTCAGTGGATTTTCCACCCTGAAGGTGCATAACGAAACATCGGTAAACTCTATTACCTCGCCGCGGCACATACTAAAAATCTAAGGACACCAACCAATGATAAAATTAACATATACTTGAGTATACAACCGAGTGTGAAGTCTAGCCTACAGTTTGTAGAACTTGTGAAATTTTCTCGTCTCTAGAAGTCGATTTTAAGGAACTGAACTTCACTGCTATAATCTATTCGCTTTATAGTCACACATTTTTTTGAATAAAACCTTTGAAAAATCGCCCCATGTATGGCGTGCTTGATTGTCTCCTTAATGCGCCAGCTATCATAAGTGTTTTATACTTCGGTTAACATGAAAGTAACCTACTAATGATTAAATTGGAATTTTACTTGTATTTTATGTTTGAATAATAATAATAATTCATTTATAATTATTGTTAATAAAAACCGATAGAATATAGGTGTGTTTGCAGTGGTTAGTAAGCAAAAGTTTTA
Organism: Dryococelus australis; assembly: GCA_029891345.1. Taxonomy (NCBI): domain Eukaryota; kingdom Metazoa; phylum Arthropoda; class Insecta; order Phasmatodea; family Phasmatidae; genus Dryococelus; species Dryococelus australis. The sequence continues at coordinate 295,680,704 of CM057009.1, read as the reverse complement.
ATGTGAAATATTATTAGACCCAGTGCACAAAAATACGGTGCGTTGTCCTTTTCGTGTAACTTATTAGGCTTGGTTTAGCTTTATGGAAGAATAACCTGACAGTAAAATTTCAGCAGGGCTTTAAAAAAGTTAGATGATACCATGAATAGGCTATATCAGTTTGTTACTGTTCGACTTGCTGCACCAATAACATACATATTCTTGGTGTTGCCTCATGTTGAAGGAATAACCTTCTCTGTTTTAGAAACCGGAGTGCTCTACTGCCGAAGCTACATTTTACACTCAGTTGCAGGGTCCACAATCACGTACATGTCTTACAAGAAGGTCATGGATGCACATACACTCTAAGAAATTATTTGTAAATTTACCATACCGGTGTATAAGTACAGTGACAAAGCGCGAATAGTAAAATATTTCCCATACATGCATGGTAACATTCCTACAGTTACTCGGGAGTCAAATGGGTAGGAAAGTTCCCAACTTCGTATAGTAGCGACGCTAAACATTTCCATAATTTCAGCTTGAAATGTAGTACTATTTTATACACTGTACAGATTAAAAACTTCAATTACAGTTTAGGAAGATAACAAGGAATTTTTTTTACAGTGTAGCATCGCTCAGTGTTTAATGCTATACCTTCCATCTGGGTATCGGATTCCTGAACCTTGCTAGTGCACTAGCTTAGCTATGCTTCAGATGACTGTCGTCTAACACCACCCCCGCTGCTCAATGGTTGTGGGGAAAAAACCAAGACTTTATTCATCTTAAATCTAGCAAGGACTATAATATTATTTATATTGCGACACCTGGAAACATACATTGGCGCATAACGATAATAAAACATTCACCAACCGTATCGAAACATCCACACTCCAGTTCTGTTGTTGAGTTGTTGCTGAGAGATTTAGGCGGCTCTTGACAATGGGGTTTTGAGAGCTGATGAGGATGTAATGAAGTAAGAATGGAGCAGCGCCGAAATTCGAGGGCAGGGGAAACGGGAGATAACCGAGAAAACCTCCCGACCAGCGGCATTGTCCGGCACGATTCCCACTTGCGAAATATAAATCAGAATCAGTGACAATTTCACTGTCAAAATCAGTTAACAGCACCTGAATTATTCAACAGTCACTGCAGTCATTTTAATTAACGAATTATTGAAAAAATGCCAATATTCTTTCAGTTATTGATTCAGAGATATTTTCCACTGATTCATAAGTCATTTTGCTCTGTTTTTTTTTTTGTGATTTGTTTTTGGACTGATGGATCGGTTAAACAGTGTGTATCAAACGATAGCTAAACAACGTCAATAATATGAAATAACAACTCACATACTAATAAAACCTTTAAACTAATTTTTTAATATGAGCTTCATCTTTTATAATACGGTTTTACAAGACGACATGAACATTCAGTATTTCATTCTGTTTTTACGTATTACATTTGGTTTTTACGCGAGGCCGCGGTGACTGAGCGGTTAGCCTGCTTGCCTCGCACCTTCCAGTTCGGGTTCAATACCCGGTCGGGCCACTCCCAGATTTTCTCATGTGGGAATCGGGCCAGACGATGCCGCTGGTCGGCGTGTTTCCTCGGGGATCTCCAGCTTCCCCCGCCCTTTCATTCCGGCGCTGCTCCATACTCACCTCTTTCACTCTCATCACTCTCGAGACCTCGACGTTAAGAGCCACTTAAATCTCTCAACTCATTCACTCACTTGTTGCGCTCTCTAAAACGGTTCAAAATTCGAATGCCTGCTAGATTAAAAGCCACATTAGTCAGGGCACTTTTAATGTCTGCTTCATTACTGTGACGTGATATACAAAAACATTAGCAAGTGCCACGCAGCGCGATTGAAGAAACTACAAAACACGGTTTGAAGTATATTTTTAACCTAAAAACATGCTTACCTTAAACTGCTATCATGGCTCTGTCTCGCTAACAGAAGAACTACCCATGCCCTTTTTATGCTTCATAAATCCCTAAATATATCCATACCTACCTGCCTTTCCAAGCGCTTTTGTTAACAGAACGATCATGATGCAGTAAACACACGCTCTAATACCGATAGCAAATGGTTAATACCCCTGCAAAGAACTGAAGTTTACTCTCATTATTTTACTGCTGCAGTGTCAAAGTCATGGGAAAGCTTACAGCCTGAATACAGAAGTAATGAAATTTTTAAAATATTTAGGAAACATATTCATAAATACTGCAGTAACCGTCTCAGTGGATGAAAATATAAAACTCGGTACCTCTAAAAGTGTGCGTGTGTTTGTGCGTGTCGTACTGTAAGAATGACTTCATACATTTTTGTTAGTAATTATTTTGTATTATAATTCCTATTTGTGTGCTGTTCTTTAAGCACATATTTATATGTGCAAAATATTAAAATGACAGTCTAAATCTGAATCAATGAGAATTTCACTGTTTCAATTAGTCAAACATATCTGACTGATTCAACAGACACTTCAGTGAATTTAACTGATGAATCAGTGAAAAACTGTCAGATTTCTTTCACTTGTTGATTCAGTGACATTTTCCACTCATTCATCAGTCATTTTTTTCACTATATATGCAGTGGTTTATTTTTGACTGATGGATCAGTTGGACAGCGTGTAAAAAATGGCAGTCGAACAACGTTTAAAAATGGACGTTAAACAACATGTATCAGGTGAAATAACAACGAATAGTCTAATAAAAAAATACAAAATACTCTCTAAAACGTGTTTCGTCTTTAAAATGCAATTTTAAGGAGGTAACATGAACATTCAGCCTTTTATTCCGTTTTTAAGTCTTTCGTTTCGTTTCCACGTAATCATCACAGCGCTCTGTTTGAAGGTTTGAACCGCATATAATGTGGCCAAGCGAGGGCACTCATATTACAATTCGTTTTAATAAAACTAATTGTATAAATTAAACCAAAAACTAAAAGTAAGAGCCTATTATTTGAAACTTCGCGATTGCTCTTAATTAATGATGTGGCTTCGTAGTGGAAACGGCAAGGCAACGACTTAAAAGTGAAGTGAAAAGAGCGTGTGAGTCCAATCCCGGCCACCTATAAAATTTTTTACTTCTTAAAATTACAGTAAATTGCGCAATATAAATAGTAAACTATCGCAAATATGTTTATTCCACGTAATTATTTGGCTACATTCAATAAAAACAATATTTAATTCGCCACTGTATGAGGCCGTCACTTATTTAATCAGTGAAATTTTTTCACTGAAACAATCAGTGGTTTTCTCTGACTCTAGGTGGAGCCATTTAGACTGATTCGAGTAGTTGAAATTCACTGCGAATCAGTGGTTTCCCACTGATTCGAATTTATAATGAAGCATATATTAGGGAATCAATGGAAGAAAACGCAACTACGCCTTAACTACGCTTTAAAGAGGCAATAAACAATTAAAAAAACAAGTTAAATATAAACAGAAAACTGAACTAATATAAACAGCGAATCGATAACAATGCAGTACAGAAAAAAGCACAACCAACCGAAATAAGTAGAGACCTGAAGAATTTGCGAATTCATTTTGGGACAAGCTGGAATTAAAAACACGAGCGTTTATATAACTTAAGCCGTTGGTCCACGCGGTGTTTAACACCTCCTGGAGAACGGTGTCCAACTGTCGCATTTCACTGTGACAGCAAATAACCAATGTTCAGTTGATATCGGCATATTTGTACATAAGACTATAGAGTCTAGCCTGCAGGTCATTGAACTCGCGAATTTTTCACGTCTCTAGAAATAAGGATGAGAAAATAATGAACCACTCATGAAACAAACGACAAGAAAGAGTGAAGAAAGTGAAATTAACAAACAAGACAACAAATAACCAGGAGTACGGAATACAATAAAACAACCAAGGAAATCTGGACGTTTGGGGAACTGAGATCTATTTCCGCCCCCAGGTTATTATAGAAGTTCTTAAATTGACTGCTGTAGAAATGATCCTGACCTTCCGAGTTTGAGGCCCATAGTCACGGGAGCTATAAGGGCGACACTGCCACGCGGTTCAAGTGCCCCATCGCCTCTAAGTGCAAGGCTCTGAGTTGGCGTGCAGTGTCCTTATCGCACTGCGTGTACCTATGGGACTTTCCACGGCGACACTATTATTTTATTGCTGGGAAGTCTGTATAAATGTCCAATTCAGGGTCCTTGAGCAGTTCTGCATGTATCTGACGCGTAGTCTATAATTAGAGACCTGAGCAATTCGCGAGTTCAATGACCTGTAGGCTAGACTTCACAGCCTTATATACTCTCATACAGATATCAACTGTTTATTGGTTGATTGTTGCGGTAGTAAGATGCAGTGTTTGGGCGCACAATTTATTGCATGTTTGTTATTGGCTCATTTGTCTCCAGGAGGTGTCAAACAACATGTCGACCAATTACAAAAGTAGCATGAACGTACATATGTGTGAATTTCAACTTGTCTAGAAATGAACCCGCGAAATTCTCGGGGTCTCTAACTATAATACAACGGTTTGAAAAAGCCGCTTTTAGCCTTTTTGCAGTACGCAGATATGATGTTTCTAATGTGCGTGACTTTTTGAAAGTACTCGACAGTCCTCGGCTTAAGCGTGTGTTCTTTTCGTAGATCAACATATTGGACGCACATTTGATAGTTCCATTGGAAAAAAAATGTTTTTTAAACACTCTGCAGTGCAGTTCTAGTGTAATGAAGGCGGTCCCTTAAAATACTTCGCAAAACGAAACGGGAATTTTGGGCACATCGGATGATTCAGAGATATCGCCGTGAGACAGGCCAGCGAATTGCTACAGAGTACAGTTTAATGACTATTGCAATTGCAAATGTGACTTCACTGTACACGTATTGGATACCTATATTGTTCTGAAATGAAATCGCGAAATTTCCTATCCCTAACAATTACGTATCGTATGTGTCTGCCCGCAAACCCCAGACGTGCAATACTGGAGTAACCCAATTCCAAATGGTTAAACTGCGATGCTTGATGACAGTACTTATGTTTCAACTTGACAAGTAGAGTGGAGAAATTTGAGCAGCATGAGATCTTGACAGCCAACGAGGGTGAAGTGAGGTGAGTATGGAGCAGCACCAGAATGTATGGGCGGGGGAAACGGGAGACCCCCGAGAAAATCCGCCAACCAGTGGCATCGTCAGGCACGATTACCACGTGCGGAAATCCAGGAGCGACCCCGCCGGGATTCGAAGTGGGAGGCAACCATTGTAGTTGCTGCGTGAACCGAGGTCCCTCCCAATTTTCAGTGACATCGCTAGCAGTATACCGAGGCATGTTGAAGCTACGAAAAATCTCTCTAAAAAAATCCTCCGATTTATTGGGCAACTACAATTATTCTCCTTCTGAAAGCACACAGCTTCCTCCACCTTACGAGAACAAACATATGTGGTGTGTTTATTTGTTTGTACCTTCTCTTATCGTCGCTCCTGACACGTAATGAAGTACCTAAAAATTACGTTTTTGAGTTACGTCTACTAGGCTATGTGTTAATATGCATATATCCATTTGGCAAATTTACATACCTGTGTCCATAATGGTGCAGGATATATATGCAAAAAACCTTTAGGCATAGCTATATTTAGAGACAAATAACACAGCACTAGAGGCTGTAGCTGTACAACCTTGATATACGTCCATTTGTTACTATAATACCATTAAAAACTTTAGTGTCTATGCCGGCGTATCTAGAGGTTCATTTTCTAGTGTAAAATAAATGAGTTACTCCTAATTTTTTAAGTCCGATTTAATTGATAGCACCATGGAAGAAATAATTCTATTAGAAGTCTCCATTACAGAAACTATAAAAGTAAAGAGAAATATATGTAACTAACGAAAGACGCAATAGGAATTGAGAGCCAGTGACCAGCTCTACAGCACAACAAAAACATTGAATATAAGAGACGGAAAGTCGTGTGACTCAGACGTAAAGTTCTGACCTGTAAAAATACTGGAAAATTAGGATGAAATAATAAGCAGAGGACTGGAAATTTTGCGGCTTTACTTGGCAACCATCTAGACTCCACTGCACTATGCGTGCTCGAGCCTCACTTAGTTGTTCATTGGCTGTTGTTGCTATAGATTAACGCCAGACCAGGTAGCGCGGCATTCGGTCCTTGTTTCCCTTGCAGGTATGTTATTGGCCGGAAGCAATCTGGGGATCTTACGAGGTGTGGTCCAATAGAAACTGAAACTGAAATGTACATGTGATTGAAGTTTAACTTGTACTCAAATGAATTCACGAGTTCAATGACCTGCAGGCTAGTATCTCTAGTTTTATGTACAAATAGGCCTATATCAGCTGCGCATTGGTTGTCTGCTGTCACAGGAGAAGGCAACAATTGGACACTGTTTTCCACACCGTGTGGACCAATGGCTAAAATTTTATAAATGCACGTGTTATGAATTCTAGCTTGTCCCAAAATGAACCCGCGAATTCTTCAGGTCTCTAGCAATAACAGATGGCATTAAGTCTATTCGCTGTTTCTTCATACTTTTAGAATTAAACTTTTAAAAAAATCATCCCATGTATGACATGCTTGGTTGTTTCATAAATAAATAATTTTCGCGTTAGTTTCGTTCTTGTGTTAACATAAAAGTACCTCATTTTAGTTAATTGAATTTTAACTTATATTTCATACATAAATTATAATATTTCATTTATAACTAGTGTGAATAAAACAGGGAGAAAATAGGTGTGGTGGTATTGCCAAGTAAGAAATAGTTCGTGTGCTAAATATTATTAAACTGATTGCGCATGAATGTGGTGCGTTGTCCCCTTCTATACTTGGTTGATATTTGCTTCTACGGGTGGAGGAATGTCCTGAAAGTAGAACATTAGCAGGGCTTCAGAAAAGTTGGAAGTAATCGGGAGTGGACAACATGCTTGAGTTGAACCAAACGTTCACAACAAGGGAATACCTGCACCCTGACATCCCCGTGCAAGTATGTACGATAAGTATACGAAAGGGTCCTTGGTTGAAAACATGGGCGGTGCAACGAACCAGCGGAGCGCCACAACGGATCAGGCCATGGGCCGCGGGGCGTTTTAATAACAGGAACCGTTTTTAGTCAACACGGAACATTTTAAGGCGAGCGGAGCAGCTAGCGAGGTTTTATCTCGCCAATACGCCGCTGAGTCAAGATGGAGCGACCACGGGTGTTCCGACCATAGACTAAAGATGATGACCGCTTATTCGTCTTCTGCGCATGCACCCAACATTCACCTACCCCAAAGCAAAACTGTCAAAGTCACATGGTCAACAGTTATGAACGTGTTTGTTTGTATTTTAAGTTCTAAATGACAGGCATTATTATATTAATTAAATACTTTCACCAGTTTGAATTTAATAAAAAAGCTTTACAAACTGGTTAGAGTAAGTACAAAAACATCTGAAAAGCACACGTTTACTAAACACTGTTCTAACCTCAAACCCAATCCACGCCATTTTTGCTAGTCGTATTGGCAGAAAAGCAACTCAGTGTTGGGACACGGAGATTGGTTGTGCGCAGCCAGCGAGATCCGTCTACCTCATATTTAGTCTGTGGTTCCGACCACCATAGCCGTGATGGAGATTCAATCTTCGGCAATGTTATTAAGGTGACGACGTTCCGCGTTCCGCATAGACTTTGGGTTCCACATATAATTTAGATATATCCGTGGCTAGAAGTAACTAAACTCTGCATAGATTGCCTCTGAACAATAAAGCAGCAATCCACATTAAGCTCCCCGAGAGTTTTAAATTAATGTAATGTAAATGTAATGAAAATCATAACATAATAGTTGTATATTTTATAAATTTTAATACAGTGACGTAATAGCTCTGAGTTTGCTTTTCCCCCAAACTAACATATCATAACGTCACCCAGTGAGGGGCGTTAACATTAGCCTGAAAACGCGTAGAAATGAATGGAAGTCAATGAACCGTTCCTTTCACAGGCCAAAACGAGGACCAGTACACATTGATCATGACTTAACAAAGCAAAATAAAAATGGGAAAGTAAATAGAACTCTCGTGTCAAGCGCACAAAACAAAGTACGCAACTAAAGTTAGGGAGCAACTAGAGCAAAAAATGACAACACGTTCGTCTGTGCTGTTTTTCACTAACTGCTGCTAACTACGGACCGTGAAAGCTCCTACAATGGACGACTAGGTTTATTTAACTTTTCTTTTCTTTTTTTCAATTAAGGAACACGAGAATGTTTCTTCTTAAAATGGGGCGAAGCAATATTTGAGAGTGGTGTCTCATAGATCGCAACATGCCTACTAATCTTTTTAAGGCAATGGCATATGCGTCTTTATGATAAGGAAATCGCATAACGTGAAGACAGTTGCTACAGCCAAAACAATAATACGAGTGCCACAGCTGTGATGTACTGTGCGGGAACCAGCGACGTTATTGAAATGTTGCAATAACAATGTTTATAACAGTTTCATGCACAGAGAGCGAAAGAGACACTGCCCATAGTGCAAGAGGAATTGATACTTCAAAAGCCGGAAAAGTCGTTCCTTCAGAGCTAACTTCATTCTTCCGCCTCGCAGGAAGAAACGCCCCAGAAATCATTACAGAAATGGAAAGTAGAGGTTTTCATAACTTCAAACAATTTTCAAGAGAAATGAGGATACTCAGAGTTAGGGAAAGTGACGATAGCAAAGAAAAATTTAGTTGTACTGAAATGTTTTAAATTAAATTTGAAAAGCATCTTCCAAAAAAAAAAAAAAAAAAAAAAAAAAAAAAAAAAAAAAAACTAATTGTTTGCAATCTGAATTTAGAATCCAGGTACACTAAAGGGAGTGTTATACATACGTCAGCCGAACAGTTAAACGAAGAAATCATCAGTGTGTTGACCGAACAATAAAACGATGATCAGGAGATACTCCTGACGTGATGCACACGTTATGTTACTGCAGGTTACTGCCACATGATTAAATTTTAAGTTCTGACAAGGTATAAGACGTGACAGTTTGTAATAACCATCCTATGTAAACAGCTTCGTAATACGTCTCCGAAACTCGTATTTGAACTTTTTAAGGCGGTTCACGATAAAGTGAGCACTTCTGAAAGCCCTGTTAAGTTTCTACATTCAACCCGTCGGTTGGGTATCTTTCCGTACACCTATCAAAACAAGCGTTTGCGGTGTGACTTTCAGCTGGTGTTTACATCAGTTGGCTCATATATACATTGCATACTCATTAAATGAAGAACGAAAAATAATAGAGATTGTAATGATCGCTATAAACGCATTCATGCTAATTGAAGTAAATATTGATTTGTGAATAATAATCGATGTTCACGATTAATTTTCTATTTACATATAAATTAAGGCCGAAAAGCTGAAACGCTCACCTGTTATACACTCTATTAGAAATTATTAGGGAAATTACCATACTAATGTATATGTTTAGTGAGAAAGCAGAAATGGTAATGTTTTCCCCTATACATTCATTGTAACGTTCCTACATTTTCTCAGGGAACAGTCAAATGCGTAGGGAAATTCCCAATTTTGTATAGTAGCGTTGCTAAACATTCCTGTATCTGCAGCGTGATGTGTGGTATTATTACCTTCCAGTGTATAGGTGTGTAGAGTTTAGGAAGTTTACCAAGACATTTTTCACAGTGTAGCCCACGTATGTATGATACTCGTAAGTAAAACAAGCTTTTAGATAATACGGCGTAGTTACTCCTTCATACAGAAGACAACGTGACTTAAACGAAGGTTTCATGACCTAAGAATCATGTTTAACAACATTTACGAGTAGAAATGCAATGCGTGAATAACTCACGAAGCAGTATTTTCATTCAAAACTACGCACAAGCAAATGACGGGCGTTGATACTAAAACAATTGTTATGATGTCACGAAACGAAATAGCTGAATTGAATTGATCCTCATTTCTACAGCATACGTCCACAGTAATTTTTGTGATTCAGTACCAATGTTTTAAAGCACATACTACCAACGTTTGCTAAGTCCTACTGTTTTTCTTACTGAAAATAACACTTTTCGCTTGTAACATGTAAATGCTTGCACTAATATGAACGCAACTTCACCATACTACGTACAACAGAATACCTAGATGACAACAACGCATTTGATGAAACTGCTTCCACACATTCAATGCAGAATCTAATGTTGCCCCCACCATGATGTTTAATCGTGGAAGCCAGTACTTACTGTTTGATATGTAAGCTCGTGCAAATTAAACCATTCGGACAAACGATATTAGTAGCAACTGTGGAAACGTATTCCTAACACTCGAGGAATGTTTCAGTAGGAGTAGCCTATAAAACATTTCATTGCGTTATTGTTTCAAAACGAGTGACGTATGTGCCAAGGTATTAACGTGTAAACTGGGATTCACATAAATACTAAATAACACACACACACACACACATATTTGTTTAAGTTTCCAGAATTTCAACACAAATAGCAAATATAACAAAACAGACTTCCGAAGTTCCTTCAAGTTTATTCGAAGTTCAAAATTTGCACCGACTCAAATTACATGACGTTTCGCATTTTCCAGGTCGGCATATTATATGAATTTCCAAGAATTTGCGTTCGCCGTGGCTGAGCGGTTAGCCTGCTCGCCTCCCACAAAGGCGAACCGGGTTCAAGCCCCGGCCGGGACACTCCCGGATTTTCGCATGTGGGAATCGTGCCAGACGATTCTGCTGGTTGGCGGGTTTTCTCAGGTATTTCCCGTTTGCCCATGCCCTTTCATTCCATACTCACCTCAATCACCTACATCGGCTCTTAAGACCTCGCCGTTAAGAGCCGCCCTAATCTCTTCACTCACTATTCACTCATTCCAATAATTTATGGGATAAGAAACTACGTAGAGATGCAGCAGAAAGCAATAAAATATAATAATGCCACTTCACTCAGAACATGCATAAAATAGTTCTATTTATTACCTTAATGAAAACTTTATTTCAGGAGTTACAAACTCACACTTAAAATTACGATGGTCGTGTACTTCTATTTATTATGTTGACACATGAGTGCGGATCGGAAAAAAAAAAAAAAAAACAATGAACCTGCTGAATCGAACGCTGTGTCAGGCAGATGAAGATTTGAAAGAGTCAGAATCATTAATGTGTTACAATCACGCCAAATTTTATTCTTAGTTTCATACAACAAATATAAACTGAATTATAGGCGACTAAAATTTTGCGACTAGTTAGACGTTAAAGATGGAACTACATCTCGAAATTTGTTGCCAACTAAACTGTGAGTGTTGAGGTCATTGCTTACCTTAAAAATATATGCAGTTACGGACAGCCATTTGAAGAGTATTCACTTTTTCGGGAACTACCCATATTTTCGATTATTAGCGTTGTTTGTCTGAGTCGTTTTTAAGGCACTGGTTCTATCTGACGTTCTAAACGAGACTGTTATTCTTACATTTGTAAGTTATTATAAAAGACTGCTGAAAGAGTTGCTACAGTCTTGTTTGACTTATTATAAATCGTATATGTAAAGGATGTATTTCAATGAATAATGTAAGCATGGCTAACGTTTGCTACAAATAGGCATATTTTTATTTTATTTTTGTTTATACAAATTTGTTAGAGCTATAAATTATCAGACTGCATATATTGTGCTGAGGTTCTTTTAAACACTATCCTGTAAAGTTGTGGAAATTGAGATACGTATTTTACGTGTTTAGAGCGACGTTTCACAGTATGCTCGGAAATTCCTCTAACAAACTCCTAGGTCTTGTAAAGGGGACTGAGTAGAGTGTCTTTTGAACAGGAACCCATATCCGGAAACGTACCGTTTCCCTGCTACAACCATTTCAAATCAGATGTATCACTCGTCCACTTCCGCTGAGGGAAAGAGCAATGTCTCGGATGCGTCTGTGTTGGTATGCAACCGGGTAGACAGTACATTACTTCAGACAATCACTTGATGGCACGCGACGTCTACCCTGCCTCGAGCCCCATTGCACGCGCCTGTGTGTCTCCGATTAACATGGTTGAATACACGTTTGCGTAATACACAGACATGAACCTTGTGTATGGCACAGCTGAAGGTAATGGGAGATCAGCTAGTCGGCTGTATAAAGAGCGTTATCCACAACGTGCGACACCATCGCGTACCCTTTTGCCACAGTTACGCAACGGCCCCGAGAACAAGGTACCTTCACCGCCGACAGGGACGACTGTGGTGCTCCAAAGAGACGCCGCACTCCCGAATTGGAAGAGGCTGTACTGCATCACGCTGAACAGAGCCCGTCAGCGAGTAGGCGAACAATTACGTGTGAAATGGGTGTTGCTCCCAGCATAGTCTGGGAGATTCTGCATTAGCAATATTTATAGCCTCCAAAGGGTACAGTCTTTGGGTCCAGCTGATTTTGCACCACGTGTTGACTTCAGCACGTGGTTCCTGCATCGATGCACCGACGAGCCCGTTCCCACGTCACGTTCTGTTCACAGATGAATGTAAATTTACAAGGAACAGTGTTATAAATTCCCGAAACAGCCATGTCTGTGCAGACGAAAACCCTAATATCACGCATGGCCAGGGATTCCAGCACAGATTTTATATCAATGTGTGGGCAGCTATTCTGGACAGTCATGTGTAAAATACCTGGTTTGAAGTGGTTGTAGCACGGAAACGGTTTGTTTCTAAACATGAGTTCCTGTTCAAAAGATCATCTACTCAGTCCCCTCGATGTGTCCTAGGAGTTTGTAAGAGGGATTTCAGAAAATTCTGTATATAGAGACTTTGTCATCTCGCATTTCGCATTATAATATAGTGACATACTAGGTGTCATATATGTAATATATATATATATATATATGTAACTTATATAAGTTTTACAAATGACATTGCAATTCCGCTCATCAGACACGACGTGGAGAAGTGTGTTCCAGTAGTATACATTCAACACTCGGGTGACTTAATTCCGTGTGTGCTAGCTGAACATGACAATGAGCTCTGACTGTGGCAGCAGATAATGAGCACGTGACACATGCTTAAGAAAGTATACACTGTAAATTCGAATCAGTGGAAAACCAGTGATTCGCAGTGAAATTCAACTACTCGAATCATTGAAAATAGCTTCACTTAGAATAAGTGGAAAACCACTGGTTGTTTCGGCGAAAGAATTTCACTGATCGATTAAGTTACTGCCAATTGCAGCAGCGAACTAAATGTGGCTTTTATTCAATAAAGCCAGATAATTCCAAGAAATAAACATATTTTTACGATAGTTTACCATTTATATTGCACAATTTACCGTAATTTGAAAAGCAAAAAAAATTAGCACAGGTGGCCGGGATCGTCACCTTACCACCAGAACTATCAAGTCACATCGGTAATGGAGAGGAAAATATATGTCTTATATGTATTCCTAAATAGTATAAATTTTTCAATTGTTGAATTTTCTTTTTTTTTCGTCTTCAGTTTAATTGATAACGTTAAGATTGTTAAAACGAATAGTACATACGAGTGCACTCTCTTCGCCACATTATATGCAGTTTTTACCTTCTAACAGAGCGATGTGATGATTACATGGAAACAAAATGAAAGACGTAAAAACGGAAAATGATATACTGAATGTTCATGTTACCTCGTAAAACTGTGTTTTGAAAGACGTAACTATCTATAGAAAGATTTATTAGTCTCTGCGTTGTTATATAACTTGATACACGTTATTTAACTGCCATTTTGCACGATTTTTGACTGGTCTATCAGTAAACGAAAAACGAATCACTAAAAAACAGTGGAAAAATTTACTAATAAATGAGTGGAAAATTTCATTTAACCAATAAGTAAAGGAAAACTGCCTTTTTCTTACTGATTCGTCAGTTAAATTCATTGAAGGGACGGTTTAATCAGCCAGGTACTGTTAACTGATTGAACCAGAGCAATTCTCACTGATTCAGATTAATAGTGTAGTTCTGTTAAGTATAGCTCGGTGACATTTAATAAAAATGAAATGATAGTCTTCTCTACACATTGAAAGCTGTTTCCTGTTACGCACAATGCAGACGATCATTACTTTGGATAATTTTTGCTTGCTAGAAGTAAGTGGTATATATATGCTCCCCTACAGCTCTACTGGTATGTCCAGTTCCATTTAGCAACGCCCTATTGGTCCAAATTACACAGCAATAGCTTACCACATACCTGTTCCATTACTGGCTAGCCGTAAACCAATGAGTAGGCGAGCTCACTGTGACCCAATTAAAGTGGCTTGTTTTTTGTTACACTGTATGCAGTCCATCATGTTTAATTTTCAAAACAGAGTGATAATTTAATATCTCTATTAAATTTCATTACTAGTGTAGTTTCATAGTGTGATCTTTGAATGAATGGTGCAATGGGGGTGAATGGCTAGGAGATTTTTCTGACATTCGCCATTGCGATGCAGATGTCTTTCATTGAAAAAAAACCCATGACTGAACACGTAAAAAGTACTTTAAAAAGACAAGTAAGATATAGGCGAGAGAATAAATAAGTATACAACACTGGGAAATTCCACGGGGGAATAGAGTAAAAAAACAGGACAGTAACTAGTCACGAAAAAATATATCTGTATACACGATCAACCGATAACACATAGAAAACAACACAGGCCAGAAACGTGCTTGAAAAATAAAACAACACTGAAAAAATATGGCAGGTTTTGTCTTCAAGGACAGAGAAGTGCATGCTAAACTCGGGAGTAGTCACCAAAGGGTCACGGCGTCTTCACGTATAATGTCTCAGACGTGGAACACTATGGCTGAGAGGGTTAATTAGAGAATGCATACCCATATCTACTAAAGGCTGTTCACGATAAAGTGAACGCTTTTAAAATCAACCTTAGAAAAAAGTCACTGCCCCTAACTGCGTCTATTTTAACAGGCGCACTTAGTGACATCCGCCCAGTAAGGTTGGTAACGATAGGTGGGAAGTAGTTCCGTTTCTTAACGTCGGATAAAAAGTGTTAAGCAACCATTTCTGGTAACTTAAATCATTTCTTCGCTTTCTGTGTTTTTTAATGCATCGAAGTGTAAAAAGGAGGATAGCAGTGAAATAATAACTTTTCTAATAATTTTGCTGTTCCACTTGACTGACGCATGAATAAAGTAATGAGGCCCGTGACAATGTTAATCTTACATTAGGCGGAAGAATACACAACATGTAGACAAGCAGATCAGGTGAAGGGCTTTCAAAAGTGCTCATTTTACCGTGAATGGCCTATACTTAGAGACGTGAAAAATTCGCGAGTTCAATGACCTGTAGTCTAGACTGTACAGTATTTTATACAGATATGCCGATATCAACTGCACATTGATTGTCTGCTGTCACAGTGGAAAGCGACAATTGGACACCATTCTCCAGGAGGTGTCAAACACCGTGTGGACCAATGACTAAAATTATATAAATGCACGTGTTTTGAATTCTAGCTTGTCCCAAAATGAATCCGCGAATTCTTCAGGTCTCTATCTATAGTTAATAGGGACGCTGAAAGCCATAAGAAGCCGAGGAGTGGCGGAAACAGGCAAGGGGTCTGCGCCGTGCTGTCAACGTGTTTCCTCGAGACGAGCAATGCCTCTGGCAGCTTATTATCCGGCGGGAGTGAGTGACGTTCATTGAAACCTGCCGAGGTGTAGCCTAATCCCTGGCTATCGACCCGCCGCGGGCGCCTCGCATCCCGCCACATTTGCAAGTCATTAAGGTAGTCGTCTACTGCGAGTCCGGCCCCTACTGAAGCTACTGGCACGCAGAATTACGGGTGGCAGCGCCGGAATGCAAGGCCGGTTGGAGACGGCCGATCACCGAGAAAACCCGCCGATCAGCGCCATCGTCCGGTACGATTCCCACATGCGGAAATCCGGGGGCGACCCCGCCTGGAATCGGACCCAGTTCGTCTTGGTGTGAGGCGAGTAGTCTAGCCATTACACCACCGTGGCCCCCACAAGCACGCAGAGTCGAAATAGCCTGGCGGATCATTTCATGCGGGCCAACTCTTTCCTTGACTGAATGTGAGAGGTTCTGTGGACGGACCTTGTGTCTGATTGGCTACTGCGTGATGTGGAACGATTCCTATTGGCTGGGCTGTCAGCTGGCAAGTAAGTTACCAGACGCTGATTGGTGAATGGCGTTCCGATACGTTGCTGGCAAGTGATGCAATTTTGCTGGCGCGTGCGACTCGAGTTCGGGGAACTAGAAGCGTTTTCATTGCTGTTTTTTTTTAATACTCTGTGATAACGTTTACATGCCTAAGGTTCTTCAGGCCTCTCTCAGCTATCCTTCATAAAATATAGCGGTGCCGCGGTGATAAAGCGGTCAGACTGCTCGCCTTCCACCTAGGCAAACAGGGTTTGATTCCCGGTGGATTTGCACCCGGATTTTCTCATGTGAGAATCGTGCCGGATGATGCCGCTTGAAGGCGGGTTTTCTCGGGGATCTCCCGTTTCTCCCTCCCTTTCATTCCGGCGTTCCTCCACGCTCACTTCGCTTCACCTTCATCGGCTCTCAACACCTCGATGTTAAGAGACGCCCAAATACCTGCACAACATATCGCTTTCAAAACAAGACACTCGGTGCCCTATGTAGAGAAGAATCATCCTGCAAGAGAGCAAATAGGAATAAATTGATAAGAGCTTGTGATATTGTTTTTTTGTTGAGTCTGTAAATATTGATTTGCCTCCGATTTTCAGGGTATTAAAAGACCTTGTACAAAAGTCTTTTAGTAGAATTGCGGCCCGCGCGAAGATGGACAAAACGTTTTTACTCGAAAGCTATATTGTAAAATACATGTTTTTATACGAAACTATTAAACGTGCGTCAAAGATGCTATTCTACGAAAAGAACGCACACTTCTAACGAGGCCTGTTGAATAATTTCAAGAAGTCACGAACATTAGAAACACAATTTCATAGCCTTCGGACATAGCTAAACATTTCTTTTTCAATGAACTGTAAAGTCTGTTCACGATAAAGTGAGCACTTTTGAAATCAACCTTAGAAAAAAGTCACTGCCTCTAATTACATATATTTAGAGACCCGAGAATTTCGCGGGTTCACTTCTAGAGAAGTTGGAATTCAAACACATGTAGTTTATGTTATGTTTGTAATTGGTCGACGTGTTGTTTGACACCTCCTGGAGATATATGAGCCAATAACAAACATGCAATAAATTGTGCGCTCAACCACCACTTTTTACTACCACAACAATCAACCAATACACATTTGATATCTGTATGAGAGTATATAAGACTGTGAAGTCTAGCCTACAGGTTATTGAAATCCCGAACTTCTCGGGTATCTAAATATATTTCAACGGGTGCCGTATGTGACATGCGCCCAGTAAAGTTGGTAACGATGGGTGGAAAGTAGTTCCGTAACTTAACGTCGAATAAAACGTGTCAGGTAAACATTTGTGATAATTTTAATTATTTATTACGCTTTCTTTTTTTCTTAATGCATCTAAGTGTAAAAATGAGCGTAGTTGTAAAATATTTACTTTCCTAATAATTTAAAGTTTTACTTGACCGACGCACCAATAAAGTGATGAGGCCCATGTCAATGTCACTCTTACATAAGGGGGAATAACACACAACATGCATACACGAAGATCTTAAGCAGGGCTTTCAAAAGTGCTCATTTTACCGTGAACAGCCTATATCTCAAAATATACACTCCAGATACATAAATAAGAAGAGACACGAGAAATGCGCGAATTCAATTACCTGTAGGCTAGATATAAAATGTTTATTGGTTGATTGTTGTGGTAGTAATAGGCGGTGATTGGGCGCACAATTTATTACATGTTTGTTATTGGCTCATTTATCTCCAGGAAGTGTCAAACAACACGTCGACCAATTACAAAAGTAACATGAAAGTACAAGTGTGAATTCCAACTTGTCTAGACATGAAACCCCGAAATTATCGGGGTGTCTATAAATAAGTATTCAAGGACATTGCACTAAATATTTTTATAAATTTTTAATCAATAAAATAATAGGGTCACTGCTGAAAATTCCCTTAGGTACAATCAGAAAACGGTTACGCTCACTTAAAAGGAGCCGCCGCGCTATTTCGTCTCTGTGTATTTATCTACTCTGTGGCCTAACGCTTAGTGGAAGTGGTGCACTTGATGCGAGCCGTAGAGTCGCCCTTATCGCTATTGCGATTGGGAGTGCTGTAAGCCAAAAAAAATCCATAATTGTATCATTAGACTGAAATTTTTTTAACTTGTACGCATTGCATGTGATGACATTTTTCTCGAAACAAAACATTTTACACTGAATTTTTTTAAAAACAATTTGACTTCAAATCCAATTTGTTTTCTGTTTTTCTGCTTTTATATAACAAATACTAAGTACATTTTACAAATGAAAAATTTACAATGTCAACTAATGCCGTGGGCTACCTCTTGATATATACGTGATCACCAAAAATAGGCTGTTCACGGTAAAATGAGCACTTTTTTGAAAGCCCGGATTAAGATCTACTTGTACGCACGTTGTGCATTCCTCCGCCTTATGTAAAATTAACATTGCCATGGGCCTCATCACTTTATTCATGCGTCGGTCAAGTGAAACTGTTAAATTATTAGAACAGTAAATATGTCACAAAACTGCTCATTCTTATACTTAGATACATTAGAAAACAGAGAGGAAAATAAATAATTTCAGTTTGCAGAAATGGTTACTTAACACTACTTATATGGCGTTAAGATATGGAACTATTTCCCATCCATCCTTATCAACTTTGCTGGCCGCATGCCACTCAGTGCACCCGTTAAAATATTTGCAGGTCGGGGTAGTGACTTTTTTCTAAGGTTGATTTCAAGTGCTCACTTTGGCGTGAACAGCCTTTAACAGTTCATATATATAAAAAATAGTTTAAAATTTCTTAAAATATTTTAACTTTTTTTAATGGATGAATTATTATTTGGTGACTAATTACGGGCCACGTGGTAACCCACGACATTAATTAACTTTGTAACATTTTCTCATTTCTACAACCTAGTTACTATTTGTTATAATGGTTGCAGTAAAAAATATAAAAGGGAATATTTTTGATTCTAGGGAAAGTTCATTACATAGGACCCGATTAAGTTGAACAATGTTTGGTACAAACACGAAATAATTAATTTTTCGGTATTCAACAGCCTTAATATTTTCTAGCACTCGCCTCCCTTGCTCCGCCCACTATTTCATCGGGGCTTGTCGTCGCCGCCCATTAGCCGCTGCTAGCATGCCACATCTCACGGAGAGATTAGAAAAAAAATCCACGTCGACTTGCCCACTCATGCTCCTCGCAATAGCTGCGTTCCCTCGCTCACCTCACGTTACCAATTACAGCATCGGACGACACTCAAGCTGATTTTTACGTTCAAGGCTGAGAAGCTTGGCTGTGATACGGGAGACACTACCACGCGTATCAAGTGCGCCATCGCCTCTACCGCATGGCTTTCAATTGGCAAGCTGCGTCTACCTATGGACAGTGCCACCTGTTTTGACACGAATACGCCTCTAAATTTGCGGCCGTAGTGGGAGGCAATCCAGAAAACCCGATGATAACAAAATCGGGGGATAAAGTTTGGTATTGCAGCTCCGAATCTATCGTCTACATTCAAAATTCGATTAAACCACTCGATTGCCAAAGTATCAAAGAATATGTTACCGTTGAGTGAGGAATGCGAAGCATTGCGCACGAGGGAGGGGGGGGGGGAATTTTGTGTTCGTTTCGTCGCGTCTCATAACTTCCGCGCAGTATAACTGTTGACTAGGAGAAGCTACGACGCTCGTTAAAGTTTCAATCGACAACTCTCGTAATGTTCAATCGATTGCGTGCATATAAACACTTGTTAATCGTGGTAATGGTGAAATTGTTTGAGTTTAATATAAATAGTTCAGAAATGTTAACACAATGCCGGCCTATACTTGTCAAAAAGTCAAGTCGAAATACAGAAATCATATACGGTTGGAAAGATCATCTCAAAAGTAATCCAGTTATACCCATAAAACCCCATATGATCGAGTTAAGCGGTGCCTGGAACATAAAATAAACATCAAGGAGTCCGAGCGCGTCAACGTAGACGTATTAACGCAAAACAAACGGCCGTGTCCTCAACACAGCCAAACCAAATTTTTCGCGGAAAGATTCACGCGAAGGCTAGACTCCAATGTCCTTTGACATTCGTGCCGTTTTCCGTTTGTAACTGACAACGTGTCTTTGTTGGGAGACAGCACCTTACCTGAATGGGCGAAACGGAATTTGATCATTCCAACAGTGAGTGTCCGTGATTCGCGAGTAGACACCGGTAATGCATGCCAATTAAAATCATCCACTAACGAAAGTGGATATGAGCTCTAGTGTTTTGGAGTGCAAGTAGTTCTGGCACCTTTTTGCGTGAAACAGGTGGCACTACATATGGGCCTTTACAGTGGTTACAATATCATTTTACTGGCGGAATGTCTGTCACAAAGTTCAATACATGTCCCAACAATAGTTTCACAAGAATTCACAAAGAATATCTTAAGCGACAACCCTCTGGAAAAGTCGCTTCTGGCCATCTCGAATAGCTTTGATATAGTTGTAGGCCCATGTTGAAAGTTCTAGTCCGTCATAGCCTGAACTGATAGTCTTTTTTCGCGTACAAAATCATTGTGTACACAGAAAATAGTTTGTTTTACAAATGTGTATTATAATCACATTGCAAACATGTTCGCGCTAGGCAGACCTGCGTCTTAGCAGAGACTTAGGTACATATCTCGCGGTAAATGGTGACTCTTTGCTGGGATACAACGTGCTCTACGCGCGTCCAACTGTTTCTTTTATTTTTTGGCCGTGATGTATGAAGCCACTATCCCACGTCATTGCGCCAGCAGAACGTTTGTGAATGGTTTGCGAAAATGAAGCCGAGGAAAAATATTGATAATCCTATTATAAAGCGATAGACTAAGAAGAGTATTATCAAAAATATGTTTGCTGATTTTTTATTTTGCTATTTTATCGTGTATCTACCAATAGGGACAAAAAAATCTATTTTTAAACGGCCTGTACGATACACTCCACGATCTTATGTATTTCCGAGTCTCATCTTTTTGTCCATTGGCTGCTGCTTCAGTTTCCCCAAGGACAGGAGTGAGGGAAGACATTGGACGGCTCTTGACATCGAGTTCTTGAGAGCTGATGAGGGTCAAGCGAGGTGAGTATGGATCAGCGCCGGTATGAAAGGGCGGGGCAAACGGGAGATGTCCGAGAAAAACCGCCTACCAGCGGCATCGTCCGGCACGATTCCACATGCGAAAATCCGGGGGTAAACCCGCCGGAAATCGAACCCGGTTCGCCTAGGTCGGAGGCGAGTAGTCTAACTACTAAAGAACCTCGGCTTCCCACCCCCCAACCAACAAGGACATGAGGCGGCACAATTCCCGATAGGCTTATCGTAGCAGTGGCACAGGTTCGAGTGGCACGGCTGTGCCCTTTGTAATTCTCCGCGCACTTCTCTGGTTACCCCTCTTGAAGCACGGAGCCTAGCACACCTTTGGAGTGTGGGGCAAGGATTAGACGCAGAGTGGACACATATAAAAATGTATTTTTATCGACGAAATTTATTTACTTTGCACTTGTTCTTGTCCTTGATATCCACAACGCGAAACAACGACTCTCAATCATTGCGAGTCTTTTATTCAAGGACAGAGAAATTTCTGTCCTTGCGTTCTCAGGACACATTGCTAAACGTGTTTAAAATGTGCATATTTCGAGCTCTGCAGTACAACAGTCGTGACATCTCAAATCCATGGTTGTGATTGGATGAATTAACTTATTGCTAAAGACTTGAAAAATTCGCAGTTACATTACCTGCAGCCTAGACTCTACAGTCTTATGTACAATTATGCCGATATCAACAGCACATTGGTTGTCTGCTGTCATAGTGGAAGGCGACAATTGGACACCATTCTCAAGGAGGTGTCAAACACTGTGTGGACCAATGGTTGAAGTTAAATAATCCCACGTGTTTTGAAATCTATCTTGTCCCAAAATGAATCCGCGAATTCTTCAGGTCTCTACTTATTGCGAGTCTTGAATTTTGCCAGCTAATCACAAAGTTAAGCTGGAATGACTGAATTTAATTTGTTGTACAACTATGGTTAAATGAGAGCTAAAACGTGCTGTTTTTATTATAAGGACAAGAAAAAGTCGCGTGTTCCATTAACAATTTGTCGACTAAGCACAGTCAAACCTGGGCAACTACAGTGTGACGGATTTCTTTGTCTTTGAAGACTATATTTGCACGGGTATGCTTGCGTTTCTTCTCTAGTTCTTACGCTTACCTATCGTAAACTAAATGTCACACTAGTTTTAATTTTTGCGACAAAAAATTATTCATTTGTAGAAATGGGCAGGATTGACTGTATACCGCGTTACATCTGGCATGCTGCTGTGATAAAGGTCTCAGTCAACTCGCCAATTTATTGGCCAGAATCCCGCGAATAATGAAATTTGTTAGCTATGTAAGCAAGTCCGGTATAATCTGGACAAATAGGACGCTACTAAGTTGAAATGCACACTGTATTAGTAGAGCTGGTGCTCCTATGGTAAAGTATATAGACGACTTACTTGTAGCTTGTCTCAACTGCCAGAAAATATGCTTAGACCTCGTATTGTCGGCCTGTAGGCTGCACTCAACACTCCCATATATACAAGATAGTTTACTGGTTGTCGACTAGTTGCTAACCCAGTAGTACGAGACTACGTACGTAATTATTTCCTTGCAGATGTGCTAGCGATAGGTAGGCTCACCCGTATTTCGCGAAAAGATGTCACGACCAGTTGTATTTTTTAACACCCTAGCTCATATCCGTTTTCGTGATTGGATGGTTTGCGTTTTACGGGTTTACAATATCTGCGTGCGAATCACATACGTTCTGTGTTGAAGTTATTGAATTCTGATTGTTCAGTTAAGTAAGAAAATGTCTTCTCGTTGAAACACGCCTCAAATAAGCCGAAGAACACTTCTATTATGGACGTAGGGTATTAAAATCCAGTGTGGAAATCTTTTCCCGAAATTCGGGTGTCCCTAGCGATAGGGACTGGAAAATTTTACTAATTCATTTTAGGGCAAGGTAATCTTCAAGCACATGTTCATTTCAATTGTGTTTGCAATTGGAAAACAGTTTATTAGACACACTTCGGCCAATAACACACCTGAAAGGAAACAATAACCGAATACCGTGTCGCCTTGTTTGAGGTAAAACTGGTTAAACACTGGGGTTTAAGCCAATGAACAGAAAGCTGAATCTCTATAATACATAGAACAATGGATTCTAGCATACTTATCATATAGAATGCGAAGTTTTCCTGTCTCTGGCTACTGGCGGCAGGGTTCACACATCTCTTAGCTCCTCAATAGGAGTTGGTAGCGTCTGTGAGAGGCAATCGGACCAGCCTGTAATGTGTGTAAGGCGTTGCCTGGTGGGTTTGTGTTGACTATGGGAAGCACACTTTCTCCTCGCCCTGCTCACGGTCACTGAGTGTGTCATTCGCTAAGGCCTAGTTGGAGTATGGTTGACTGCGGGAAGCCTAGTCTGGCTCTACTCCTGGGGGATTCCGTCGGGAGGCTTAAGGCGTGGTGGGAGACTAATTGACCGAAAGGGGAACTTGCTCACTCTGTTTAGTCTCTTTCGGCGTCTCTGGCGACTGGGAGGAGTCAAGGTGACAGCTGATCTGAGAAGTGTCGGAGCTATTGCCAGTTAAAGAAATGGAGAGTAAGCTTATACCTGGAACCGGAAAGTCCTAGTGAAGCGTCTCATATAGATTCTCATAGTTCAAGGGAATCCACTACCTCTTCATGGTACCACTGGGTAACCTCGAAGTACCAAGGTTAGCAAAAGTGGGAAACTCCCGGGCGTTCCCTATGCCATGTTTACTAAAAGGGATATCTGCCTCCCTGGCTAAGCTTGAATCTTGAGCAATCAAGATGGTGGTGCCTGGTGGTGGGCAAGTCGTCTCCTCAACGGCCAGACCATTGGGTCACAACAAAAATTTCAAAGTGAATAAATTCAATTATATGGTAATGGACGAGACTTTCTACGGTAAAGACAGTAGTCGGGACACCCATGCGTGTCATGCAAACACAGAAGGAAAACGGGCTGACCCAAATGACAAAAGTTCACAGATTTCCTCTGGTGGGGATCGAGAACCATGGGGGAGGTGAGCTGTTATATTCTCCTTGTAATGGAGAAGTGCTACTACCCGCTTTGCCTCGTCCCCCCGCAAATGCCCTGGTCAGTTTGAGGTATGGAAATATTTGTGAAGGTGGTAGATGGGTTTTCTCTCGACAAAGTAGAATGCCCAAAATTGAGCTAAGGTCAGGTGGCAGCTTGCCGAAATTCTGTTATGGCATCTGCAACATGAATGGAACCCCGCGGGATGGCCTAGGGCTAAGAGGGGCTAAGACTTCAAAATCTGTACATCTACAGCTTCTCTTAAGCAATTGACCGGGTTAATTTGTGTGAAAACAGACTTACATAAACGAGCCAATCTATATTTATTTTCCTGTTACTAACTGTCCCTGATTGTCAATCAGAAAGGTAATACGTGTAACAAGTAAATTAATCCGATCACGAAAATCGATACAAGCAAAAGCGCCTTGGAGTAAAACTGCTCCTGACATCTTATCGCGAAAAAAGGTGCACGCAGCTATTGATGAATACTGAATTATTTGTGGCTTCATTTTGGAGATAAGCTAAACGTGAAACACCCGTATGTTTTTGTTGTTTCGTAGTTGGACCACCGCCTGTTTTAATGTCCTAAAATACTCTTAGCAAATAACAAAGGCGTAACAAAGCACCCGGACAATCACTGCCTCCTACTCACGTAGCAAACAGCCAATTAGAAGATGGCATGTGCTTGGTGATTGAAACTTGGGTGAAGTGTAGGCTACACGTCACTGAAGTGTGGAATTATTTCCATATCCAGCTGTTCACAGAGTCCTGCAAGTCTTGGCTAACAAACTATAATTCCAATAAAAAAGTACAGGTAACATATGCGTGTTTGCAGTGTAATTAGTTCTTAAATAAGTCATGAATTTTTCCGGTCCTATAATTAGAGGAGGGCTGTGGTGGCTGAGCGATTAGCTTACTCCCCTCCCACTTAGCCGAACAGGATTCAATCCCCGGCCGAGTCACTCCCGGAATTTTGCATGTGGGAATCGTGCCGGAAGATGCCTCTGGTCAACGGGTTTTCTCGGGGGTCTCCCGTTTCCCCTGCCCTTTTAATTTCAGCGCTGATCCATACTTACCTGAATTGCCCTTAACGGCTCTGAAGACATCGACGTTGACGTCAATAGCCGCCCAAATCTCTTCACTCACTCACATTAATTAGAGCCACAAGTATTTCGTGGATTGCTATGTCAGCAGGCTAGCTAGACTTCGTAGGAATGTTTACACGAGCCAGTATCGTTGGTTTACTGACTGCTTCCACTGTGCGAAGTGATTGTACACAAATGTTCAAGACTCAGTCTAACTACTGCTTCCTGGCTGTTACTTGCTCACAGTTACACAGCGCGTGTATACCTACACAACTGTCGTCCAGGCATAACAATAGGACAATATAACAGGAACTTGCAGCCTACCCGGCCATAGGCTGAATCCGCGAAATAATCGAGGCTCTGTCGATAATTTATTTATGGATTTAATCTAGTATGAAAAATATGTCACATGTTTAAGCCATTTTGTCATGCATTACATTTTCATGCATTTCCGGAAAATACTTTGACGCCGTCCGCGGTCAGCAGCAGTGACTAGCGCTTGTCGACCCGCGCAGCCCACCATCTCGAGGACAATGCAAGAACTATCACGACGCAGAGGGCAGGCAGGCCACGCAGTCCTTTACCGAAGGCCAACACTTCCCAGTGCCATAAAGTGAATCATAACAGCGACTGTTTAATTTGCAAAGGGGCATCTTTTAATTACCAATGTTAATTAAAGGGTCCAGTCTCTTAAAATAAACCCCACGTTAAAGTAAGAGGCTACAAATGAGTGTGGCAAAATCCTACGGTAAATCTAAACATAACGAAGGTGCAAACAGTGAGGTATGTGGATCTCAGTAATCCCGTAACATATTGGAAAAGCTAATTAGTACATCGTAATGTCCACATTAAATTCATGTAGAATAAAGTAATGAACTAATTTTATTCCGCAAAAAAAATGAATTTTTTTACATTGACTTGTTGACACCAGCAGTGCTAACTGCCATGCTCGAACTGATTTCCGCACATGCTGGATTTCAATACCCTACGAGCGTACCAGCTGCTTCCTTTTGCTTATTGGTGGCTTATGTCTGTCAGAAGAGATTTTCTTAGTTGACTGTCCAATCAGAATTACGTTTCTTCGATACTGACCGTCCGTGATACGCAGGCAGACAGATACGGCGCGTAACAATTCAAACGATCCAATCACGAAAGTGGTTCTGAACTAAAAGGCGTTAGAGTACAGCTCGTTCTGGAATCTTTTCGCAAAAAAACAGGTGTCCATAAGTATCGGGGTAACCTAATTATGATTGGCCAGTCAATTAAGAAAACGTCTGTTCACAGAGACACGCCACCAATAAGTAAAAAAAAAATATAAAAAATAAAAAAATACGGCTGTAACGCTCGTAAGTTGTTAAAATATAGCATATGCGGAATTTCTTTTTCTCGATATTCGATTGCTCATTCTAATAGATGTACTCCATACTGTTTGTTGACTGACGCGCTTCATCAAGTGAAATTTTAAAAACTAATTTTTGGGACAGTTGAAGAACAATAAATTTTTGGTTCAACAAACATTAAAAATAAAAAAATGTTAACGTTAAGAGATGTGATCTCTGGTACCCGACGACTTATCTATTGGTCAAAATAAAAAGAAAATGACATAGTTACACCTATCAAAAAATTATTTAATGTCAATATGTAAATAAAAGAAAGTAAATTTAATATACAATACTATTGTGGTCAAGTAAAAATTTGAATACAACTATAAAAATATGCAATACTCTTTATGACTGAAAATGCTGTGAATAGTGAATAGAGCTATAAATGTTAAGAAAAGTGAGTTTTTTACTTAAGCTTGTCCTTGTTTCACATATATATATAAAACTGTCGAATTGTGACCTCAATGTTATTAAATTTACACCATCAGTGTACCCATTGCTAGGGCCACTGATTTTTCGTGAAATCGGAGCACACAGTACACCTCGGTCGTTGTAATTAATACCTCCATTGGCTGCTGGTGTCGTTTCCGCATTTGATTGAGCCACTAAGGACTCCGTAACTCCGACACTATAGCTTCGTGATTAGTGCGTGAACAGTTGACACGGACCAGAAAAAAATCAAAACAGCTGGACGAGCCCACAGTGCTGTCAACTTAATCTTGACTCGAAATATTTTCGTGAAATATCTCTGCCCCTACCTGTTGCCAATTCATGACTTTGATGTAATAGTCAACACGGGCGAGCACCCCTTACTTTCTTCCTGTAGTATACTCTTGTTTTCCTAGGAACCTAGATCACACTTTCCGTCTATGCGCTACCTTCTGTCAAAACGAGGGTATCTAAGGTTGCTATCATGATGGTGGCACATAACAGTTTTAAACATTCCTAAGCAGTTTATAAATAATAAGGAAAAACAACTCAATTAACGCTTTCCTACACTCGCTGAAAAATAACTACGTAATGACTCATTAATCATGCAAAGAATATTGAGCAATGCGCAGAATAGAGCTTTTAAGTTTGGCACAAGAATGTAAATTCTCAGAATATTTCATGCATTTTCTTTCTGAACTGGCTTGATGGTCGATGGTATAGGGTGTTCATGATAAAGTGAGCACTTTTGAAAGCTCTCTCATTTGGAATAGTAGTTAGACACACTCGAATTTCGCGAATAGATTTCACGACCAGTTGTATTTCATAACACTTTAATTCTGATCCACTTTCTTGATTGTATTATCTGGGTGCTGCGCGCCGTAGTTGTCAGCCCACGAATCACAGACGTACAATACCGGAGTAACCGAATTCCGATTGGCCAGTCAAGTGAGGAAATGTCTTCTCACAAAGACACACTGCCAATAAGCGAAAGGAAACCGCTGGTATGCCCATAGGGTATTGGAATCTAGCATGTGCGGAAATCTTTCCACGAAATTCGGCTCTCTCTAATAATAGTCCTTAAATGCATTTTATTTCAGCCTTGGACGTTAACTTCCGAGTTGGGCGGAATATACACACTCTGTTTATTAATCACATTGATATATTTATATAATAAAGATGGTTAAAGGATACAAAATTTCTGAAAGTAAAAAGTAAGTAGGGCTTCAAAAGTGCTCACTTTACCGTGAATAGCATAGCATGTCTCACGCGGGGCGCTACGTGGAAGCGGCGCGAGCAAGAGGCCAGCGCACGGCCGCTGAGCACGCAGCCCGCACACGCTGTCGAAAAAGGAATGGGCAGGGGCTGCGAGGGGTGGAAAAATGAAATAAGCAGCGGGGGTGGAAGAGGGGAGAAGAGAAAGCTGGGAGAAAGAAAGTACTGGTAGCAGACATGACAGGCCCAGGGTCCGAGGAGGCCCAACAAAAGAAGACGGCGGGATCTTTTCTGCAGTCCGTTTATCGTTTTTCCCCTTGGCCCCCGCCCAGGGCAGGGCGTCCACACCCTCCGCCCCCTTCAGGCCAGCCCCGCGGTCAACTGGCCGTCAGCTGTCCGCGCCGCTCTAGTGCCGGGCTCCGAACCACGGGCTGCTGTCCGCCGACATCCAGGCCACCCAACCTGCTAAGGCCGGCGAGCGAACGCTTGCTTGATGTTCGCACTGCAATACGTACAGCATGTAGCAAAACAAACTATAGGGGTGTTCGCGTGGTTTACTATTCTGCTAGTTTATTGCTATTTCTCTGCTAGTTGCCGCTCGTGTTGCTGGAAGCACTTTTTAGTATACTGTTTGGTTGGCAGTAGGAAATTCTTTTTTGTGGTATAAAAATCAGCTATTTCAGCTCTTGCTCGCCGAGGTACAGCAGAAATATCAAAACGAGCAAGGTAGAAAAAAAAATTGCCTCCAAAATAAAATTATAAACGCCGAAGTGTGTTGAGAGAGACGATTGCAAATAGTAATTTTCTTTTACGCAGATTGACGAAGAGAATATGTTTGGTTATCCTGTGAGAAGTGCAGAGAAGAAATGAAAATAACTAAGACACGTTTTTCCTCGAAAGTAAGTTATCTTTCGTGGTCAAAATTTTTGATATACGCAAATTTCACAGAGGCAGTAATGATTATAAACATTTTAAAAATAAAATTTCGTTTATTTATTTTTGGTACATTTACTGCTGTTAGTGGTTCGTGTCGTCCTGCCGAGAGTAACTGCTGGTTTTGCTACTTTTCTGCTAGTGAAAAATAACGCTTGCTCTCAGAGAGTCGAAAAAGCATACCACGCGAACAAACCTTGTATTCCAAAACACTGCACGGTTGTTTAAAGGCTGTTCACGATGACTGAGTGAGTGAAGAGATTCGAACGGCTCTTAACATCGATGTCTTGCGAGCTGATGAGGGTGATTGAGGTGACATGGAGCAGTGCCGGAATGAAAGGGCGGTGGAAACGGAAGATCCCCGAGTTAACCCGCCGACCAACGGCATCGTCCGGCACGATTCCTACGTGCTGGAATCCAGAGTGACCCAGCAGGGGATAGAACCCGGATCGCCTTGGTGGGAGGCGAGCAGGCTAACAGCTCAGCCGCCATGGCCCCCTGTTCACTTCTGAAGCGAGCACTATTGAAATCAACCTTAGAGGAAACTCACTGCCTCTGTCTCATATATTTTGACGGGCGCACTGTGTGACATGCGCCCAGCAGAGTTGGCAATGTTGAATGCGAAGTAGTTCCATATCGTAACGTCGAATAAAAAGAGTTAGGTAACCATTTGTGGTAGCTAAAGTTATTTCATTCGCTTTGTATTTTTTTAATGCTTATAAATGACATTTAATAAATGTTACGCGTCTGCATACGTTTTACAGTTCCTCCATTGTTCTCTGAAGCATTTTTTTTTATCATTAAAATTGTTTAAACGCGTTTTTCACGGTCATTTTTAGGTACAAACGTTCCGGTACAAAACATTAAAAAAAAGAATAGGGACGTGCATTAAAACCTTTATTTTTATTATTACGTCATAAAATGGTAGGGTGTCCGCTGAAAGTTTCATAGAAGCGCGTTATCGAAGGCAAGATTGCACGCCAGTTCAGTGCTTTGCGCGTAGAGGCGATGAGAGAGTTGCTACGCATGTCTCGGTCACCCTTAGCGCTCCCACGCTTTTAGCCCTCAGACGTGCAACATTCCTTCAACCAGGCGGCCACCTCAAGGGCGCTTGGACTCGTAGCAGAGTGTTTGAAATTCGCGTTTATTTACGGAACCATTAAACGTGTCCCCATCATGCAGATGTACTAAAATAAAACACGCTTCAGGCGAGGTACTTATAATACTCTCAAAATATCGTGTACATTATAAATGCTATTTTCGAGCCCTCCAACATAGCAAAAAACGGCTTTTTCGTACTGCTGTATCTTATAATATACTGGTTGGGAACATGTGAAACTATTATAGGGACCATGCCTCAAACGCGCTATAAATCTCCAAAGTAGGCGGCGCCTTAAGGACGCTGCCTAGTGCGGGCTAAGGCGTGTTTCGCCTTCATTTCACCATATCGCTTTCAAACACACACACTTAGTGGCTTCCGAAGAGAAGTCAAATTAATAATGGAGTGTGTTTTCAGTGAGTCTGTAAATGTTAATTTACACGCAAATTTTAGGGAATTAAAAATTTGAGAAAAAAGGTTTATTTTTATAGAAATGGAGAAGCCTGTAACTTGTTAATACATTTGTTTACTACAGTATTATCAACCTTGACTGTCACAATACATTACCACCCTCTCCTTGGTAATACGCAATACATCCGCATGTCATTAAATTTTGTTAATACAACTCATCCGGACTAACACGTGGCACATGACTTTTCACGTCTAAAGTGCAATGAGCGTTATTCGTGTCCCACTAGCTTATCGCTCAGACACACGTCGTGTAAATTTGTGTATTGCCTACCTCTCAGGCGACTCACATTCTGTTTGAAATTCCCGCGTGGATTTTCAGAAAAGGGTTCATATTAGAGAGACAGACCAGGTGTTCTTCTATGATAAGTTAGACACGCTGATTCATAATTTGTCTTAAAACATCGTTCATAGCTTAGTGTTAAAAATATTCATGCAAACATAGGGTGGCAACCCCTATTTGCACAAATAAAGGAATGATATTAACATCCGCGTTTTCAGCGTTGTTAGACCTTCATTACGTACTTATAACTTCATATAGGCTTTCACGGTAAAGTGAGCAGATTTGAAAGCCCTTTCATTTGGAATAATAGTAAGAAAATATTTTTTTATTTTAGCATTATATGTTAACTTCCGAGTGCGGTGAAATATACACCCTATGTTTATTACTAACGTAGCAAGATGTATTAAAAAAGTTGGTTTAGGGATGATAAAATTGCTGAAAGGAAAAGGTAAAAAGGGCCTCAAAAGTGCTCAATTTATTATGAACAGCATATAGCAATCATTATCTGATATTCGAAACCAAAATCATTTCAAAGCTAGTTTTTGCGGTGCATAGCCCCCTTAATAATCCCTATCTCTTGAAACATAAAAAACATTCCAGAAGCCACGTGTAGCAATTAAAAACATTTAAAACGCTCAAACATTATTAGAAACTGAAAAAGTAACGGGCGTTTTTAGCTTACTTTCCGAAGGAAATATAGGCTTAAGCAATCAGCTGAATGTCTGTCTGGAATGTACTTGAACCTCTCTCCTAACAACTTTTAAACCAGTTAACAGAATCTCACCAAACTCAGTCCAAATATAGAATTGAGCAAATACAGCTGACTTTTGAAGTTTTCGATTACGCCTGGCACTTATATTCAAAATGGCGGCAATGTAACAATTTGAAGCAATATGATATATCTCGGGAAGTATCCAACCAATTGAAACCAAATTTGGTATGCTGATAGTGAATGATAAACATGGAATTCACAAAACAATTACTTTATCGGTCGGCCATTTCGGAAGATAGTGAAATACTAAAAAATAAACTTGTAGACCATACTAGCACTTGCCATTTAAATTTGCAAGTCACTTATTTTCAAAATGGTAGCAATATAAATGTTTTAGGTTTCATTTACTCTATTTACTGTAACATTTGACCAATTTAAACCAAACTTGATATTCTGAATGTTTATATTACGAGTATCAAATGCGTTAGTACGTAGCCACTTTTCCCGCCCTTTTGTCAGATAGTGTCATATGAAAAATAAATTTTCTGTCGTATCTCGGGGAAAAAATCAACTGACAGTAACAAAATTTTGCAATAAAACACTGCTGCAGTAAGTCATGTAAACTGGCATGTCTGAGTGGGTCTGATAATTATTTTCCAGTTGGTGGCCATATAAAAATTTTATATTCATTTCCCTAAATATTTACGATAGCATATAACAAATTCCAACTTAATATTGTATGTTATCATTATTCATTACAACCACCAAAAGCGTCTACGCAGAGTCTCTTTTGTCCACTTTTGCACACGATTAAATCATGTTTTGTAATATCTCGGTAAACAATCAACCGATTGGTACCAAACTCTCGGCAAACAAGCAATACTACAGAAGACTATGTAAACTGATGATTTTTGTAAATTGGCTACACACGTCTTATTTGCAAAATGTCAACTTTACTTTGTACGCAGGCAGTATATCGAATAAGTCTACACTCTGCGTCTTTTGTCCGTCGTTCTGTAAGGTAATGCTACACGAATAAGTAAATTTTTGTCATACCTCGGGAATCAATAAAACCCATTTCGTACCAAATTTTACAACATGAAGTACTATGATCGGCCGTGTAAACGGACATGTTTTATGTGGGCCTGACACTTATCAAAATTGCGGCGATATAAATATTTTAATTTAGTATTCCAATACACAACCGCTATGCTCTTCGTTAATGAAGATAACACCACGTGAGAAAATTTAGCTTTTGTGCCATATGCCGGTGATAAATCTAACTATTACGGCCGAATTTCCACACAATTTTAATGATACAGTAGGACACACAAACTTACACGTTTTATTTCTGTATTGCACTATTTAAAATGAGACAACTGTATAAATCATGTGGTTGAGATAAGTTACACATATCTGCTAAACACTATAACCAGTTTGAATTAAACTTTGTGTACTGAGAGAACCCATTAGAAACATAAAACATTCTTATAATAGACCCCCTTTTGACCATCTTTTTGGAAGATATTGCCTGGTGATAAATTTTACATTTATGCTATATCTTGGGAACCTACCAACTAATTCCCACCAAAATTTTCACTTAAGATGTAATTACATAATTTAAATGTGTGAGATTTTTTTTTTTCAAAATGACATATATATATATATATATATATATATAATACAGATAAGTTTGTCTTATCTATTAAGTAATTTGAAAAATGTTGAACAAAACTTTGTACGCTGACTACATCCAGTAGAAGCATAATAAATGCCTAAATAGAGCTAGTTTATAGGATTTTTCTGCAATAACGCGAAAAGATAAGATAAATCTTTTATACTATATCCCGGGAAACAGTAAACCAATTTTGACCAATTTGTGCACACAATTAGTAGGGCCACCTGATTTCGCGAAGAGATTCCAGGACTAATTGTACTAAAAAAAAAAAAAAAAGAGCTCAGATTCACTTTTGTAAATGGATTATTTTAACTGTCACGCATTGCCGGTGTCTGGCGAATCACGGACACTCAGCGTTACCTAGTTCTGATTGGCCCAGTCAAGTAAGGAACTGTCTCCCGACAAAGACACGTGACCAATAACCAAAGGAAAACTGCACGTATGACATAGGACGTTGGAATCTAGTCTTCGCATAAATCCTTTCGCGAAACACAGGTGGCTGTAACAATTAGTGCTGCGTTGGGCCATTTAAATTACGCTACACGATTTAAGTGATTCTTAAACGTGTTTTCGAAATTATGTTCCTGTGCAAATTTGAGGGTGGTAAACCGAGTCTACCGAAACTTTAGACTGGTCACAATCGAAGTCGATGCTCCGAGTTCTACCTTCGTAATGTAGCTGGCGGCATGCGCTCGTATGATACGATGTGTTCTGTGCTCGAGTACCGAGTGAAACGCGTGTGTATTTGTAATTGCCTTACGTGTATCACATTGTTTTGTCCGGTTCAATATCTAATGACAGCGCTGTCAATGAGACGTCGAACCACCTACCATTTAACTTTTTAAGAACTACATCAAAATTATTTGCGTCCATGTAGACGAAAGTAGGACATTAGTAGGGACAGGTATTTCTCGCGAAAATATTTGTGGTCATGCTAGACTTCAATATCCTATGTCCACAACCACAACTTCCTTTTGTTATTGGCTGCGTGTCTACGGGCGAAGACGTGTTCTTATTTGACTGGGCCAATCGTAATAAAGTACTCCGATACTGAACGTCCCTGATTCGCTGACAGACACTTGAGGCATGTGACATTTAAAATCATCCAACCACGAATGTGCATATGAACTAAAGGCAATAGCTATATAATTTTTTACAGTATTATTTTATTATTTTTAAGAATTTTCTCATACTCTGATAAGCACCCTCATCATGTTGAAAATAATCATTCTTCTCTTTTTCCGTGAATGCATCGTTAGTTCTGAGAACTTAACATTAAGTAAGTTATTGAAAAAAAACACGTAGTGTACGTAATTAATGAATGATTTCTGGAAATTTCTTAAGGAAACTTTTCCAATTTCAAGAACTGTTTATCTGACAGTGTAGGCAGTACAGTCAGTGACCAAAATGGAGACAGCGGCCCGGATATAACTTTGCATATCAATAAATCGTACTGCGCACATAAAATTTCTGAAACATTTGATGCTGATGTTTCTGTCATGCACAGATGCTTAATATATAGGCTTTTCGCAGTATTTCCAATCTTATGGAATCCAACCTCTGAAAAATCACCCCACGTATGACGTGTTTGTTTCCTAAATACGCTGTGTATCACAAGCAGAGCAGTACGTTATTTTTGGTTTGAATGGAAATTTTACTTACTTTTTATCCAAAAATTATATTACGGCATTTATAATTTCTTGAAATCTAAAAAAAAAAAAAAAAGGATAATAGGTGTATCGGTAACTCCTGGTAATAAATAGTTCTCATGCAAAATATTGTAAAATTAGTGTGCACAAATGCGGCATGTTGTCCCTTTGGTGATATTTCCTAGACGTAGTTAAGTTTTGTTAGCATGAGGCGGAGTAATGGCCAAACGGTAGAACTTGACCAGGCATTTCGAGAAGTTGAAAGTAATAATCCCGCGACGTGTACACGTCTGTCAAGCACAGTTGCGGAAGGTTAAACACTTTGAGTTGTGCTAACATTGACTGACATTCGAGACGAACCAGAAATGGGGGGCGCCTACAATAACCTCCGTCGGAACACCAGTTATGTTGGTCTACGCGGTCTCGCTCATTATCGTGGCACTGGTATTTACATCACGAGATACTAAACTGTCCTGTGCATCGTTAATTAGTGCCTGGTCGTTAGTCGATAAAGGTGCCGATTTGGCGCTGACGCAGTGAAGACTCCTTCATGTATAAAAGGATTTACAATCGATCCTCTGAGGAGTACCCACGTATATACTCGGCGCTATGTTTGTATTGAGATTTCTTCGCTCTTGAAAACACATCTGTCAATTTTATAGTTTTGCTTTTTCGCCGGACGTAATCGGAATCGAAAAAATAAATTATAACTAATCAGCAAACAGTATTTCTATTTTAAAAAATAATAAAACCGTTCTTTTAAATAATTTTTCAAACGAACCCGCTGGATTGTAAAACCTGTTACATCTCTCGCGACACATTTATTGGCACATATTCTGCGCCCGACTTCATTGACTGCGGCCAGTACTGCAGTGGAGAACATAGGCAGCTCGCTTCAACCTTGTCTTCAGTGCCGGTAAATAGGTGCCGTACTCAAAGGGTTAATAGTGGAGTAGAGAGATTCGGGTGGCTCTTAACATCGAGGTCTTGAGAGCCGATGAGGGTGACGTGAGGTGATTACGGAGCAGCGCTGGAATGCAGGGTTAGGGAAAATGGGAGACCCCCCCCCCCCCCGAGAAAACGCCCTGACCAATGTCATCGTCCGGCACGATTCCCTCATGCCAAAATCCGGGAGTGGCCCGGCCAGAGAATGAACACGATTCGCCTTGATGGGAGATATCAATGGCATTTATTGTTTTATCCAATATAGAGCACACGTCGTAAGACACTTGTATACGTGACTTCTGCGCGTGTGCTACTTTAACTCTGTCGGGCATGTTCTGGAACGTACTGTAATTTTAATAGTTGCAACGAACAACATTCTTGCTTGGAACCGGTACTTCTACATATGTAACAATGGTTTTCCGAAATCACTCCATGCGAATGCTGGGATCAGTGGCGTAGCCAGGATTTGTGTTTAGGAGGGGGGGTGGGGGCACTTGAGAATTTCATAAAGGAACACATCAATATCCCCAATAAAGGGGGGGGGGGGGTCCTAGGGCCCTCCCCCGGGAAAATTAGAATTTCAAGGTGCAAAGTGGTGCTATTTGTGCACTTTTCGTAACTAATCATTGAATATACCGCCGGTAGAAATATATCTATTTTTGAAGACAAAATTTTTTAAGATTAGGGACGAAAAGTGCCTTCTGGCTACGCCCCTGCAACGAGTAAAACAAATAGAACACAAAATATCAACATCCCAATTTAAAAAAAAAAACATTAAAAAGTTAAAAGCATCAAACACTGCATAAAATGAAGTCCGCAATAAAGAAATTAACCACGTGCTAATGTTTCTTTGGTCACTATTTTGCCTAAAACTTTTAAATTAGCAGCATTCTTGTGTTCTTTTTTGCGAGTTTCTCAAGCAATATATCTTCATTTAATGATATGCTGAGGTAGGGCTTAATTACACGTGTCGAAAGCTCAGAGGTTAAACTTCTACCCGACGGTTGTACTTTTCTCCTACCCCTTACGGAAAGTGCCCAATCCAGCAGTGAACGTGTGATTTTTTGCCGTTTTAAACAATTTTTTCCTCTTTAAATGAGCGTAATATGCTAAAAGTGAACCAGTACAGTAGTAGATACTTGGTCTGTGTTTCTTTTGCCCAAAATTTGTATTCCTACAACGCTTATTTACCGAGAAAAGCGTAAACGCGTAAACATGAATTTCACAGAAAATCGGTTGGCACTATATCCTCTTAAGCACGATATAATTCTAGCATCCATCAGACTAAGCACTGTAGTAAAGGTTACATCCCTTTGTCATTGATCAGATTATTTAAATTTGAAAAAAAAAAATAGTGTTTTGCGAAAATTTGTATAATTAAGTGGTTCGCGTATCTTCAAATGTATAACTTCAAAACAGTATAGATATATATTTTAAAAATATTGCGATTTTAATTTTCGCGTTGGGGGGGGGGGAGGGGCAACCCCTTCGCCACCCTGGATACGCCACTGGCTGGGTTCCTAACGAAGGCCATGGCCAATTCCGTCCCAATTATTACCCAATCCCTCTTTCCTGTGAAAATTGCACCGTCTCTAATGACGTCGCTGTCGAAGAGACGTTAAATCCAATTACCTACCTACCTACCTATATACGTAACCCTTTCAAATCCATTTTAATTTATGTTTTATTGTGTAGAACATAAACAAAATTGTGATACGTGCTGTACTTAAGTCGACTGAGCAGTACAGACCAAAAATACGTACATGGGAGAAATATACACAGTCGTCAGAGACATAAAAACACTCTCGAGTTTAATGACCAGCAGGCTAGGTTTTATGTACAAATATACCGCTATCAACTGCACATTGGTTGTCGGCTGTCACAGTGGAAGGCGACAAATGGACACCGTTCTCCAGGAGATGTCAAACACCGCGTGGACCAATGGCTTAAATTATATAAGCGCACTTGTTTTGAATTCTAGCTTGTCCCAAAATGAATCCGCGAATTTTTTCAGGTCTCTAACAATCGTGTACATTGGGTCTGAATTGGCTATGGTTGTGTCATATATCGAAATGTACAAAAAAGTATTTGTGTTTACTGGTATTGGCAGAAGCTGCGTATGAGACTACGGGATGTAGTCTAATCTGTGAATGCCATCACCTACCACACGAGGGACTTTCGCTGTTTTCTGCTGTGTACATGTGCATCAATTAAACCACACAGAAACTCAGTATACAGAAGCGAATTGTCGTGGCGGCTCCTTTGATATGCTACAACTTAGTCGTTCATTGGCAGCGCCAAACTGTGCAAACGGGCTGTTGTTCTGATTGGTTGTTGCACGTTACACTCTAAAAATTTTAGTGTACTTGAACAAGAAAAATACTTGGAAGCCCAGTTGCCAAGAAAATCCTGTGTAAAACTACAAATATTTTTTTTGTTAAATCCGCGAAACATTTATAAGTAATATTACAAATGATAGCCTTGTGTTACAAATGACATAATTGAAAAGTGTATATAAAATCAATTTTTTCCTTC
This sequence comes from Dryococelus australis, assembly GCA_029891345.1. Taxonomy (NCBI): domain Eukaryota; kingdom Metazoa; phylum Arthropoda; class Insecta; order Phasmatodea; family Phasmatidae; genus Dryococelus; species Dryococelus australis. The sequence continues at coordinate 295,642,104 of CM057009.1, read as the reverse complement.
TACAAAACAAATGTGATAAATTGATAACAGAGAATAACTAAAATTTTTTTTCCAAATATAATTTACAAGAAAATGCAATCACTTTACCAGCACGGGAACTAGAACCCACGCCCCTTATATTATTAAACGCCACACTCAATCACAAGACCAACTTGATTTATGATCTTAGCGTTTATTTTTACTGTATTATATATATATATATATGTTCAAGTATCTACAAAATAATAATGAAATTACTTGGTTTAGGAGAATACGTACATTTATTTCATTTTGAGTTCTGTTGTTGAGTTAAGTGATTTGGATAGTTCTTAATAACAAAGTATTAACAGCCTATTTAAGAGTCCTGTGTAGCTAAGAAACATAAACAATTGAGAGTCGATGAGGGTGAAATGAGAACCACGAGAAAAACCCGCCGATCAGCGGCATCGCACGGCACGATTCCCACTTGCGAAAATCCGCGAGTGGGCCGGCCGGCGACTGAACCCGTTTCTCCGTGATGCGAGGCAAGCAGTACGAGAAAACCAGCAAAGCCTGTGGCATCGCCTGGCACGATTCTCACATGCCAAACTCTCTGAGTGATTCTGCTGGGAATCAAAACCTAGCTAGGCTTAGGTGGTGTAGTATAATCATTTTACCACCTCGGCCCCTATCGCGGTCTTGAAGTTTCTTGCCTGGTTCCCGAGGTCAACCGCCCCCAGTCATATGTCGCCGATATAGATGTGCGAGCCGTAGATCCCGCTCCAACCGATCTCCGCGCATTGTAGGAGGCTATGCAGAGGTCATAGGTCATTATGACTCCCGACCTCTTCCGGTGTCATGTGGAGTCATCACGCAAGGGGCTGTTACAAGCCACACTATTAGGCAGGTGTGTATCTCATAATTCAACTGCCCATGAGTGTATTGTAATATTTTAGCAACGTTCACAATCGAAAGGGACTGGAAAATTTCGCGACTTCATTTTGACGGACTTCAAATAAATGAACATAACTTTTATGTTTACCACTGAACCACAGATTATTAGACGCAATCCAAGGTGAACTCTGAGCAAATAACATGCCTGCAAGGAAACTAGCTCCGAATCTCGTGTCACCTGGTCTAAGGTAGCACTGGCTACACTGGGGTAGCAGCCAATGAACAGAGAGCTAAGGCTCGAAAATACATAGCATGGAGTCCAGCATACAAATAGTTTAAAACGCGACATCTTCCGGTCCTTAATAATTAACAGGGACAGGTGTTTTTCGTGAAAATATTTATGACGATGCTAGACTTCTATACCATATGTCCACAACCATGACATCCTTCGTTTATTGGCCGCGTGTCTACGTGAGACGGCATGTTCTTATTTGACTGGGCGAATCGTAATAAAGTACTCTGATACTGAACGTCCATGATTCGCGGGCAGACACTTGAGGCACGTGTGATTTAAAATCACCCAACCACGAAATTGTACATGAACCAAAGTGTTTTCGAATACAACAGGTCTTGAAATCGTTTCGCGAAAAACACCTGTCCCTATTAATCGACAATCCTGTCGACGGCCGGGGAACGTGGCGCCGTTGGTCGCAATTGGGAGCATTCTGTGCTAATATAGTATGTTCCCGGTACCTTTGCAATGTTTTAATCAAACCTCTGAAAAATCACCCCTCTAAGACGTGTTTGGTTGTTTCCTCAAATGTAATGTATTGAATCAAGCGTTTTATATACGTGTCTACATTAAAGTGTCTTATTTCTGAATAAATTGAACATGTACTTATTTTTAAATGTGAATTTTAATATTTCACTTATAGTTAATATGAATAAAAACATAGAGAAAACAGATGTGTTGCTAAGCCAGCAAACTTCTCAAAAAAGGCTAGACTTAGCTAATTGTCTTCTTTTTTCATTGTGTGCTTCCAAACATTGGTAAATATTTCCGCATGTCCACAGAAAATTTCAAGGAAATAAATCTATATTTCCTGTAGCTTCGGGTTTCGGGGACAGACAACGCCGAATCTATACGAATCGTACTTCGTCGCTCTGACCAGAGAAAATTACCGCTTCTGCGGCGACTAGGATATCCACACGTCCATCAGAAATCTCAATGCAGCAACAGGCATATGTAACAGTTATAAACTGGTAAAATATTCAAATATTACCAGAAACTGAAAAAGTGACGTAGGTTACATTTCTGTAAATAACACACTTATACCCAATATAAGAGGCCGTAGGGAATGGGCCACAGTCTTAAAAAATCGATTCGTATTCAAATATCACTACTGAATAAAATATATGAACAGTAATAAGTTTATTTTTATACACAGCGTAACGACCACGTGACGAAAATTATATATATATATATATATATATCTATAACCAGAAGGAGATAAAAAAAATAACAAGCAAATTTACAGCGAAGTTCAGCGAATTCATGGGAAGTTCTCTCTCTCTCTCTCTCTCTCTCTCTCTCTCTCTCTCTCTCTCTCTCTCTCTCTCTCTCTCTCTCTCTCTCTCTCTATCTCTCTCTCTCTCTCACACACACACTATATATATATACGTATATATAAACCAGAAGGTGATAAAAAAACAAACAAGCAAATTTACAGCGAAGTTCAGCGAATTCATGGGAGGTTCTGTGAAATCTGCAAATTTGCGTAAAGTCCGTTACTGAATAAAAAAAGCGTTCGTAACTATACAGAGAGTTGAGAATCATTTTTCAACTATCACTTTCCCGTCAAATTAAGGATTTAAAAAAACATATGCAGCTTGATGCCATTTCCCATTAGACTGGATTGATCGTCTGTGTGTCACGCCAATGTGAAGTGTTCGTTATTATAGGCTGTTCACGGTAAAATAAACACTTTCGAAAGACCTGCTTAAGATCTACTTGTATGCACATTGTGTATTCTTCCGCCTAATGTTAAAGTAACATTGCCATGAACCTCATCACTTTATTCATGCGTCGGTCTAGTGAAACTGAAAATTTTAGAAAAGTAAACATTTTATAAATCTGCTAATGTTTACCATAATGATGCATTAAAAAAACATAAAGTGAAATAAATAATTTAAATTACCACTAATGGTTACCTAAAACTTTTTATTTGACGTTAAGATATGGAACTACTTTCCATCTGTCGTTACCAACTTTACTGGGCACGTGTCACTCAGTGCGCCCGTTGAAGTATATGCAGGCAGGGTAAGTGACTTCTATCTAAGGTTTATTTCAGAATTGCTCACTTTATCGTGAGCAGCATTTATCTAATGGAATTTTATCACAAACGTTTCACTGAAGCCACTTAAGAAAATACCAAAACTAAAGTTTTAGGATTTAAGACCAACGCACGTCACGAAATAATTGATTAAAACCGAAAAAAATTTCATTTAATTGTATATTTAATTTTTTTTTAAATATGTATCCTTATTTTGTAAAAAATTTAAATCCATGCACACAGCTCTTATGAGATGACATCTGTTTATACTGTCAGATAAGCTGTGATAAGAAATTGAAATTTTGTATTCAAGGAAATATAAAACGAGACTTTTAAAAAATTTGAAGGGAAAATGGCTGCGATTATGACGATTATATGACATCATATATTATTAAATGAAATTCATTAAAAATAAGTTGAAAGTAATATAAAGACAAAGTTGATCGTGTGATAGGACTTTAACTTGGCAACGGCAGCGCGGCCAATAGGGAGTATTCCACAACGCGAAACAGCCAACCAGACCAAATGTCCGTTTCCACAGTTTCGCGCTACCAATGAACAACCGAGTTCGCGTAGCTCAAAGGAGCCGCCACATCATTTCGCTTTTGTATATTTACCTATCTTGTGAACGTGGGCGTACCCATTCTCTGAATGGGCCCTGTGTTCGATTGGCTACTGCGTGTGGCGGAAGTTTCCCCATTGACTGGAATGCAGTACGGCAAGTAGAATGATTGGCTAAAGGCGTCCCGATTTGTTGGCCTGTGACGCCAGTTTGTCGATGTGTGAGGCTAGAGCGAGTGAAGAGATTTGGACGGCTCTTAAAATCGAGGTTTGGAGAGCCGATGAGGGTGTCTGATATAAGTACGGAGCAGCGTCGGAATGAAAGGACGGGGGAAACGGGAGATCCCCGAGACAACCGGCCGACCAACGGCATCGTCCGGCACGATTCCCACATGCGAAAATCCGAAGTGACCCGGCGGGGAATGAACCCGGATCGCCTTGGTGGGAGGTCAGCTGGCTAGCCGCTCAGCCACCGTGGCCCCTGTGTGGCTAGAGTTTTCAGAATAAGCAACTGTTGAACCTCTGTGTAATAAATTCCTCTGTGCCCAGGACGTGTCAAATAATGGCGAAATGTCAAAGGTGAAAGAACAGCTCACTCGCGTAAAGTGTATCATTTCAGCGGCAAATGAGAACGCGAACTTCACCAATTTGCAGCGATAGCTTATAATAAACAGTAAGGCACGGCAGCTAGATAAAATGTGAAAAATTGAATCTTCGGCAAGCGTGAGCATACACATCTATCGGAGATGCGCTGCTAATGACATCAATCTGGCGAGAGAGGGTTGAAAGACGGAATCAGCTTTTTCTTTCTGTCGCTAAGGTGGCTCGCAGCGAAGTGAGACGAGAGCGGATGATGCTTGAATGATGAGGGGGGGGGGGGTGGTAGTCTGTGAAAGAACGCGACCCTCCAATTTCCACAATAAGGCATTTCATCTCTTCAGTTTGCGAAGGAAGCGAACGTATTCCATTGCTCGGCGCCGTGCAATCTCTTCCTGTGCCGATACCGTGCAAAATACGAACCCCACGGCTGTAATTATTTCACTAATAATGGGACAGAATTGAAATCAACACTTCAGATATCTTCTTGCGCTTGACACGCTGAGTGCGGTGCAGATTTACTGACAATCAAGACACGAAACAATTTAGTCACCTATATTTAGGAACACTCGATGTTCGCGAAAAGATTTCACGACATGTTGTATTATATAACACATAAGCTCAGATCCAGTCCTGGATGGTTTGGGTGCAGCGCATCTTAAATACCCGCACGCGAATCACAGACGCGCAGTGCTGAAGTTAGCTAATTCTGACCTACCAGCCGAGTAGTAAAATGTCTTTACACAAATACGCGTGGCCAGTAAGTAATAGGAAGTTGTTGGCACGCCCGTAGGGTATTGAAATATAGCATGCGCGGAAATCATTTCGCAAAATTCAGGTGACCATACCTATATTGACAACTGCATGACCACCAGATCGGTTGGTATCTACATTGCCATTTACAGCTCTACTACTGTTTCACACAACACCGGGCTGCACACTTACTGTACTGAACAAGGTTCATCACTGACCGTCTCTCTGCAAATATACTGCCGTGTTGAAAATACTTCAATCATGTTTTATTTACCAAGTAGAATAATAACCAATCCGTCCTCTTTATTTCAGTGATTTATATTATAAATGTTGCTGATGCAATTTTAGATTGCAGAGAACGCTATGAAATCTGCTGGCGAAATAATCTTTCATCGGGCGCAAGATCCGTTCACTGATCCTCGCGCAGCCAATCAGAGGACGAGTAAACGTGCACGTGAAAGCAACCTACACGTTCTTTCTACTCTTTGTACTTATTTACTAGTCCATTATCGGTTACTTCAAACTTTCCTGACTCCCTGCTCAAGTTATACTTTTAATTTGTTCATCCACCTTAGAATACATTATGTGCATACACGTAGATCTTAAGCAGGGTTTTCAAAAGTTCTCATTTTACCTTGAATCAGTGGCACGTGGTGAAGTGTAGCAAGGCACACTGGCGTTAGCTGTGTGTGGTACGCTGTTGCTTGCTAGTTTACACTTCCACCACTAAAACGTAGCTCGACAGCTGACGTCACAGGACCCGTGTAATATTTCCCTCGCTGCTCGCTTGCGAGTGGTCCGAATGCATCCAGTTTCCCTAGACTGCACGTTGGTCACTGGCTCCTGCTGCGTGCACCGAGAATGTACAGAAGTGAGCAAGCACCAGCTTATCTAGTAACACTTCACCGCACGTCACTGCCATGAACAGCCTTTAAGTGTGAGATAAGTAGGCTTATAACTGTTGTGCTGGCTGCATATTGCATATGTAATTACATATTTGAAGTAATTTTCTCCCTAAAGTACATATCAAATGCACAGCTCTTGATAGTTCGCATCTCAACCCATTCAGACTCAGTGTACACAATTGTGTACATTACGCACGTGTAGGTAATTTTTGGTCTGAACTACACACTGCGAAGCTCAATGACAAATGATCTTATCTGTGGGTAAATGATTCGCAAATCGTCTTTCTGGTTTAGGTCATAATTATTTTATATGAATATAGCCGAACATATAGCCTATACAGCTCATTGGCTGTGTTAACGAAACACGTGATATGTCGACTTGAGTACAGTATAAATCATATTTTTTTTTTGTTTGCAACAAATAAAAATGTAAATTAATTATTAATGTGGGCCTGAAAGTGTTAAGTGTTTTGATTATGTTACTAGGAAGTACGGCATTTATTTTAAGTATGAAATATATGCGTGTGTTCGAGTCACGGTCCCTTAATCCGTGTGTGAAGTAATTTAACACCGAAATGAATAAGAAAATATTACAATAAAGAGTCAAATAATCCAAATCACGGCTTTTTTTCGTAGATATACTGAAGCGTCCCGCTAGATAGCACTGTTCATTTTATCAAATAAAGTTTCCATTTCCACGACAAGAGTCGCGCTTCTATACTTGCCTCCCTTTTATATCTCCATTAGTGCAAATTCTCAGTGTTACTTTGGCTGTCGAAAGATGGAGTATTTGAACAATGCCTAAGATGAGAATTTTTGGCGATGTCTTAAATACGTTATCTCCGCGTATTTATTTATTATCCTGGCCATATTTGAAGCGTTAATTCATTACTTTGTAATATATAGTATGTTGAAATTTTGTTCTCATTAGTTTTTAGTGTATATTTCCTAAATTTAAATATTTTTAACCTTCTTTACGGGATATTTGCAGTCATATTTTGCCATTGTTACGTGCACAACTTGCCTAAGCCTGGTTATGACTGTGAGGAAACATTCTCACAAGTTGCAAGTTGCGGTTCAGAATGACTTGCAAGGAAACCTTTTATCCTTTCATCACTCGTTACTCACCAGAAATATCGGATTATAGGTTTCCTGCATACAACGCTATAATTGCCTGAACTACACATAAAATCCGAAAAGCTGATCATCTTATCAGTATTAAAAGAAACACTTATTAAATGGAGCACTTAATATAGAAATTAAATTATACGTTATATACGACAAAAAAATGAGAAAACGTAAACAAACATTTTTTTCTTTTTATTTCGCAAGCACAAAAGACGCTGATACTCTGGACCAAAAAAACAATAAGAATCCACTGCTCCGAGAAATGTTTGAGGTTGGGATATTAAACTACCATGCCGTACTTTTTGTTAAAATTATTTTCAAAATTGTCACGTTCATATGTCATTGGGCTGTCGCAAATATAATTTATTGGTTGTATAATGTTTAAGTGATGTTAGAGAAAAATGTAAATGTCAGACCCTCTACCATTCCCCTCAAACAGATCCGTGCTGATATGAAGAAGAAGTGTTGTAGACTAGTGTATGCTGGAATCAGTTGAGACTGACATTAAACTAGTTGGGTATGCTATTATTCAGTTCTAAATGTACTATTCGCAATGCAGCAAAAATGGCTATTTTTATGATTTGTTAAGTTTTTTTTATACATTTCTTATCTTTGTGTACATTTACATCTGAATTATTAAGCGTTTGCCTCTATACTGATATATATATATATATATATATATATATATATATATAAGTAGAGTGTAGGTGACACTATGTGAAGTTATTTAATTGCTTTCTGTAGATAATATCAGCTGCAAGAAGGCTTTCATAAAATTTCCTACTTCTCTAGCCAGATGGTTACACATTCCAAAGAAAAAAAGCTGTACATCTCAAAGATGTGCCTGGTCCCCATATTGTCTAAAGCTGTACCCTTACGCATTCCAAAGACAAAGTAATAAACATTAAAAGTAATGATACCTAGGCGTTTCAGAGATGGCCCCTTAAATTTCAAACTAATATATAATATATTGGGCCCTAAAAATTAGGCCTACTTGTAGAAATTAACCTACCCAATCTTAAGCTGTGATCAGCAAATTATTTTTTCCTACCACAAAAGGGTTTTTCAGAGATTACTAAAAGAATCCTATTTTTCTCTCGCTGAGAAAAATAATAGTGTACATATGTAAATTTCCACATGTTTTTTTCCACTGCAAAGCTGGGCCTCTTTCCGTTACAAAGTTTGGCCCTCTGTGTTAATAGTATAGACCCTTACATGTTTCAAAAGTGGGTTTTTGGGCTCCGAAGATGGAAAAATGCACTTTCACAATACTGACTCCTACTTGTTCCAATGCTCCAATTCTTCAAAAACCTCACCTCAAATGATTAAAAATGTAATATCTTTACAAATTCCAAAAATAAAAATGTATGTCACTTTACATTATAAAGCCGGGCATCTACAAAACCCATATAAAGCCTCCTGCTTTCCAAAGCTGGCTTTGTGTGTACTCTGAATATGAACCCAAATGGTCTCCAAAGATAAAACTTACATGTTCCAATTTCTGCATTTTCCAAAGATGGGTACCTGAATGTTCCGAATATATAATCCTACACATTATAAAGATTGGCCCCTCTGCTTTTCAAAGACAAGCCACTTTACATTCCAAAGAGTCGCCCTTACAAATAACCAAATTTCAATTCAAAACCAAATCCTAGGTATTATAAAGCTTTATCCCTATGAATTTCCAAGATGGACATCTACACAGTCTAGAGATTGCTCTCTATCTTTATACGAGTCGAACCTTCTATGCACATTAAGTATGAAACTTCTGCATTTCAAATCAAAGTCCTTTATAAATTCAAAGATGCATTCAAACACGGAGCATTACATAGGCTGTTAGAAATACGAGTTCCGACAGATTCCAAATTTTGACCCGTATAAATTCACACCTTAGAAATGGAATAGGTACTGCGCTTTTCAAAGCAGAGTCTCTTTGCATGCTAATTTTGTACCCCTACATTTGGCGATATTGGGCATCTCCACATTCCGAAGTAGTACCCCTAAGGATTCGAAGGTGGAACACCTAAGAATAAATAAGGTCGGTAAAGTATTCATTATTATTAAGTCGGATCGCTAACGTTTTCAAGCTGACCTCAATGTGTTCAGTGTCAAACTCTCATTTTTGATAGAATATTGTAATATAAAGTTATTTTCGTTGAGTTTTGAGGAAACCTTTGATTCCAGTAATAAAAAAAAGTAGGTTTCGGGTGGCACGAATTAACTGGAAGCAGAAAAGATCCAGTATGATCAAAGAAAATATGGTTGAAAAATATGATTATTAAGAAAAGGCAAAGTTTGCGAACGGTTGCATTCAGGACTTATACAAGACTAAATCATATAAATTATTGCTCAATGATGGAAACTACATTTACTAACCAAAAAGGTGCCAATTTTTTGAGTGCATGGCATTCCAAATAGTTGAATTAAAAAATGTTCACAGTATCTAAAAAAATAATAAGCATAGCATAAAACAGTCTAATGTATTCTTGAAAGGCACAATGCATGATTTCTGGTTCGTCGTCGAACAAGGATGCCACTTATCTGATCAAATGTGTTTACTCAAGAATATGATCAAAGTTTTTTCTTAACTCAGACTTTGGAATTTGCTAGTATCCACCTAATGGAGTAACCAAGGTGGATTGAAGTGGCTTGGCCGTAGAGAAAAGGGAAAATTTACGAATCATAGGTATTCGACTGAGAAGATAAATTATGTGAGTGAGAACAATATTCCTGTTATGGCTGTTTTCTCAAAGAAATACATGTGTGCATGGTTGATGCAACCATTTCTGGAATGGTTGTCTATGCGCACTCATCTTAATGGCAATGCATGAATGTACTTACGAAATTAGGTAAAAATTTTGTTAAAGCCACAAATTGTTCAAGTAAATTTACAGATGTATTCTCCTGCTAATCCTCACCACAACACAAGAGACATTGATGCCATTGATCAGGCAACCATAATATTGCCGCCTCCTCACTCGTTGAACCGTGCATACACACTAAGAGGCTATCTAACAATGTGGCAAAACCGTCATTAATTACCAGAATGCAGCAATAGAGTTCAGCGAATTCGAGACATTACAGAGAGACCCGACTGACGAAAGCAAGTAAGGTCATGCTGATTAAATTTTCTATGAAAGCATTCAGTAATCACGATATACAATTCAGGCACTACTTTTTTTTTTAAACTGTCTTTGAAATTTATACCCCTTTGCTTTATATTTTACCTCAAAATTCAATCCTACATTTCCCAGACATATTCCTTATTCATATTCTAAATGATATTCCATATTATGTCAGGGTGATAGACATGTATCTATATTTGATCATTTTTATTACGACTTGCAACAAAGCTCAAGTCGATTAGAAAATGCAGTAGTTATTACAGAATCTCCTTGAAAATTGAAATGCAGGAATCAATGAAACACAAAAGGACATTGCATGATGAAGAAGAGGCAAGGAAATAGGAAGAAACTCGACAGAACAGAAGTAAGCAAACAAAGGAAACAGGAGGAAATCAAACATCGAAACATCTATATATTAACTCATGATTTGATAAACAACTTCTATCAACAATGGTTCTTAACACACCGACCGAAAAAAAAAATTCTCTCTGCATGTTCTGTGCAATACTTTGTTTATAAGAGTGTCGTAATAAACTGCTGTTGAAATGTCTTCGACGCAGTGAATATGAACGTGTTGAATGTGTGTGGCTTTTGCAAAATTATGACAATCCTGCTACAAGATTTGCTGTTAATTTACACTAGTTCCCATAGTTCAATATTAAATTAGATATTTTCAAAGTATCAAACACGATTGTGCTCAGTAAACTGTTCATTCCTACAATCTCAGTTTGACAGGTAGCTATATATGTTCTGGGGTTACAAGTTTATCAATGATGCTACATACATTCAAAAATGGTTAACAATACCAATGTTTTGTACTCAAAACAGACTGCAAGTACATGGTTAGATCTTACTTACACTTCATCAGGTTACATGTGTTATTGAGTTTTTGTAACAGAGCCATGGTTTTAAATTCCCGAAAAAGTTATCTTATTTAAATAAAATAATTTTATAGGTCTTTTTCATAGAGGTTCAATATAAAAATTAGACTAAACTTAAAGAAACAAATAGATAAAGCTTATTTTTACAACAGTCATAATAAGTTGGTTATCAAATCGATTTTAAAAAATTCTAACGAATAAGCAAGAAAATTAATTCCCGCTTCATATTTAAAATAAAAATTTTAATCAAATTGCACTCAGCAAAATCTTTTTTTCTTTGCCCCACTCTCACCCGTAACTTTAATCTTTGTGTTTGTATTCTTTTACGAAAGATTTAATAGCACATATGATTATTATTAATACAGCTGTTGAAACCTTATAATTATGTAGAAAACCATTTTAAAACTTGATAGTTTTCGGTAGATTTGGAAATCAAATAAAAACAACAAAAATTAAGTGTTTTATAATATAATATCATATTGCATTTGTGGTCATTAAGTTTTACCAGCCAGAGATGCGTATCAATAATAAATCGCTACTACAGATTGTTAAAATTCTGGCATTCAAGATTCAGATTTTTAAAATCATAATAACAACAAAATCTTCAACCGACCTAATGTACATTATGCAACTTCTGATTATATCAACATGTTTTAATTTGAAAACTATGACTGGACACTCTTTAAACATCTGGCAATTAAAATTCAACATATACCTTTTCGTAAAATCTCATACAATAATGTGTAAATAGCAATATTTCTTTGCATATAAAACAAATCTGAAAGCCAAAATGGCTTAAGATAAGAAGCAAATTATGAAAATTAATATTAAACATCTACAGCTAATGTTTCAACATTCAAAGGCACATACAAGTTACATTAATATAATTAATGTTAATATTAATAGCTATATATGTTTGTACTATATAGATCAGGAACTTTCATTTTGATTTGATTCTCATGAACTGAAATGACTTCAATAGACTAAATACAACTATGACTATAACTCTCATTAACACTAGAAAGACGTTTGTAAAAGTTTCTTAGACTCCAGTTTCAAATGCAATCTACATTATTAATAAATCTTTACTAACAGTTACAAGAATATCTCAGTAAAATATCTATAACTACATTCGAGATGAGTTGCTGGAATATCCTTGACGCAACTCACAAGAAATACAAAGTAAACTATTATAAAGTACATCACACATTTGTCCAAGACTTATTTTACTCAATTTTTGATAGAGACACTAATTTAAGTATTTCATGCATGATGTCAGATTCATATAGAAGAATTAATCCAGTTAAAATTTTGCCTGTCTTAATTTTGTAATTTTATACAACTCCCTATAGTTAAATTCTTCCCTGAATTTGTTACGAGTCGAGCATTGGATCAGGGGAAGGCCCCAGGAAACAACGTTGGCCAGAAACAACCATAACCCCCTGTCCCGCTCGACTCTGTTTTGATTGACAATTGAGGTATGATATTAGAATATTTTACAATAACATTTTAAAAGAAAAGACATATTTCAACTACTCACATTGTTGTCGAAAATTCTCCGCTACAAAATTTGGTGCCAGTATTTTCGGCAAGCAGGACAAAACAAACCTGAGGCCGGCAGTACTTCCATCAGTGAAGTGGTTTACTGATGTAATCGTAGGAACTCCAGGGCAGAATTCTTGAATGACTTTCTTCTGGATTTGGCAGCACTGCTTGTGAAGGACTGGAAATTTAGTTAGGAAAAGTTTATGCATAAACCCTGAACTAATTCTGAAGATCAGGTTGGAAGTCACTTAAAGAAGCTTATCAAGATGTTAACACAAATCCACAAACACTGCTGTGACATACATGCCTGCGAAAGGGTTGTTTTGAGCAAGCTACACCAAGATACTGCAACTCAACTATTGGCCCCAGAGCATTAAGACAATAGGAACTTCAATAACATCACCTAATATCTTTTACACTGTAACAACTTTTTGACCTTCATACTCTGGGAACCACGAGTGGGTTAGGAAAAGTCAGTCTTATTCAATATATTTAAAAATAGGTTTTGTGTTGACGCATGGAACTCTCTTGAAAAAATATGAAATTATCAAACAACTACGACATATACACATACACACACACGAGGAAATGAAATCACAGGTGTAGCTTTCGCCGCAAAAGTTTTCACAACTGAAATGTTAGCTCTTTTTCTGAAACTACCAAATGCACACTAAGCAGGCGTGAGCATGAAGGACACCGTCACAGGCTCGGACATTTTCTCCTTTACAGGTAGGAACACGAGAGAAGGGACAAATTTTTGATCTGGTTCCTCTAGCAGGAATGGTTGCATCAGGAATCCTTCGACATATGGAGGTTGGGACTGAGGGACGGCGTACGAGGCAGGGATCTTGGATACTTTAACAGCATCTTCAAGCTTCTTCTTTACATCTTGGAGAACGTCTTTAGCCTCCACCCACGTTTCTGTCTCTCCAGCTTTGAATTCGGGTAATGACATTTCAGACTTGTGCGCCTTTCTGATATGCTTTTTGAGAATAACTGAATGTATTGAAGAAAAATTACACTGACTGCATTTGAAATGTTTTTGAGGGGCAACCATGATTCTTGTTGCATTAGAAATAGGCGCTGTCGAGACACTTTCGCAAACAGATCCGTGCTTATTGGCCACATGAGCTGCACATAATTCCCGCGATCTGAATCTCTGAAAACATTTTGAACATCGGAATTTACATCTACCTGAACTTACTACAGATAAGTTATCCCGAGTATCTGTTAAATCACATTTCTTTGTTTTATCTCTTTTCTGCTCAGGTGTAGTCCTTTCTGGGGAGTGATGAAATATTTTTTCCACACTTTCTATACAGCCTAAGGTTTGGGGATAAGGGTAACTATGTGATGGACTAAAAAATGGATTCAGTAGCCCAGAGAACTGATGAGTTACGATATGATGCTGATAAACATCAATATGGTCAAAACATTGCAAGCAAACTGGGCACTGAAAAGAATTTGGCGTATGTGGCAATACATTAGAGGATAAACCAGTATGAGACTTCTCGTGTACGAACAGAAATGCTAGTATCGTAGTTGAAAATGAGCAATATGAACAGTGATAACTCTTAAGAGAAGAGTTAGACGGGCCTAACAAATTAGTCAAAACTTTCTGGGAATCCAGTTCTGTTACGCTTTCACTTGAAGACTGTCCGTGTGCTCTTAAACATGTCCCATTCTGATCTTGGATGCCCCAGTTATTGGGGATTTTTAGCGTAAGGCTATGATTTGAAATCGGGACACTATGATTCTGTTGAGTCAGATTCTTAGTAACTTGTATTTTTTTTGTTTGTGAACCAGTTAAATTGTTAGTATTTTCTATATCTTTCCATTTCTCTGCTCCCGACTCTCCATGATCATTAAACAAATGAGCTTTTAACCACTTTGTACTTCTGAACCGACGGCTGCAAAGTGGGCAAACCTCAGTGAAGTGGCTAAAGTATCGATGAGATAAGTCCCCCAGTTCGAGTGGCTTTAATGCATTATCATTTTCAGGATGTGAACTTGGAGCACCAGTTACCATGGAACTTTCACGATTTTGTTGAGGAATTGCACCTTCTTCTATAATCCCATGAGTGTTCTGCTTGTGGACTCTTAAGAAGTACTTGCTACATAACTCTTTATTGCATACATCACAAATAACTCCTCCTATTTGTGCTCCATTTTCGATTTCTATTCCATGCATTCTTTGCATGTGCGTTTTCATAAAATATTTGTTGCATAATTCCTTGTTGCAAATTTCGCAATAACTGTTTGTAGGAGCAAGAGTCGTTCTTTTATCTGAGCTTGTAGATGCCCCCGAATGATACTGGCCTTTTTCTGAAAAGTCCATTTCAATTTTGATAACCTCTTGATCAATGTGCATGTTTGAAGATGAAATTTGCGGAGAAGTATAGCCATGGAATTCTTCGATATGTTGTTTTAGTACAACATCACTTACGAATTCCTTCTTGCAAAGTGAACACTTTTTGTCACTCCCACAACTTGAATGGGAAAATACAGATTTTAATGCAGTGTGAGTTTCAACTAAAATGCCAGTTTTTTCTTCGAAGAAGATACCATGCTCTGTCATCATGTGCGATTTAAGATTGTCAGTAGTCTGCATTTCTTGATTGCAAACTGTGCACACAGTTACTTTACTCATGCTCAGATCATTGAGTTGCATTATCATAGTCTTCAACTTCTGTATATCATCGTTTGAATCATATTTTTCGCACTTTTCATCATTAATATTCATTACATTTTTGGCGAGCAATTCTTTCGTAGAAACCGAAATTTCATTATTCTTTCTCTCAGCTATGCACTCTTCTGTACGCTCGTTGTTTCCTGATGCTTTTTCCTCTACTGCAACTGCATGTAGATACGCTCGATGCATATGCATCAAATAGTGACTTTGAAATTTGCGCCTACAAATATCACATTCAATGTCATCACTATCAGAATGCACTCTCTCTCCAGAATCTGAGCTATTATTACCATGATCTCCCATTATTAAATTCAGGGGACTGGTTTGTGCATGAATACATGATCCACTTCCATTTTCACTGGTTTTATCGTCCCTTCCTTGCCATTCTCCATCTGTAAATACTATCCCATGTCGTTTCATTTTATGTGTTCTAAGAAAATATTTATTGCAATATTCTTTACAGCATATCTCACAAAATGCATCTGCATTGATGACTCCTAGTTGTTTTAGTTTTTCAACAGAATATGAAGCATCCTTCAGTGTGTCTGGGGAAGGATTCGATGGCGTTTTATCAGAAGAAGCTATACTGTGTATGTTTTCGTAATTTTCAGAGTATTTCCTTACTTCTTTCTCAAGATAATACTCAACTTTTGAGTTTAATTTTTCACATTCTTTTATATCTTCAGGTTGCGAAATGGTAATTTTATCATCATAAAGATTGTCTGATGACTTGTCTCCGTCGCTGCGACAAATTTCAGTATCTGCATCCTTATTTTCAAAAGAAGTTGAAATATCCTGTTCAAAAATATTTGGTTTTATAATACAACAAGTAGATGAGTTTCCCTTTACTTCGCAGTCTTGTTTGTGGGCGTACTCAGGTAGGTTTAGAATGGAGCTGGTTGTAGACGTATAAAGATCATCTACGATTCCATGAATTTTGGCTTTGTGTCTCCGTACAAAGTATCTATTACAAAACTTCTTTTTGCATATGTCGCAAAATTCTTTCGCAGAACTGCTACCCAATAACTGTGAAGCAACATGCTCTTCGTTTGAATGAGAGGTTGGTAAGGACTTTATGAAAATGTCGTGCGAGTTGTTTGTTGCAGCAGGTTGCTGCGTTTGCTCGAAGCTCGCAGTGACGATAGGTGTGGCCTGCATGGGAACCAAATTACTGAGTGGAGGGTGGGGATTTTCCACATAAATTCCGTGCTTATTCGCCTTGTGTGTCTTTAAGAAATACTTGTTACAGAATTCCTTGTTGCACAGCTGGCAGAAAGCTTCGGGATTGAACACACGTACTGGCAAGGACATGTGGCACGGAACTGGCTTCTGTTCAGGGATCTCAGTTGACAATGATGGCAAAATCAGTGGAGCAGCTAGAGGCAAGTATCTGGGCAAAACAACTTTTCCGTCGTTTAATGATTCTGTATAATCTACTGGGGAATGCTTCACAGACTCATTTGCATCTTCGAGAAAATCTTCACAAGCCTTCTTCACCTCTGAATTCCACTGATTATATACTTTGTCTAACAAATCAGTTTCCATTGGCGATTTCAGTCTGTAAATGCTGGACAGATTCAAAGGGATTTGGGGTTGGTCTTGGTGTACATTTTCTTTCTCGTTCCTGCCTTCTTCAATTTCAAGAATGTGATTGGTTTTGAAATGTTTTTGAAAGGAACTTTCAGACGTGAATATCTCAGAGCAGCAAGAGCACTGGTGGCTTTCATAGCCAACATCGTGATCTAAATGCTCTTCGTTAGGTACGCCGAATGTATTATCATCATTAGAAATGTTTTCTTCGCCACTGTCATGATCTGTTGGAACATTTTCTAATGCTTCGATTTTGACTGGTTTCGATTGTTTTCTTCGTTTTTTAAATTGAATATGTTCCGCCTCTAAATAGTAATCTTGCGAAGGACGTTTGAGCGCAGCAATATTTGAAAAATTAGGTTTAGTATGTATTTGCAGCGAATGGTTCAAATCAACCAAGGTTTCCTTCTGTTCTGGTGACGGCGGAACATCTTCGGCAGTTCTAGGCACATCTCCAAGCTTCATTATGTGCTCTGCCACTTAGAATTCTGGCGCAGAAGACAGCAGTACGGCAACAGCAGTTCTCACGCGATGATTCGAGATGCTCGCCCCTAAAACACACGGGAAAGAAAAGCAAATTTGTCCGAAGTACTTGCAACATCAGATATAAAAATTATCTAGGCAAAAAGGGATAAAAAATATTCACATCAATTTCTTTGGCCATTTAAATAGTGTATATGAAACATTCTATAAATAGTCTAGGCCAACAGCGATTTCTCACAAGTAGTTTACCATACATTAAAGACTAACATTGGTTCATTGTTTAAGGGGAATCTATACCTGAAATCAAGTTTTTATCGTTTTATATCCCCAAGATACATTTCAGGAGGCCTATCGAAGTACATTGTTGGACATGGAAATTGCTACGCCCTATTTAGTTGTTTATCATCTGCAAGGTATGCTGTCAATATAGGGAAGATCCTTCTTTAGCCACTATACAGGCAACGAAGCGACGAGGAATTCCTTCATAGAGGTGGCGGTGAATGTCCCGAAGCAC
Source organism: Dryococelus australis (assembly GCA_029891345.1). Classification (NCBI taxonomy): domain Eukaryota; kingdom Metazoa; phylum Arthropoda; class Insecta; order Phasmatodea; family Phasmatidae; genus Dryococelus; species Dryococelus australis. Next base: position 295,624,145 of record CM057009.1, on the reverse strand, counting down.
TTACCACTATGCTTCCTTCGACTGCACACATAAATCAGCCAGTGTTTGGGCAGGTAGTTGTTGGTGGTGCAAACATCACCCAATCATATCACATATGTGGTTAACAGGGGACAAATCTGGAGACTTTGTAGGCCAAGGAATGGTGTCAACATCTTGTAGATCATGTCAAATGATGCGACCTTTATGGAAACTAGCATTATCTTGCTGCGTTCTATCTGCATGTTGGGTATGCTGCGCAAACATGGCAGAAAATCGGGCTGCAGAACCTCATTAACATACCTCTGTGTTGTCTCTGAGCCTTCAACAACAACGAGATGTGACCACGATTCATAACTTATTTCACCTCATACCATAACACTTGGGATTTCGGGGCGTACTGTGCCTTTTTTTTACTATACCCTTTCTCTTTTTTCCTTGTGTTTCCTTTAGGACACTCTTTATCAAACCTTACTTTTGTCCAAGTTTTTCGTTCATTAGTTGATTTGAATATTGTATATGTAAAGTAAATGTATTTGTCAACCAAATTTCTACTTGTTATTGTTTCGACAGTGTCATTGACACTTTATTTTATAACTATAAACTTTAACTTTAACAGATATTTAATTTACTTAATGATTCTGGACAAGAAAATACTGTAGTTCATCTATCAATTTTGTGTTATAAGTGCTTTATGTCATTGTAATTACTAACTTGTGTATTAGTATGTCGAAATATGTGTGCTATAACTACCGATGGACATATCGGTACTATCGATACAACATCCTAGAGCGAGTGTTCCAACATGCTATTTTAAAACGTGGGCTCTTTTTTCTTACTCAGCTATCATCATGGCGTGATGCATGTTACCCTTTCTTGTTGATGATAAATCTGTTGCAATCATGAGTTGATTTGCTTTGTTCTCCGCTGCAGTTAGTGGTTCGCGACTGTGTCCGATTTGTGCAATGCTGTTCCTGGGCCCGTAACTCCTTGTGTGGACATCGATGATGTCCACGTTTCCCGACCTGTCTCTATAGGGCGGTTCTTAACTACATTTTTCATAGCACAAATAAGACTACATTTTGTATGCATGACGTCTAGCGATGGATGAAATACAGACTCGTAATTATAAAAAAGAAACTTTGTGGTTATGGATCTTATTCTCATCAAATATTAAAAATAGTAATTACTATATATTTTTGGAACTTTAAAAGATGTAGAACTATTATAAGAAGAAGAACTCGTAGCAAAATATACGTAAGTATAGCATAAGTGAGTGTTTAAATAATTAATCTTTTTATTTTTTTATAAGGTTTTATTTTCAGTTGTCTTTATCTTGGGTGCACCATAATTTGTTAACTAAAGTTATAACAATTCTGGTTGCTTGGCTTAATTCCACATAATTTTCGATATTTATGTTTGCAGAATTTTTTATCAACGTCTTAGTGTTTAAATATTCGTAGTGTTATTCTTTTTATCTAATACTAAAAAGCTACACTATGTTAGAAAGTAAACGATGAAATAAAAAAGGATGTAGAAATAATATTATTTGTGTGATTCATTTTGTCAGCACGTTTCAAGTAAATTTGTAAGTATTAAATTTACATATAAAACTTATTTACTATTAGTGTTTTGCTGAATGTATGGATTTTATGGAGGCTGCTTGGACTTCTGTGTTTGGAATTTTTCACAGCTTGGTTTGCCAAAACTTTGAATCACATAACACTTGTCCCATGAGCGGTCTGTTAGAGCCACCACTAGTGTAGACCCCTTGTGTAGTGACTATGTACCTGCTCGGGTAGGTGGTGCAATATGGCGTACATGAATCGTTACTGCGCCGAACCCTGATGTGACCATCATCTGCGCATTAAGATTGAAGCGGGACTCATTGGAAAACACAACGCGTCTTCATTCCTCTGTCCAAAGTCGGCGTTCCAGGTGCCATTGAGGGCGTGCAGCACGGAGCCGAGGCGTCACAGTAAACGGCGCAGAGAACATCCTTCGGTCCAGTCTCATTCAACCGGTGACGAACGGTTCTTATTGAGACAGGCTCATAAACCTCAGGAACTCTCTGTATGCGGTGCCACGTTCTGATACTGCATGTCGGTGGGTACGAAGATCTTCTCTATCTGTAGTGAGTCTGGCAGGACCAGCATGTACTCCACGTGATCTACGACCTGTATGTATCCATACCTGTGCCTGCACACATCGTGCCACAATGGTGATTGCACGACCAAGGCGAATGGCTATGCTATGAGCCTACCGTTCAGCTTAGAGCCATCCGACCATATGACCCCTTTCAAAAGGGTCTGAGTGATGCTATTCTACGTGAGCACGACGCCATAGCATACTGATCTGCTGCTTAACACGCCATTTGTATAATTAGTATTGTATATGGTTTTGATTTTATTGAAAATGGATGACACATAAGGGTTGTAACGAATTCCATGTCCAGCAGTGCATTTCTCACGAAAGTGCAGAAATAATAATTTTCCAAACTTTACTAGAAAATTAAAGTATAGCTACCTTCACTATTTTAAAACTGGTAACTATTGAGAAGGAAAATGCGCCAATTTCATGAAAGCGTTTAAGAGACGTGACAATAGAAAAGGTACTTGTACAATATCTCCTTCAGAAAAAGAACTAAACTATGCAATGTAAAACTTTATAAATGAAAATAAAATCTTTACACTTTCATGTTGCGGCAAAAATCTCATAAACCCAAGATAGTTATTATTGATTCCACTTCATATTTATTTCTCCATTCCTTACACAAAAATCCATTGCCCTCTCACTCATTGGCCTGTTTGGTTGACCTGCACATAAATGATCGAAATAACCAAAAATAAAAACTCTATTTACTAAAACAAAAATCAATCAACTATATTTATACAATGAAATGTTGCGAGTCATAATGCATATCAACTGTTGTATAAATACTCTAAAAATTTGTAATGGGAGTTTTTAATCTATATACAGTAAGGAAAGCTTACCACACATGACGCTACAAATACAGAAATGATACTAAAGGATGTTCACAATAAAGTGAGCACTTTTGAAATGAACCGTTGAAAAAAAAACACTGCCCCTACCTGCATATATTTTAACGGGCGCACTGAGTGACATTCGTCCAGTAAAGTTGGTAACGATGGAGGGAAAGAAGTTCCATATATTAACGTCAGATAAAAAGTGTTACGTAACCATTTGTAATAATTTACATTATTTCTTTCCCTTTCTGGTTTTTTTAATGCAACGGAGTGAAAAAATTGGCAGATTTTAAAAATATTTACTTTCCTAATAATTTCAGTTTTACTTTACCGACGCACGAACAAAATGATGAGACCCATGACATGGTTAATTTTACGTAAGGCGGAAGAATACACAATGTACATATAAGAAGATCACAAGCAGGGCTTTCAAAAGTGCTCATTTTACCGTGAATAGCCTTTACACATATTGGGAACTTCACAAGAATTTCACTCTAATCTGAGAAAATGTACGTTAACTACCATGGGATATATGGGGAAATCTTTACCATTGTGGGGCCTCAGTTGTGTAGCGGCCAGAGCGCTCGCCTCCCACCAAGGCGAACCGAGTTCGATTCCAGCGGGGTCACTCCCGGATTTTTGCAAGTGGGAATCGCGCTGTCTGCGGGTTTTCTCGGGGATCTCCCGTTTTCCACATCGTCACATTACGGCTCTGCTCCAGGCTCACCTCGCTTCACCCTCATTGGCTCCAAGACTTCGGTGTTAAGAACCGCCCAAAATCTCTCCACTCCGCTCCACTTTGCGCGAGGTCGTAACAGCCACGTACAAGTATGTTTGGGCCGGGCGCTTTAAATTTGCAGCCTTGCGTGCATGTTGGGACACCCAGAACCACGGCTGGATCGAAGATAGCGGTTATTGATGTTGAGTATTTACGAAGCGCACATAATGAAACATTCAGATGGTCTCGTGGAACCATCGTCTGCTCGCTTCTGAGAACTGCACTCAATGTCGGCGTGTCGCAAATCGACCTCTTCCAACAGCTCACCTCCGATTGGTGAGCCTTCTGATTGTGCATAAGAATGAATAAACTGTTAACATTTGTATTTGTATTGTGCTACAGTACGCTACACATCTCAAAAATAGTTTTGCTCCACGGGATTTCTCACATACTAGACTGCCCAAAGTCCATAAATAAGTATGGGATTAAAATACACATTGTATGTACATTATACCACGCCAGACTTGACACGTGTATTTTTGTATTGCGATGATGTCCCAGAAACATCTTTAATGTGCAGAAAATATCTACTGTGCCAACAGAGTTAATGTTACTACAACAGTAATTTTTTGTGGTCTGTAAGCAGTTAGGAACTAATGTCACTGTTAATGTAATGTATTGTTAAGTTATTAATGTTAATGTAACAATAAGCACTATTATAACAATTTTATCTCCATAATGAACTGCCAACATTAAGGCGGTGTTTATTTATATGCAAAACTAATTTTGTGTTTAATTTATGTTAACGTTGGCGTTAACATTTTTCTTGTTTATTTCTTTGCTTTTAAAAAAATCAGATGTAAGATAAATTAAGCACAACTGTTTTGTCACAAAATGAAATCATCGAAGAAAAATGATAGTCAGGAGTGTAAGCAAACTTGCGCCTTAAGTGTTTAATGTTCTCCACTTTAGGAATCCTAATTTCCTATCATCTGCCCTACCTTAACATGTCGGAACGCTTTTCGTATTGTGTGTATTGCATGCAATAAAACGTCAAATTACCGTGCTCTTTCGTTATGTGTAGATATTTTATGCATATTTGGCTCAGGTAAATTGCTTTGCAAGGCTTGAGAGCTGGTCTTAGCTACATTTAGTGCTCATATTTTGCTTTAATATGTAAATATAATGGCATCAGTTTACGATGTTATCACTGTTCACTAGTATCCGCCATTTTACAACGCCAAGTCTGTGTAAACTTGTGTTGGTTGGACAGTACTTTAATGTCACAATAACACAAAATATTTTGTCGTTCGTATTATTTTTAGCGTTATACAAAATTTGGTTGCGGTAACACTAGTTAAAGGCTGTTCACGATAAAGTGAGCTCTTTAGAATTGAACTTTAGAAAAAAGTCACTGCCCCTCCATGCACATATTTTTGTGGGTGCACTGACTGACATTCGCCCAGTACAGTTGGTAACAAAGTATGGAAAGTAGTTCCATATATTAACGTAAAATAAAAAGTGCTAGGTAACCATTTGTGATAACTTGAAAATATAGGTTCCGCATTCTCTTTTTATTAATGCATCGACGTGTAAAAATGAGCAGATTTGTAAAGTAGCTATTCACTTTCTTAATAATTTCGCACTTTCACTTTACCGGCGCATGAATAAAGTGATGAGGCCCATGGTAATGTTAAATTTACATATGGTGGAAGAATACCCAATGTGTATACAAGTAGATCTTAAGCAGGGCTTTCAAAAGTGCTCATTTTACCATGAGCGTCCTATACTAGCACAAGTAACTTGGCACTAGAAGCATGCTAGAGCAATTTGCGAGTTCACATCCTCTGCATACTTCAGCTTTTTGCTCGCTAGAACCTCAAACATGTGTCCCAGTATCGTTACCGATAAATTTTAATTATATTTTATTGTCATCGTCAACAGTTAAGGCCAGGATTCACTATGCATGGGCGTATAGGGAGTTAAATACTAAATTCGGGCAAGGATCTCACAGTCGTTTTATGTGGTAGTATTTTCAACTTAAGATTTGTTGTTATATGCTGTTCACGGTAAAGTGAGCACTTGTGACGCCATAGTTACTTTTTCGTTTTGGCCATATTTAATCCGTTAAAGCCCTTGTTAATAAATATTGCCATGTAAGTAATAAACACAATGTGTGTATTCCACAATTCTCGGAAGTTAACGTCCAAAGCTAAAATAAAATATATTTTGTGACTATTATTCCAAATGAGAGGGCGTTCAAAAGTGCTCACATAACAGTGAATAGCCTAGTGATTGAACGTATCTAGATTTGTAAACCTTCCAAGTTTAAATTTATAAGTTTAAAATTCACTTTTTTGTTTATGAAAAAAAAAAAAAAAAAAAAAAAAAAAAGGAATTTAAAATTTAATAAGTAAAATTTGGAAGGTTTACAAATCCATATGTTTTCGTTCCCTAACAAAAAATCTTTTGTTCAAAATACTACCACAAAAACTTACTGAGAGATCTTTGTCCGAATTGAGCATTTAATTCCCTATACGCCCATGCATGGTGAAGCCTGGCCTTAATTAACTGATTATGACGGATGCAAAATATCTCCATGTCTTAGCGTTGAATGTAAAGAGTTGGGTGAAAATTTGAGAATAGTAAAAAATGTCTGGTGCGTTAAAATGGTTTTTTAATGCATTTAAGGGCAAGAATGGGCAAATTTCTAAAATATTTGTGGCCGCGGTGGTCTAGTAGTTAAACTTCTCGTCTCCTGCCTAGGCGAACTGTGTTTCTATTCCCGGCGGGGGTGGCTCGTGGATTTTCGCAGGTGGGAATCGTGCCGGGCGATGCCGTTGGTCGGCGGGTTTTCTCGGGGATCTCCCGTTTCCCCCCCCCCGCCCATGGCTTCAGGAATTTCTCCATTCTCACCTCAATCAACACTCTCATAGGCTCTTAAGACCTCAATGTTAAGAGCCGCCCAAATCTCTCCATTATAAAATATTTACATCTCTAATAGTGACACAATTTCATTTGACCGACACACGAATAGTGTGTTCATACCCAAGGCAATATTAATTTTATATACGATGGGAGAATAAGAAATGTGCACACAAGTAAATGTTGAGCAAGACTTTCAAAAGTTCTCCCTTTTTCTGGGTAAAGGCCGTTCACGGTAAAGTGAGCACTTTTGAAATCAACGTTAGAAAAAAAGGCACTTCTCCTACCTACGTCTATTATAACGGACGCATTGTGTGACATGCGCCCAGCAAAGTTGGTAACGTTGTTGGAGGGAAAGTAGTTCCAAATCTAAACAACGAATGAAAAGGGTTAATGTTACCATTTGTGATAACGTAAATTATTTATTTCACTTTCTGCTTTTTTTTTTTTAATGCACCGAAGTGTTAAAATGAGCAGATTTGTAAAATATTTACTTTAGTAATAATTTCACAGTTTTATTTCGGCGAAGCATGATTAAAGTGATGAGCTACGTGGCAGTGTTATTTTACATACGGTGGAAGAATACATAACGTGCACACAAGTAGATCTAAAGCAGGGCTCTCAAAAGTGCTCATTTTACCGTGAACAACCTATACCTCATATTACTGAGTTGTGCATACGAAAAGATCAAAAATGTGTAATCACGACAAAACACATCGAGAAGACAAAATACATTACTGAAACGAAATAAATGAATCTCAGAGGACATGACATTAAAATAAAAATGGAAACTCAAAACAGGCACAAATGCAAAACTTTACAGCCACAATAATTACAGAATTGGAAAAATTGTTTAATTTGTCAGTGTATATTTTAAATTATAAAAAATAAGTAAACACTATAAAAAAAAAACATTGAAGCGACAAACTGCAGTACTGAACCAAATAAACTACGAAAACGAACTCGAGAACTGGGACACCCGATTTTCGCGAAAATAGTTCTTGCCTAGTTGAATTTCATTACACATCCACTAAAACAACCTCTCATTATTGTGCAATTTACTTCTTACGCGTCTTATATGCTATTCCGCGAATCACAGCCGTTCAGTATCGGATCAACCTAGTTCTGATTAGCCAGTCAAGTAAGCGCATGTCTTATTAGAACACCTGGACAATAAGCAATGGGAAATTGCTGGAATGCCAGTAGTAGGGGCGAACCGGTCCTAGAAACAACATAGTCCCATAAGATTAACCTAGCTCCTCAATCTGCTCCTCACTGCTCCAATGCCGCTCAGTTTGCTCCATATGCTGGCTGTCTACCCTGATGCCTGATCCCATACACCCTTCGTCCAGAACCACCCCCTCACCCTCTCATCATCCTCCGTCCAAATGTACTATACCGGGGTTAACAAAACATGATGTCTGATACACTAACATCCCTATCCAACCCCCTCACATACATACAACCTCACCCCAACCCCTTATCGCGAAGATTTAGAGTTTTTCCTGTAAAATTACAAATTTACTAAAAATATGTTACTTTTTTTTATACAGTAGATTTTGAATATTAGCTTATGATCCTATTCCATCATCTTATGATATTAACCAAGGAAAAAGTTAACACTTTTCATTATAATAAAACATTTTCTACAAATGTTGGTTATGATGAGTGGATTAAGGTGTTAGATTTAAGCCTTTCTTCCCTGTATGGGAGCGTTGGTTCGAGTTCCACACCTGACAAATAATTTTTATAAAGACATATGTTATGATAGTGCAAATGTTGAATCTTTCTCTGACCGAGTGTGAGTGATACATGAACGAATTGTTCTATTGTGAAAATAGTATATAATCCTGTGTTTTTTATGAATGTTTTCCCTTCTTTGACGGTTGTGATGGAATTCAGATCGTTAAGAGTGGAGTCATATAGTGATATTGTACACTTTTCTAATATGAAGATGATAACAATGGTTGAAGACTTACCAACTGTAACACCTTCAGCAATGGTTTCTGATGAGTCTCTAGAGGCAATACAGAAACAATATCGTAATTGTGGAATATATTTGGACTATAAGTTGTCATGAATGTTGACATGAATGTAGTTATGGCTTGTCTATTTCAGAATACTAGTCATTCCACTGTGATAAGTGCGATACTGTGTTTACTCGTAGTGATATCCAATTTAGACATAAGAAAAAGTGTAAAGGTAATGTTTGTCGATCATCGAGAAGCGAATGCAAGTATTGTAGCAAGATATTTGCTATTAGGCTTAGCACTAGACAACATAAAGATAATAACTTTCCATTTGCAACTATTTATAAGACCTATACACTAGTTAACTGTAATGTTGTATATCTGAGTAGGTAAACCTTGAGTAGTTGCTGCAGGAAATGTTGTAGAAATGTAAAGTAAAACATAAATACTTTGGTTGAAATTAGCATATGATTGTGTGTATGTAGAATTAATATGCATTGTTTTATAATTGTATGAAATAAAGATAAAGTTTATGAAAGAATACTATATTTATTCATTTTATCCCTTCCAATTTTTAAGTGTTGCTATGAGCAAACGCTTGTAAAAGTTAAGAGAGTGATAATAAGCACTACAATATAAAAATGAATGGCTATTTGTATGTCTATATAAACATTCATTAAACAGATATGTATAAATTTTTGGAGACAATATATGAATCATTTTTCTTATATGTAGGGATAGAGAGTGCTTATAAATCCTTGGATTGGTAAATATTGTTGAAGATTGTTAATAATTGGTAATAATTGATTGCAAGATGGTTAAAGATTGGAGTGTGTGTGAGTGTGTGTGAGTGTATGTGTGTGTGGAGTAATGATATGATGATATGTATATTTCTGTAAATGAAGCTTTGACAACAGGATATGTAGGATGAAAGAAATTATTATAAATATAAGTCTGAAAAAATAACTGAGTTTATCAAACAATTACAATGTAATGTGAACTTCAAATTTTAATTTTGTAAGTGAATATTGTGTAGGAGATGTAATGAGTGTAACATAATTATTATAGGAAATTTTTCTACTAATTGGAATATCATTTGTGTTTGAATGTGTGTGTGCATGTTCAAATATATATATGAATGTTTTGTTGTATTGCGTTTGAGTGTTAGATGTGTTCTTTGGGGAATAAGGAAAGATTTTTGAGGAATAGGGAATAATTTTTTGGGAATAAGGAACAATTTTTGATACTGAGGATTGAGGAATGAAGAATGATGTATAGAGTAGTAATTTCATACATGTGTGTATGAATTAAATAAAAAAATATTTTTATAACAATATGCTTTAATTATGCACACACATATATATACATATATATATAGTATATGGGGTTCTTTGTTGTCGATGAGCTGTGATAGATTGGTGTAGAGAGATGATGAATGCTGTATGAGATTTGAATACAGGGTGAGATGGTTAATGCAAAGCCATTTTGTCTAGATGTGTTGATGTGTAGTGTGTTGCAAGCTGTCATGTATATATATATATTATGCATAATATCCAACATATGTAAGTTTTGTTTATTATAATATATATACCTAGAGTGAAAATAATCATAATAATTATTATTATATATATACGAGTACTACAAAGTGAGTTTGGCTTACAATAAAGCACTGTGTTGCAACTTGCAATTGGAAATACATTATGACAATACTTTGGCTAATTTACTTCATACTCGATTTTTAAAAAATGCCTATTTAGCCTGTATGTTTTCTGAATCGCTATGTATATACCACTTATATCTAAATATACTTGTTAAATATGTATTTCTGTTATGCGAATATACATATGTTACTCATGATGATTGAAAATGTGTGTGTGTGTGTGTGTGGTCAACTCTCCTAAAGTAAGCCTGACCTAACATGACCGATACAATTTTTTAGAGTTTCTCAAAATGTTAAGCTGTATAGATAGCAATTAAACATGGTGTTCTTCGGGAGTTTGCGAGAATTTATCAGCCTTTCAGAAACATTCTTCCTGGAATAATTAAAAATATTAAAATGTTTTTGGTTATAATAGGGTATGTAAGGTAATGCATCGACTTGCACAATGTAAAATTGATGTTTGTTGCGAAATGAGTTGTTAGCATTTGTGTTGTTACGTTATATTAAAATAGCATGTATTAAGGCAGATAAAAAGAACGATAATTTTAAAGGATCATTTAATATTTAATGTTTAAGATGAGTGGGTTTAAACTAATATTGTGTACAGTAATTCATGTATTCATATTTACCTCATTGGGAATTGAAATAAAAAAATAAGTTAGTATAACTATACATGTCTGCATTTATGTTGAAGTATTGACTAAATCAGTATGTATGCATGGTTTTTAGGTTTTTTGCAGTAGATAAATATAGTTACATGTAAACAAAATTTAAGCTTCTTGTGAGATGAAGGAAGGTCTAATTCTGTAAATATTTGTTATGAGGATAAGAGCTATGTATCCTAGAAGGATTGAATCAAGTGTTCAAAACAGCAGATTTTAAAAACTTTCTATGATTATGGAGTTTTTATGTAATAAACATGTATTGATTGCTATACATAGTATGGGATAGCATTATTTGATTGCCATGAATGTTTTATTTGGAAATTAATTTGGTTTTAATTGATGTTGTATAGAAAATTAGAAAAATGGAATCTTAATAAGGCTGTATTTGTCTTAAGATTAAATATGTGTGGTAATGTGTATTGGAAGACAGATGGTGGAGATTTGCTAATTTGTGTTGTATGATAGTTATTTATTTAGTTGTTAAGTAATTAGTTTTGCTTGTAAAGTTTTATGTTAGAGGTTTTGCTAGTGGGTGCTGTTTTGTTGGTATTATAGTTTGAAGTGGTTTCATAATATGATTTTGTCTGTTTTTGTATGGTTTTTCTTTTGAGTTGTATGATATGTTGATATAGTTGTCAAGAATTTAGTTTTTCTTGTAAAGTTTGATGGTATGGGGTTTTGCAGTTGCCTGGTATGCTATTGTAAATGAGATGTGTGAGTGTGTGCTTTGGAGTAGATTTTTGTCATTTTGGGCGAATTTTTGGTTGATCTGGGTTAATTTGGTTCATTAGGAGCAATTCTATGGTGGAGCAGGTTTGCCAATTGGAATATTTTAGATATTGCTGTGTGTGTGTTTGTGTGATTCTATTTCTGTGGGTGTGTTTTGCTATTACATGATGACATTGATTATCAGAGTAATTAATTGGAGTTATTCTGTCTGTGGGCATTGGTGTGTGATGAAAATTTATACACGTCCTTTTTTCCTGTTAAGTTACATTAACCTGACAGGAGTAAAGCATGAAGTGTTCTCTCTTGAAAACAACCTATGGGCAATATGTTTTTGCTAGGACTTTAGTTTTGAGATGTCATTTCTCGGAGCAGACATATGTCTCTTTGCATATAATGTGCATGCTTGATAAGTTTGTACAGTGAATGGTAGTACAGTGTAAGTGCAATACCTTCCACCCCTAATTAATAATAGTATTAATGGTAATAATAAAGAATAATATTAATACTAATTGCAAAATCTGAAACATGAAAAGGTATATGATATTTGATGTTTGGATGTTTTGCTGAGATAATAAATTACTTTGGCGAATGTTTAATTGTAAATTATTAATGTGTGTATGTGCATCCCTAGTAAATATTCATTGCATGTTTATGCATGTTTAGATTTTCACTATTATGTTAATTAAATGATTACATCATATAACTACATTTACCTCCACCATTACAACCTTCTACAGTCGACATCGAACATGTAATACATTAGTGAAGCAATATACACCAATCAGGTAATATGATAAACATCGATCATAAGTTAATGGTTAAGTTTAATTGTCCTAGAATTTTTTATAACTATTAAGTTAGTCACCTTGGAATCGATCTCGGTAATCCAAAAATATCATTTCGTTAGTTAGTATAATCACGAATACAAAGCAAGTCTCAATTTTTGTTAATTCGGATATAAAATAATAATAGGTGTTCTGACCGAGACTCTTATGCAATAATCAAAAACTAGAATTACATTAATTGCTATAAGCAGGAATACAAGCAACCTTCAATTTTAGTTGCATTCGGATATAAAATAATATTAGGTGTTCTGACTGAGACTCTTACTTGATAATCCAAAACTATCATTACATTAACTGCTCTAAGAAGGTATTCAACTCACAATTAAGATCTTTAAAATCGAAAATAAAATAAATATTACACGGATAAATATGTATTTCATAACTATTCATTTGATAAGTTTATGCTTAACTATGCTTACAAAAGGTTTTAAACTGTGTTTGAACTTGTAGTCTTCTCTGTTGTTGGGTTTGATGTGTATGTTATGAATTTTATGATTGTAGCATTGATACATGGGAAATTATGAGTTAGTAGGCTTATAAAAGGGCTTTAGGTGTGTTTGATCTTGTAGTCTTGTTTTTTTTTTGGGGATGATGTGTGTTTTATGAATTTGACTAGGTTTGGTAGATGGGAAATTATGAGTTAGTAAGATTATAAATGGGTTTTAGGTATGTTTGACCTTGTCAGAAAGGCTTTAGGGCCAAAATGTTCTTAGCATTATGTTGTATGTCTGGTATGGTGTCTATGTTATGAATTTGACGACCATAAAATTAATGGTTAGGAAATTATGAGTTACCCTGCTTATAAAAGTGCTTAACTCGAAATTCACCTTTTCAGAAAGGCCTTAGGGTTTTAATCATCTTAGCATTATTGTGTATATCTATGTTATGAATTTAATGACAATAACATTAATGGTTCGGAAATCATGAGTAACTATGCTTATAAAAGTTTTTAGATGTGTTTGACCTTGTCAGAAAGTCCTTATGTATTAAATGATCTTAGCATTATGGTGTATGTCGAGTATGGTGTCTACTTTATAAATTTTATGACCATAGCATTAGTGGTTCGGAAATTATGAGTAACTATGCTTGTAAAATGGCTTAAATGCATAATTGACCTTGTCAGAAAAGGTTTAGGGCTTAAATGAGATTATAATTTTGGTCGGGTATGTTGTCTATGATATGAATTTGATGACCATAGCATCAATGGATCGGAAATTATGAGTAGCTGTGCTTATAAATGTTTTTAGTTTTGTTGACCTTGTCAGAAAGGGTTTAGGCCTTAAATGTTCTTGTCACCATAATGAATGTCGGTAATGGCTTATAAAAGGGCTTAAATCAAATTAAACATTTGTCAGAAAGGGTTTAGTGCCAAAATGACCTTACCATTATGTTGTGTGTCGGGTATTATGACTATGTTATGATACGAATTTGGTGACCATAGCATCGATGGATTGGAAGTTATGACTATGTTTATAAAATGGTGTTACACAAAATTGTCCTTGTCAGAAAGGAATTAGGACTTAAATGACCTGTTTAAAGGTAAACAATGTGTTTTTATTGATATTCGGAATGGTTACATAATTAATTTAAAAATAAAAATTCTTATATGCTTATTTTAATTCAAGATGGCGATGGTTATAGTTACATAATCATTTTTTCTGCTGATATATTATTAATTGACAAATAAATATGTATATTTTAATATGTTGTTTGATTGTTGTTAGTCTGTAAACTAAATCTCCTTTAAAATAAGAGTTCATGAATATATCACTTCATACATGTTTGTCTGAAAATTTTAAAATGTAATCATTACATAACATTACAAAAACCTGAGTTTTTATTAAATTACGATTTATTACTCTATGTCTACTCTGTTTTGAATACACGAGTTGTAGGTGTTATTTTCTTTGTATATAAAGAACATTTATACTTCTATTTGGATCTTATCTCTCATGATCAAGAGAGTAAAGGTGTCGTGCAATGGAGCCTGGGTTCTTCAGTTCAAAACCATTCAAAAGCAAAGTTTTATAAATTTATTAAGAGAGAATTGTCTTAAGTATCCAGCCGATCTCAGAGTTCATAATATCCATTCATAGCATTAGCAAGATTGGGTCTTGGAGCGCGAGTGACTCGACTGCTCTCTGGCAGGCATTGCAAGAACTTGTGCGCTGCCTACCGGCCGATGACGGCATCAAGATACATCAGCGCTCCTGGTGGTCAGCTCTACAACTAATACGGCGGCCGATGGCTGCAGTAGTGCTGCCTATCTGTCAAGTTTGGAATTGAAAACAACCAACCTCGCTGGGAAAATTAATGGATATAGGTTGTTTGATGGAGGAGGGGGGATGATCAGTCACTGCAGGGTGGAGGGGTCAGGGTGTATGTAAGTGAAGGGGTGGAGAGGGATGTTAGTGTATCATACATGGTGTGTTCATTACCCCAGTATAGTTCATTTGGATGGTAGTAGAGGGGGATGAGAATGGGAGGGGGGTTTGTGTGAAGGACGTATGGGATCAGGCATCAGGGTAGATAGCCAGCAGAGGGAGCGATAGTGGAGCATATTGTGGAGCAGATTGAGGAGCTAGGTTAATCTTATGGGACTACATGTATCTAGGACCAGCCCGCCCCTACTACTAATGCCAGTTAAGTATTGAAATATATTCACGCCAAATTATATTCATCGGAAATCAGATGTCACTAACGATAATGTAAGAGAACTTCACGGCATTCTGTGGCCTGGAATATGTCCCCATCCTCGGGGTAAATGCTGAATGCATTATACAATTGCAGTGTAGTCTCCATCCGTCAGTCATATTGCTCATTTCTGAGCGTCTTGACCCATTTAATCTTGATTTCTTGTAGACTTTTGAATCAAAGAACGCCATCCTGACCAGTTTTCTGCTTGCTCTATGATGCGCTGAAATGGCAAGCCGGTGATCTTGGTCACCTGATCAAACCACCTGACTGGAGCTCTTACACGAGGTCTTTTACCTTCTATCTTGCCTTCTAGGATAGTTTTCTCCACATTGTCGTTGTTCCTCTTCACTAGATGACCAAAGATCCCTCGGATCCTCTCATTAACATGGGAAGAAAGTCGCTTAGATAGATTTAGCTGTGCAATAATGGAAGCATTGGTTCTTTTTTCAATCCATGATGCCCTTAACATTTTGCGCCAACACCATATTTCGAAGGTGTCTATGCGATTATAATCAGCAGCCTTACAGGTCCATGTTTCACCTCCGTATAAGAAGAAAGAAAATATAAGAGTTTGCACAATGTGGATCTTAGTGTTATTCGTGATAGCCCTATTGTGGCAGATTTTCAGCAGTTTACTCATGGCCGCTTTTCCCAAAATGATACTTCTTCGAATTTATTCCTCGCAACTTCCCGTGTAGCAGATGTTCGAACCTAGGTAGACAATATGCTTTACTACTTCCATCCTATTTAATTGACCAGTGAGGTGGGACTGTAATTTGCGATCTATGATCATAATTTTTTATGTGTTTATGTTAATCTCCAATCCATATTTCAAACTTACAGTGTAGTCTATTTGCAGTAATTTGACAATTTTTAAATACAAGTTTAGAAAAATAATTAAATTTTATGAAGTGTTTTATTGTTTCCTAAGTATCCCACGTATCACAAGCATCTCATACTTCTGTTAGCATAAAAATATATTACATATGGTTAAATTTAACTTTTACTTAAATTTTATCTACTAATCATAATATTTCAATTATAATTAATACGAATTAAAAGAGAGAGAAAATACGTTTATTGTTAATATCTGCCAAGAAATAGTTTCCATGTAAACTTTTATAATACTGACTGTATACCCATGCGGTGAGTTATCCTTTTGGTGTAATTTTCTAGACTTAGTTAAGCTTTGTTCGTACGAGGTGGAGGAATACCCTGAAAGTATAACTTTAGCAGGGCTTCAGAAAAGTTGGACGTAACTGTAAATGGACTATATATAGACTTAAGAGTTTATATTTTATTGACTGATATGTTATATTTTGGGTGCCGCGGTAGCAGCGCGGCTAGAGTGCTCGCCTTCCACTAAGGCGAATCGGGTTTTATTTCCGGCGGGGTCTCTCCAGGGGGCTTATTCCAAGTTTCGTTGGTAACTGCCCACACCGTCATGAACCCACCGTCTCGCAGCCGACCAAATTATCGTCGGATCCAAAACTGTATTCAGAGTTATCAGTCGTTTAGCACGGGGGCGCAATCAGGCATCTTCGGCTTTCCGACCTTCCCCACTCCAAGCTAGACGAGCGTTTCTGTCTCTGCGCACGGTCGACAACGTACCAACAAAATATTAATAGAATTGCTGGTTTAGAAATTTCACAAATCTGTTGAAAAAACATTATTCAAAGACACCAATAGTAAGCTTTATATTTTTTAGCTCGTAAACAATAATGTATGATTACAAATACGTGTTTTATAAGAACATGATAGTGTACAGCCTTCGTTGATTTTGTGAGGAGTTTGAGAAACTGGTTGGTGGCCATGTTGAACAGTATTTTTTCCCCCTTCGTGAGATATAGATGTTTATGTGTTACGAACGTGGCCCGGGTGTTTAGCAAACTATTTGTGAATGCGGGAAAGAAAATATTTGGCCAAAGCTAACTGGAGGAATGTTACAGATGTTAATTATAGATTCCACTCAAAACTGCCCTGAATAATTAATAAATGCAAACATCTTAAATGGATTATATTAATATCCCTAACCTTGGTGTCCGCCGAAGTGTACTGTAGAGCCATGGAAAAATACGTGTTACAAACAATAAATTTGCGTTTTTTGCAAAAGTATTTGGAAACCGTTAATATAATTATTGAAATGTACGTGTCCTGAAAAAAGCCGCACTTTTTATATATTTGTAGTGAGGGAATAATATTTGTTTATTTGTCTATATCGTAAATTCAACGAGTGTAAGGTTAACTTCGGTCAAGTGTGTGCGTGTATTGCTGTATCTATACTAATACGAACATCGATGTATATGAATCGCGTTTTGTTTTTCATTAAAGTTGAATAATTTGAATGTTATTTCCATAGAAGCAAACTTTTCCGCTGCTCCATCAAAATACCTAATATGCAAAACCAAATGCCACACACTCGTAAGAACATTAAAATAATGTCGTCTCACGAAAGCACCCCCCCCCCCCCTTCCCGACCAAGCATCACTGTTTCCTTTTTAACTCTAACCAAAATAAACAGAACCCCAACATATATAACTTGGTAGTTGCAAAAATAAATTTGAAATGCCAACCTAGCTATAATATCCTACATTAATTACTGAACGGAAGTTAGATAACTTTAGTCTTTCAGTGCCCGGCACGACAGGAAACACGAGGAAAGAGGAAAATGCAAGTATGCAATGGACTCAAACATTCCTTTATAAACTTCTTTTATTCCCTGACGCAACCGCTGTGGTGGAAGGATAAATTGAGGCCGTGCTACTTTTACAGAACTGTCAAAATTTACTCCACTTAACACGAAATAGACTATAATAGAGCCAGCCCCAAAAAATTCCAAACTGTAGGGTATTAGGGGCCAAAATACAGATGTACACAGCTTATAAGCCTTCTTTTTTTAAAAAATGTTACCGTATAACATAGCATAACTGTATTTTACATTTTTAAACAAAATAAAGTTATACAGGAGGGGAGTTTCGATCTCATACCATAGAGATATTTGTATCTCGAGTCTGTAGTTTTTCATCGGAATGAGAGTCTTAGAATAATCCCCCTCCCCTGAATTTCCGCACGTGAGAGTCGCGTCGTACTACGCCGCTGGTCGGCGGGTTTTCTCGGCGATCTCCCTTTTCCCCCCGCCCTTGCATTCCGATGCATACTCATTTCGGTTATATTCTTTCGCCTCTCGAGACTTTGGTGTTAAAAGCCTGCCATAACTCTCCACTTCTTTTGTTTCTAATTTTTTTTGTCGTTGAATTAATTATATATATATTTTTTGTTTTAAGGTTCTTTATGTTCTTAGGCATATTTTCACCTCGGTGTCACAGTGGAAAACCACTCGCCTTGCATTCCGAAGGACCAGGGTTTTCCCAGAATCACTCCACGCGAATGCTGGCCGATTCCTTCCCGAGTCCTGAATTATTAGTGTTCTCCTACCAAGGCCTTGTCGTCATTTAGGAGCACTCAAAACACCTAATACATAAAAATATAACACCAATGGTGCCAATACTGCTACCCTGGATACATAACATTCAATATATATTTTCATACATAGAAAATTACTATATCTGATGTAGTGGACTAGAGACATTTGGGTGGCTCTTAACTTCTTGTTCTTGAGAGCCGATGAGGGTGAAGCGAGGTGAGTGTGGAGCAGCTCCGGAATGTAAGGGTAGGGGAAACGGGAGAGCCCCAGAAAACTCGCCGACCAGCGGCATCGTCCTTCCGGCACGATTCCCACTTGCGAAAATCCGTGAGCGACCCCGCCGGGAACCGAACCAGGTTCGCTCTGGTGGGAGGCGAGTAGTCTAACCACTACACAACCGTAGCCCCCATATTTGTTGTAGATACGAAATTAAAAGGGTGTAACCCGACTTGTGGGCCACTCCTGGCAGGAAGGAATACATGTTTGAATTTACGGATTTCTAAAATTTCACTTAAGCAAGGCTTCACCATGCATTGACGTATAGGGAATGTAATGCTAAATTCGGGCAAAGATCTCTCAGTCGTTTTTTGTGGCAGTATTTTCAACTAAAGATTTTTTGTTAGAGAATGAACGCATTTAAATTCGTAAGCCTTCCACATTTTCATTTTTGAAATTTAAATCCACTTACCTATTGTTTATAAAATGACAATTAAATAAAAAATGAAAAAAATGCATTTTAAAGTAAAAAAAAATTAAAATTTGGAAAGTTTACATATCTATATGCGTTCATTCTCTAACAAAATTTTTTTTTGTTAAAAATACTGCCACAAATATTGACTGAGAGATCTTTGCCCGTATTTAGCATTACATTCGCTATACGCCCATATGGTGAAGCCTGGCCTTCAGCCACTGGTAAAGGCGTAGAAACAAGTTTCTTATGTAATCAGTTGGTTTTTGTTTTTCTACGGAGGGCAGACATGATTGATTGGTTTTTATTTTAACACTTTGATTGCGGTACATATTTATATACATTCAAGCAAGACAAAGTTAAATGTATAGCCAACAATGCAGAGAACACCAATTCCCATTGCCACTCTCGTATTGATCCACGCCACACTGGAAATGCCTACAGTGCAATGTTCTACGACACTCAATTAATTGCCGATTTGACAATGTCAAAAAAAAATTTTTTTTTTTTTTAAATTTGTAGAACAACATATAATCCTTTGCGGTCCCTCAGGTATCTATGAAAAAAATATTTTCTTACACGCAAAAATTCATGTTGATATGATGAAGCGTTTGGGTAACATCGTCATAAAAATGAAACGAACCAATGAAAACTATACCTATGCGTGTAGGGTTCATTATGAAGGGCAGATAATTTCCCCACACTTTCGTTGGCCGAGTTAAACTTGGAGACAGTCGTCAAAGTGTTAAAGACGTTCAAGAGGCTACAAATATTTTCTACATGTTTAGTATATTCATATTTCGTCACGGTGATATGAAATAAATTTCTGAAATAAATATTACAATGTCAGAAAATTATTTAACTACTAAGAATATAACGAACGATACGAATTTTATTTTGACTGCCTTTTTCGTAGATATGTCAAAATTGAACAAAGTTAACATAATGAGCCCATTGAACGAAATGATGGATTTCAAAGATATCGTACAATACCACTTCTGGCACTTCAAGAAAAAATTCACCTGGAAACAAAATCAGTTTCAAAATATATATTTTTTGAAATTTTTATAAGTCAAAGTTTTAAGCTAAAATGCTTGTATTTACGCTAAAAATTTTAAATTTATTTTTAAAAATAAGTTAGCACTTTTATGGAATTGTAATTGATTGCATGTCACGAAACCATAAAATTCAGTCAAAAGCTACACAACATTTGGCTCTTACACAGTTATACTTAGTTCATGTTAATTTACTATCAATACAAATTTACAAGGGAGCAACACTTATACATTTCTTTAGGAGAGTTTAAGAAACTGTTACATTTACAGCATTTAAATTGGATGAATAAATTCTCCCCGTCTCGCAGTCATATTTTGCTGCGGTTGGCTATCCACACAGTGGCCCTCAAGTCCCTAATATCTTCCTCGAATCAGTCTCTATTAAGTCCTCCAGTCGGAAATATATATGCGATTTTAGTCGTAGGAATGAACGATAGTTAAGTTCGGAACGGTATGCACGCAGTTATAATTAGAAACACTGGAAAATCGCAAAACTTTGTTGAGCCAAATCCTGATAATTTTACAACTGGATAATGAATTTTTGACGTGGCTTGAACCAACAGTCATAAAGGGATAGTTTTAAAGTGTTATATTTCTCATCAGCCAAGATAAATGGGGTAGTATAATGTTGTGCTAACAGTATTAATATTTATACTACAGTAATAGAATAGAATTAAGAGCTCGATGATGAGGGGCAGGGGGTCAGGGACCAGGCGCCATCCATGATCTGTTATTCCGGTCAGTCGGCCGCCATCTTGAATCCAGGTGAGCTTGACCGTGACCCGTGACAGTGACCTTGGCCTTATGACCCTAACCTTCAATGACCTTAAAACCTAAAAATGCATAGAAAAATCCCAAAATATCAAAAAAATTAAATATACATACATAAATAAATTAAAAAATTAAGAAAATTAACATTTCGAAAGTTTGGACATAACAGCATCCGGTATCGGAGCAGAAGCTATTCATGCTTTGTCATTTCAGTCGGCCATCCTGTTTTTTCGTTTGTCATTTGTTTATACATTGCTGGAGGACGCCATATTGGATTTAATATGATTACTTTTACATCACCTAGGTGGCGCTAGTGTATTAATAGTCGATTTCACCACCAGGCGAGTTGCCGATTCAGCCACCAGACGATCTATTGACACTCATATGTTTATAGGCATAGGAAAATCTGTAATATTCATCCTATTTAAAGAATTATTTTTCCAATTAGGAGTATACCTACATGCATGATACAGGACTTCGGCTACCTGCAGAACGAATTAAACTTACATTTGTTACTAAAACTTTATGTTGTTCAATTATTTTATTTAAAGTATTTTTATTTAATTATATAATCGTGCATATAGTAAACTGGTACTTTATACTATT
This sequence comes from Dryococelus australis, assembly GCA_029891345.1. NCBI lineage: Eukaryota > Metazoa > Arthropoda > Insecta > Phasmatodea > Phasmatidae > Dryococelus > Dryococelus australis. The sequence continues at coordinate 295,602,429 of CM057009.1, read as the reverse complement.
CTATTTCATTATATTTTTATTATTTCTGTACCTTTTAAATTTAAATTTTATTCTGGAAAATTAAGGAAACATTTTATAAAACATCATTTCTTTCGCAGGCATTTTTTTATTCAATAAATTTATTACAGACGCTCATGCTATCGAAAAAAATTACAATATTCTTTGATATATGCCTCGCAATATATGCAACTTTTTGTAGGTTACAGTCTTTTATGCAGCTCGCTATTCACACTCGTATTGTCCTTCTGCGAAAATATCGTGAAATTTACTACTGTGCAGGGCGGGTTATGTAAGTAACTGCACTCTTGAGGACATGTACCGAAATCACAAGAGACCTGCTTGCAGTAAACCTGGTACCGAGGTACTGACTGTTGACAAATGCCCTTCACCTTTACAGGTCTTTGCATGTATAAGTAAATGGTCGCTACAGCTGAACAGCTTAACGCACCTGTCATACAAATATGCCACACGACAGGGATTCTTGACACAATGAAAGTTTTCGTGGCGTCTTATCACAAAAGTGACAATGATGACGGCATTAGAATACTGATTTTCATTCTGGGGCATGGTATCTGGCATGAGGCGGTAGGAGTTTTCTGCCATCTTGGATGACGTCACAAGTGCTGCCGGCGGCCTTTTTCATCTCCCCCCTCGCTGCTTCCAACCCCACGGCCGGCAATTCCAGTGACCCGTAACCCCAGAAACTATTTTAATTAAAAAAATTATTTTATAAAATAACAATTTAAGAATAATTTTTTTAAAATCGATCTATAATTAGTATGTGGATTTACAAGAAAAAAATGTACGTTTGCATAGAAACCACCACTCTCTCGACTTCCAAATTGTTTCAGGGCCCCGGCTAGAGTGCCGATCACCAGTGTGTATATTTATTTACAAATTTAAAGATGTAATATTTCATTCACGAAAACGTACATAAAAATTATATTAAAAAATCAGAATTTTGCAGATCTAAATAATACTTCACGAAACCAAACGCCAGTAGGCCAGACCCCATCAGCAATAACACTTTTTTAACTGTTAAGAGTTTTGTCAGTTAAAAGTGATACATATGTTTTAAAAAGTTTTTTTTATATAATGCGATAGTGTATTCCATATAGGACCTCGTAAAAAAATATATGTGAGTATTAATACTTTTTGTTTTCGAAAAAAATGTATAATAAAAAAAATAAAAGGTGTTATTCAGCTCTGCGTTTTGATGAAACTTAATTTAAAAATAATAAAACTGCCTAGCAGGTTCGCGAGGCGCGTGCCATAACAGGCCTACATCTAGACTCCACTGCGTTGAAAGGAGGAGGGGGAGGGGTGGGGTGGTGGTCGACCCCCAACCAAGTGCAAGCGGACTGACTTTTTTCTCTGCATTCCGCGCGAGTACACCTGGAAGACACCAGTTATAACCAACCGTACTCAAGGTCAGGGCGGCAGGTCTTTACCTCGGCTTTCGGGAGGAAGGGAAAAAAAGGGGGGGGGGGGTTGTCGACCCCCAACCAAGTGCACGTGGACTGACCTTTATCTCTGCATCCCGCGCGAGTACACCTGGAAGGCACCAGTTACAACCAACCGTACTCAAGGTCAGGGCGGCAGGTCTTTACCTCGGCTTTCGGGAGGAAGGAAAAAAAAGGGGGGGGGGGGGGTTTCGACCCCCAACCAAGTGCACGTGGACTGACCTTTATCTCTGCATCCCGCGCGAGTACACCTGGAAGGCACCAGTTATAACCAACCGTACTCAAAGTCAGGTCTTTACCTCGGCTTTAGGGAAGGAGGGTGGGTGGGGGGGGGGGGGTTGGAACAGGTGTTGGGGGGAGTGGGGAGTATGAGTAAATCTGGAAGAAACCGGTTATAACCAACCGAATTCAAGGTCAGGGCGGTAGGGCTTTCGTGATGATTGAGGGGGTGGGGGGTTTGAATGGAACGGGTGATGGAGGGAATGGGGAGGATGACGTGGGAGGAAATAGTCCAGTGTGAAATACGATGTTAACTCATGTAAGCTTTGCTGAACACTGATCTCGATCGAACCAAATCGTTGCAGGGGGGGGGGGGAGGCCAAGTGCCCGCAATTTGCCATCCTTCTGCATCCTGTTATCAGCATTTTTAGAAGCTTTCTGCGATCTGTGGTTGTACCCACAGCATCCTTCTGCAGTACAGAGAGTACGTACTCAATTTTTTTTAATTGTAGTAAAATAACGCAAGCAGACAAACAGCCGCCGCTGCCATCCATGCCACCCAGCCATAGTGGCCGAGCGTGGTTTTATCACGTTGGCAAGGGGAGTGGAGGGGCGTACGAGTGTAGTATGCTGGCTACGGCTAGGGGAAGGATCGGTTTTTTGCAGGGGGCACATACATGAGTGTGTGTAATGACAACAGCTGGTGTGCGGCCTTGGATACCATGCATCACTCGCATATTTAAATGTCGCAGGTTAAAAAAAAAAATGAAATTTGGTTTATTCACATGCACATGCATGCCAAAGGTAACAGAAGTCACTTACTAATGAGCGATAGGAATTTACTTTTCTCGGAAAATTAAAATTCGCCGACAATCATATGCAATGAATGCGAAAAATTTAGTACACAATTTAAAGTAATAAATCTCGTTTTTAGCCAAAATGTCATAATCGAACTGTAATTGTAATATACTGCCAACCGTCCTTAAAGGTCGTCTATCAAAAATTTCATAAATATCACCGTTTAACTGACATAAAACACATCTTAAGGAAAAATCTGCTGTATACAATCGACATAATCTAAATTGTTTTCCGAGCTGCAATATGAAAATGAAGTGGATTTGTTCACATATTTAAACATGCTGACTATGTTTGGTTTGTATTTGTGGGTGCTATTATATAGTAATGCCACTGTTAGAAAACATTTATCCCATAGACAGGAAAGGCGGTGGCAGGAAACAGAAAAAAAAAAATGATATAGGTGGAAACAATAATTTCCATCACGTTCCGATTGGCGGTAGCAAAAAAATACTACAATAAAGTTTAATGCCACATTAAATTCAGATGCAAGCTACTATTTAACTACATGTAGAGGAAAGTGCCCTAATCCACACTCCCCCCTCCCCCTCTGAAGCGGACCTCCGGTACCAGGCTCTGCATTCTCCTGAACTCTAGCGGGACCAAGTGTAAATAGTAATTTAGGCTTCTAGGACTTTGAAGCGGAGCGCACACGTCGCCCGCTTCACTTGTTGATTATCAGTCCGCCATTACGTGTTTTGATAGTGAAAAAAATTTTACATTGTGCTACATATTTCGTTATTTGTCCTAGATATTGGCAAGTATGCTTTTCGAACTATTTATATTCTTAAATGGTAAGGTTTAAGGTAAATGTCTATCATTAAACCTTTTCAATTAGATGTTTGGTTAAAAATTTTTTGGGTTAACAAAATGTTGGCTATAGTCGCGGAAACCGAACCCCCTTCAGTTGCCTAAACCAGACCCCTTATTTTTTCATGTATAAAGTCTGCCTGTATTTGTACACACTCTTATCATCTTGGAATTCTGTTGCAGATTCCAGGAGGATAATGGGTAAGGTTGATCAAAGACAGTGGAGTTCGTCTAAAATGACTGAAGCTATTGACGCAGTTCGGAAAAAAGAAGATGGGTTGAAAGAAGGCCAGTAAACAGTTTAATGTTCCGAAAACAACACTTATGAGGTTGTCCAACATGAAATACGGTAAACCTGAGGAAGCAGTATAAACAAAAAGAGGCATACCTACAGTTTTGGGTAAAGATCTTGAAGAAGAGCTAGTTCACTATTGTCTTACTATGGGCTTACTCGTAATGACTTGCGAAGAATGACCGTACAATTGGCAGAGATAAATAACATTGAACATCCTTTCAAAGACGAAATTTCTGGGAAAAAGTGGGGTAGTCTTTTTCTTAAACGCCACAAAACCAAATTGTCAGAAAGGAAGCCTACTGGAACATCCTATAGCAGGGCTTTTGGGTTCAGCAAAGAAAACACAGAGAAATTCTATAACCTTCTCGAAGATATTTATGAGAAAGGTAAATTCACTCCCGACAGAATTTACGTTGATGACAGCGGCATTACTGTGGTACAATCTAATGTAGCAAAAGTAACTGGCTTTAAGGGTAAAAATCAGATAGCCGCCTTGAAATCAGGAGAACGTGGGGCCCTTATAACGATTGTTGCTTGTATGAATGCTAGTGGCTCATTCGTACCTCCTTTAGTAATTTTTACAAGAAAAAATATGAATGAACAGTTGAAAAAAGGGGCTCCACCAGGAACAATCTTTGCTGCGTATACTTAAGGGTGGGTCCAAATAAACTCCTTCAATCCATGGTTTCGACACTTCATCGTGTTTGCCAGTTCTACAAAGGAAAAACCTGTGTTGTTGCTCTTGGATGGCCACTTTAGCCACACCCAGAATATTGATCTGATAGACTTGGCAAAAACTAATAATGTTACCATTGAGTCGCTGCCAACTCACTCCTCACACAAACTACAACCTTTGGATAAAAGTTTCATGTGTCCTCTCAAAGTTTACTACAGCGAGGATTTCAGGCAGTGGTCAAGGCACAATGAACGTACTGTCAGTGCTTTTGATGTAATGGACTTGTTTGGCAAAGCCTCTATTAGATGCCAAACAGCTCAAATAGCAATAAATGGATTTAAAGAAACAGACATATATCCCTCGAACAGTAAGCTGTTCTCAGATGCAGAATACATTGAAGAGGCAAACAAAAAACGAGATTCCTCTTTCTATGAATCTGTGTCAAAGAAACAAACAGCAGCAAATCAAAGCTTTCCAGAGGACAGAGAAGAATGTGATTTGGACGAACCACAAGTTATTGCAGAGTTTGACCCAAATCAACCATCAACATCTTCGGCAGGTCTGGGTGTTCCTCTGTCATCAGCTACACTTGAAGATCCTCAGGGTTCCACTTCTAAGACAAGCCCGTTTGACATTACTCCCATTCCAAATATAAAAAAAGAGGACCTCGAATAGGGGACGAAAGGCTTGCAGTTCTATGGTCATCACATCTACGCCTTATAAAGTCCAATTGGTGGAAGCTAAAAAAGCTAAAGAAGTCAATTAAGTTGAACAGAAAGCACGGAATCGTGCTTAAGGACCCAAAAGCAATCGCGGCCGGGGACGTGGTTCATCAATAGAGTCTTCAATAAAAGGGAAAGGTCTCGTGGAAAAGCGTCTAAATTTTGTGAAAAAATGTGAAAGAACAAGCACCGAAAATGAAAACAGCTTGTCATCTTTAACACCTGAATTGGAGCTTCTCCCGGAAGTTTCTCCATCCAAAGATGATGATGTTTGGTTTATGTTTTGCGACAGGAAATTTTCGGAGGGTTCTGAAGGGGAACTTTGGGTCATGTGCGTTATGTGCTCGCTGTGGGTCCATGTGGATTGTGCTGGTGCTCAAAAGGACTTGTACATCTGCGATTTTTGTCGCTAAACGATTTCACTCTGTTATACATTTTCTGTAACTTTTTTGAATACATTCTGTACCTTTTGTTAAAAACTAAAACCTGTAATTGTTATATTATGCTTATACTTTTAAACTAGATTATGTTTTCTCTGATTTAATACCTTTTTTTAATTTAGTGTTATTTTGATTATTTTTACAAGGGCTTCGATTTCGGCAACTATTTTTCAAATCGTCAAAGTGTAAGGTTTTTGAGAATAATTTTATTTATACTGATTTTTTATTATATTTTCAAAAATTAAAATGTAAATGGTGCATAACATTATAAAGTAAATATTACATGCTTTCAAAATTTTAAAAAAAATATTTTCTATTCTTTTTAAATCAAAACCAAAATGGGGGTCTGATTTTGGGCACTTTCCCTATTGAATTCCATGCTATAACGCCATGTCAGTTGCAGACGGTCCTTAGCATAAGGAATTCGCGCAGACCGTACCAGTCTACTACACTGATATCTGGCTGGCCCGAGGAGTAGCAGGGCCCGAGGAGTAGCAGGGAGGGGTAGAATGTTGGATTTGGTGGTGAGGTGGGGCAGTGCTCACGGTCTATATTGTCAGCCGCAGATGTGCCCAGCCCAAGGCTTTGTGGCCGCCGCGTCGTCTGAGCTTGCCAGTGAAACTTAGGTTTATTACAGGCAAAATAACTGTTTGTACATCTGCGTGTGTCTACAAAACAACTTCCATTTAGCTTATGTAGGAAACGAAAGTTTATAATACACACAAACGTGCGCTCACACACATGTACACATGTGTCATAGCTCACGACTCTGTACGCACAGCGACACGGGTTCGACATTCTAGACACGCATGGGCACTAAACTTCGTTTTAAGAGAGACATACAATATTCGCTGACTGATTGCAGTTGGACAGGTAGCCACGAAAAAAAATTCCTGATTACATCCGTTTGTAATATTATTACCGTTTTTCCTCTCTCTTAGCCCAATCGTGTATTTGTGAGCTGACTCATTCATATAACGCAATAACTGTGACTTATTTTCTTTTCTCAGACACAAAAAAAATTATATATATTATTTTATATTCTACAGGTTTCTATCAAACCCCACTCAAAATACAATCCTAATGTTAACCATCAATACGAGTGATCGTTGAGAAACTTAATTATATGTAAATAGTTTCGCAGTAACGAAACACTCGAACAGGAAGAGTAATTACATTTAAAATTAAACAGTATACTTATTTCATTTCCGCAGGCCTATTCCATACCACAAGTCCCATTTAAATTAAGAAATTGGTTATTAAAAATAAACATAATTTAAAAATTTAATTTTCATAGGCAACGGAAATATTTGTAAAAATATTTCTACCAAATGAACGTTCACGCGATGTTTGTATTGCTGCAGAACAGTCTTTTAGAGTTTGTGTGCAGAATAACTTAAACATATGTTTCAGGACTACAGTACAGTACAAGGAAAAAGCTTATTCATTCTATAATAATTGAAAATGAGGGAAAGAACACTAATGTGTCCCGTGTAATGACAGGAGCTGCATATTACACGAGCAGATTACCGTAAAAATAATTCTGACGTAAGCTGAGTACATCATTTGAATAATAGTGCATAAATCGCTATTTGGCCATGGTGAATAGACGTGGCGGTAGTCGCCATATTACGTACGTAATTTTATTTTAAATGATACATTTAACTCGTATTGGTGTAGCCCGCGGCAGCTTCGAATTTACTCCGCTCCACAGCGTACTGGGACATGATTCCCAGCAGTTGTCCATAGTGGATATTTGTCTTTACTTGAGCTCTTTTCTTGTGTTTCTCCTTCTTCATTTCTTTAACTGATTATTTCACGTTCACATTTAGTTAAGTAGGGAATTATTTTTCATTACTATGCTTCACCCACATTTTTTGTCGTCATGATAAATATGACTTTAATGCACAGAATAAGAAATTTTGTGTTTGTAGGTTTTCTCCTGGTTATTCAACATCGAGCTACCATCGCATGTTCTATTGGAGACACAGTCAAGACAATCAAAGCAGAATAGCCATTACTAGAGACCTGCAAATTTGGCTTTATTATTTAAAGACAGGCTAGACTTCAAACATTGTGATTTTTCATTGCCTTTTTAATTGGAATACAGTTTTTTCACGCCCTGGACGCCTTTGACCAATAGGAAACCACTAATGAGAGGCTGGCCCAATAATTTCCAACCAAATCTAAAGGCAAAACTGTGTCCTCAATTCAATTACTACGTACAAGGGCGTGATTCCCAGCAGTGGTCCATCGTGGATATTTTAGGCGGCTGTTAATGGGTTTTCTCGGAGGTCTCCATTTTATTAACTAATTTTTCTTTCACATTTAGTTAAGTACAAAATTTTTCTCAATTCTATGCTTCGCCCATATTATTTGTCATGTTAAATACGATGTTTATATACTGAATAAAAATTGTGTGTGTGTGTTGGTAGGTATTCTCCTTGTTATTCGAGGTCGAGCTGCCATCGTGTGTTCCGTTGGAGCCTAAGTCGAGACAATCATCGCTGTACAGCTGTTACTTCTGTATGCTGTTTCTGGTAACTTTATGCAACTACATTAATGTTGCTTCAATTACTGCATACAGGAACGTGATTCCCGTCAGTGGGCTGTACTGGGTTTTTTTTTGGTGGTTGTTGGTTAGTTTTCTCAGAGGTCTTCATTCCATTAAGTAATTTCTTGTTGTCACATTTTGTTAAGTGTGTAAGTTTGTCACTTCTATGCTTCACCCATAACTGTTTTTAATGCTAAATATGATTGTTATTTAGTGAGTAAAAATTATATATGTTTTTCTATGTTACTCGATGTTGTTTTTGTCTGTGTTTAGTGTGTTTTTTCCGGACGTCTTCCTATTTTTCTTTAAATAATTCCGAGTTAACATTTGGTTAAGAATGTAAATTTTTTCCAATTACTATGCTTCGTCTACAACATTTTTTTTATCATGAGAATCACTATGTTTATTTATCGAATAAGAATTTTTATGTTGTTGTGCAGGTTATCCAACACCGAGCTGCCTTTCGCTTGATCCGTTACCATTCTTTGACAAACAGCTTTGTCCTTCTGTTGTTTCTGGTAAGTACGTAGGAAAAAATTAATCAACGCTATTTTATGCAATTAAATAATATTCGTGAAATTAAGGTCATACACTGCTATGACTAGTGCCACCCAGAGGATTTTGGAGGCCTGGGGCAAGGCTATATTTTTTGCCGCGAAACATTGAATATTTTTATGTACATTTTTTATTCTGCAATACTGGTAGAAAACACTTTGTTTGTAAATAGTTTTATAGTTTACTGTCAAGCTTAATAGTGATAAGACAATATAGTTCCCTGTTCTTATTTAAAAAAAATTAAAAAAAAAAATTATATCCTATACAATAATTCTCCTGTTATAAACCAAGTCACGACACAGTCCAATGCTCTCCATAATTTTATTATATGCTAAATTCTATATGTATGAGTAGTTTCGCATCGTCACATGGCAATGTCAGTAAATTATACAGTTAAAAAATACCTAATTTGAATAGCGTTGAAGTGAACTTTTGGCAAAATGCCCAGGCTTCTAAATGTACCACACTAACAAAGTACCAAGCACCAACAGTAACATAACCAAAGTTTGTTGTACTTGCAGGCAGATTTAATTTACTCCATATATTTATTCAAATGTAAATTAAGTTCAGCAAATATGTTAAATACATAGTCAAGCGAAAATAAGTTTCTAGTTAATGAAAAATCCAAAATAGGTTAATCGTAAGAACTTTTTCCAAGCCATTATTTCATGTGTCTATTCAAACAAAACTGTATGTAACTATGAATTTCGTTTGTACTGACTTAAAAAGTTAATGCTTATTGCGCATGCATGTTTCAGATTGGCGATCCTGTGCAGTGCAATGCATAGCAGGGTTCCGTCTCTTCCTTCCGCTGCTTTGTCTTATTCTATGATAAGAAATATGTCACTTACATATTTTCCTTTGAGTCCTGCGAGCTTTCCTTTAGTCTCTGCTAAATTGGTCTACTCCAAGAGCGCCAGTGGCCACATAACCCTGTGAAGGGAGATAAACCGGTGTGCGATAGATGTGGGGCGACTGTAAGTCGCATAGACAATTACGGAAAATATCAGAGGACAACATCAGCACAATGTAAATTATGTAATGCACCATTCACATAGTTACGTACATCCCGAAAGCACGAGGCAAGCTGTCAGTTAACTCCAGATAAACAGTCTTACACATGCGAGCACTGCAAAAAATAATGGGAAAATTACCTGCCAAGTGTAAGGTAATATTCGCGAACTTGTGTGGGAAACATAGTTTTCCTTGCGGGTAAGGTAAAATTACCGCATTGTGGAGTAAAATTCGGGCAGATGGACGTGGAAAATTCCCATACATGGATGGGAAAATTACATTATGACGTGCGTATCTCCTCGTCCATTTGTAACTATTTGATAATTGTGTTTTATATAACATTTTACCTAAAATTTAATTTTTATGATTTAGCCATACAAGCTGTCCAACATGACTCTTTATATGTAAGGTATAATTACCGCACTCTGGAGTAAAATTCACGTACATAGCGGTAGAAAATCCCATAAATAGATGGAAAATTACCTTATGACGCATGCGTCTCTTCAGTATTATCTCAACAGCTGAGAGGGGGACGGGAGGAAGAAACAAGCTTGTAACCTGTTAATATTCACTAAAATTGTCACGCTGTCGTCGTCGTGTAATGGGTAGCGTATTGGTATATCATGCTAGAGGACCATGGTTCGCGTCCACCAACCAGCAAATGTTGAAACTTTTAGAGTTGAGATTAGGGTTACTAATCGTTAGGAGAAAGAAGTATAAAAAATTGACAGTACTAACACTCCAGGGTATTTTTAAAAACAATTTTTTAATACAATATAGTTAATATTCCCGTACTTGTATGGGATTTCCCCCCACTTTTGTTAGGTACTTTTTCGTTCGATAAGGGAATAGAACTTTACTTGTTATGTAAATTTACTGTATACATTTAAGAGGTGATGTTAACTTACATGTAGAGGTAATTGGCTTCCCTTACATGTAAGGGTGTTTTACATCACCCTTTTTTACAGCGAGGATTGTGGTAGGTATTTTACGAGAATGGACACAAAGAGTTTATGTATTGAAATGCAATGGCCATCCCACCACAAAACGTCCACGACTTTAACAGTCCGTAGTCACAGTTCCTGCATCAAGGCCGCGAATCGTTGCTGGTTCAGGGGGTATTAATGCAAATGGATTCACTGAGGCGGAAACTGCATTCAGGTCAAGTTGAAAACGCATGTAGCGAAAACTACACTGGCACAACAAAGTATATTTGCACATATTCATCCCAGATGGAACAAAATTTAATTAGTCAGCTGTTAAGCGAAGTACAAGAACATGGGCTAATAAATATTTAATTTGTGGCTGGAATGTGATTACACCAAACCAACTCAATTCGACGAGGTTTCGGATAAGAGGGCCTTCAAGATAAAGAATATTCCATTGTATGAGATAAGCGATATTGAAGAAGCTGTGACAGATAGTATCGAGGAAACGTGTAATAAGGGACAGGTGTATAAGGAAAGGGGTTCTGGCTGGATTTATACGAGTGACAAACACCTGCAGCTTCAAATTAATACATTGAATCCCCATCCGTTTATCTTCGTACATCGATTTACCGGTCGCCATAGAAAACAAGCACGCAATAATTAACCCACAGATTAGAGAGTACCACACGTGTTTCAAGTGGGCGATTTTGGCACGGTATGTTGAAGGCTGGAACCCCGAGCGAGTCGACCATCTATATGAAGCCATAGAAGACAAGTTTTGATTTTACAGGCCTCGAGTTCCCGACTCCACTGCACCAAATTATAAATATTTGTAAAGAACAACTCTACTGGGTCAGTCAATGTGTACTCGCTCACCGACAAGGAGAAGGTCGTTCCCGTAAGAGTGGTAAAGGAAGAAAAGGAAAATCACTTTGACATGCTGCTGCTAACAACTGAGGGAAATGCTCTTTATAGCTACAAAAATAATTTTTCAAGACTGGTGACATCGCATTTGACTACCGATCATAGGATGATTCATATATGCCAGCGATGTTTCGCCTATTACCATGACCTACCAAGAATTACCGGTTTGATAGGGCAGGAACGTCTGGAAAAACACATGAAATTCTGCAAATATCATGCACCAGTGAGTGCCGAGAAGCCTAAGCCAGGGCAAGATGGAAGGCTGCCAGTTTTGAAATTTAAAAATTACAATTTTGGAGATAAGTTGCCGATCGTGGTGGGCGCTGACTTCGAGGCCTTGCTCAAACCGGTTTATACCTGCCAGCTGGACCCCAGCCGCTCGCAACACATATACATACCAAAAGCACGAGGCCTACAGTTTCTGTGTGTATGTAAAGATAGACAATGTTGTAATCCCTGCAGCCTTAACCTCTCCACTGCCTACTTAGCCGATACTGTACAAAGGGACACGATGAAGAAAACAAATTTATGAACCCTATTGTGGCTATCGGATTCAAAGTAAACGATATAAATGCAACTACGAAGAAGATGGAGCCGCTCACGCCAACTGAAAATGCAAGCTAATGACTGGCGACGAGATGCTGCTACTGCAAATCGACGTTCACAGTAGAAAATTATAAAGTGTGTGACCATGTCCACTTCACAGGGCAGTACATACAGCTTCAATGTGCTGCGCGGAAGACCGAAGATACTTGTATTTTTCAATAACCTGAGTTAGACAAAAATTTTACTATCAAGTACTTGGGGTATGACAACTAATAAATATACATTGTTCAACAAACAAAGGAAATAATTATATCAATTTCGTAGCAGTTGGGAGACAGATTTTCTATGCAGTTTGTTGATACTTTTAGTTTTATGGCCAGCAGTCTGACATCCTTGGTCGAGTACTTACCATCTCAAAAATTTAACAACACGAAGATTTACGTATTCGGAGTATAGTTCATGGTTTTGCAACCGTACCCATGCGAACATTCACCCTCATCTGACCATGCTGCACCAGAACAGAAATGAAGTCTTCCAATTTGATTTGATTTTCTACTACACATTTTCGTATGCCTTTTACTCTATTCGCAACTTTTCCACTGCATTTGTACGAATAAAGTTTTGCCCGTAGTTATACGAATTCTGTCATAATGTCCCCGCCACATTCGTCTTTGATGTTGCCGACAACTTTCTTGTTTTTTTCCGAGTAGCAGGGGCCTGTTGTCTGGTAGCCACTGGTGTCAAATTCGTTTTTAAAATCTTGATCGCTGGCCAAGTCATATTAAAAGCTGGGGGTGTGTATTTCGTACGGGAACGAGTAGATATCCAAGTAGGCCAGCTCAAGGTCATCTACAACCGGTCCTTCATGACATCACAATGAAAATTGTACATAAACATTTTCAACAGGCCGAGAACAGAGAGTCCTGCATTAATAGGAGTGCCAAATAGAATTTCTTTATGTTTGAAATGCAGGAGGGCCAGATTCTCATGGTATATTGTGTGGTCCAGGAACATGGACTTAACTACTAGTTTCTTGGTTCTCTTCTCGTTGCTCACCAGTTCGAGTTTTAGTCGTTTTCTCTTATTTTCCATAATTTTTCCAACAGTACTCTTATTTGTTGATTGTAAGAATTCTTTTTCGAAATCGTTCTGAGCAGATTGGTGTTTTGTTGTATTCACCGCAATGTAGGGTTTTAGCCAGGGACTTTGTTCGAATACTAACACACAATGAAGTTCCTTTATCCTTAATCAGCTTGTTTCATGTTGCGGTAATGGACAATATAGCTGTTTTTTTTTTGTCTTCGATAGTCGTCATCAGTTTCGGATGCTCGGAGCTCAGCGGGCACTGGTCGACAGGTAGGAAAGGCAAGTCTTTGTGGTCTTCATGCAGGTCTGTGGGATATTTTACGTTGAATTCGAGAATATAGCCAGTATGAGCATCGTCTGGAATAGACATGACATCGATGTTTGTGTTCTCGGCCCAATAAAAATTGCATACTAGGAGCGGCAAACTCATGGTCCACCGGTACAAGTTGTTGGCCTTCAGGTACTGCAGATATATGGTCGGCTTGCTTGGATCGTACGTTTCAGGCTCGTGTATGTTATTGGCTTTGCAGTGACGTTTTATGCATTGTGCCGTAACACCAAATATCCCATCTTCGACGAACATCTACATATCATAGTCGCTCATTAATTCTAGTTGTACTCCCGTCGTCCAAAACATAGCATCAAAAGCAATCCCCGGGCGCTAACTTAGTGAGCACAATCGAGATTGTATGTTGGAAATGCATAGGAATTATCCTTGGAGGAAGTACGTCATGAAAGGGCTGGACTATACTTTCCAATTCGACCTGGTAAATTTGCTAACTTTTGCTCGTGCGAAATAAAGCCACTGCTACATTTTGACCGCAATTGACAGGTTTTCATATACTGCTTGGGACAGACTGCTCTCGTCGAAGAATACACAAGACATTACCGAGGCCATGGCGGATGTGTTGCACGAACGACACATAACGAAAAATCTCCACACTGACGATGCTAAAGAATATGTTAATGTTACTTTCCATGCACTGATGAAAAGGTATGGTATAAATCACCGTTCCACGTAAGTAGTACGAAAATGACGGTTGGTGGACAAGGAGATCGGGGATAGGTTGAGATTCGTCCATGTTGTTATGTCGCCACCAGCAATCTTTTTCCCTTTTTTCCCTCAAAATTTCCCTTCTTCCCCTCAAAATCAGCTAAAATACCCTACAAATTTCCCTTTTCATTAAAAATTTCATTTTTTCCTTTACAATTTACCTTTCTTCCCTTAAAACAATCCTTAAAAAATTCCCATTTTTCCCTAAAGAAGTCACTGAAATCCTATTTTCGCAAATTTCAGTAATTTTAGGTCATCCTTAGAACCAACAGCAGTGGCAGCCATATTGGTTTTATATACATAGGATATGCCAAATTGATACAAGGATCCAGGATCGGAGCCAGACCTAACCATTAGTTATCTTGATTGTTAGCTATCTTGCATCCATATTGTATGCAGATGACTTTTGACACTGACCCATCACCTTTCACCTTGACCTTTGACCCTAAATACCCGACAAATTCAAAAAATATCAAAAAACAGTATTATTAAAATAATTAACAAATTACTGTAAATTCATTATCAAAATATATTAAAAATAATTAAAAATATTAAATTTTCCGAGGTCTCCCCCTCACCAAAAAAATAGTCAGCTGGCCTCTAGACCCTCGCCCATACCCAGTCAGCCATTTTGGTAGCAACCACCATTTTGGTAGGTGACCGTCATCTTGGTAGGCAACCACCATCTTGGTAGGCGACCGCCATATTGACAGACGACCACCATCTTCGTAGACATCATCTGTCCACCATCATGGAAACCAGTGCTCATTAGTAATTGAACATTGAACTTTGAAACTTGAACCATTTTTTTACATATACATTTTATGGGGGAAATTCTTTTGTGGGTACAAACTAGAAGCATTACTGATAAAATAACCATATTTATATAAAAAAAATTACGTTTGCTGTTTTGACTCCGTGAGGTAAACATCGATTTGGTAGCGCTCTCTCGCTATATCACAAAGATGAATTGCGAAAACGACGGTCTGCCTTGGATCTCAACTAACATGGAGCCAAGACCTGCATCATCGATAACTGGTTGTCTACAGTGTTGCTTCTGCGATCCAGTGTTCGCCTGTGTTCAAAATGCTCGACGAAATGAGAGAACGGCCAGTACAAAGAGACCTTTTCGCGCGATGAAGTATTACGACAATGGTCACATGCAGCTTTTGCAAGATGATACAATGAAGGAAGATAGTCAGATCTGCAAGGGTTCGTCCACTGGGAGCCAGCAATTAATATCGTCAATACCTCCTGCTTCATCGATGGGTACTGTTTCCGGAGACGAATATGACGAGACTGTTAATTCTAAAGACGGAATGATTGAGTCGGTTTGTGCGGAATGTAAACTTGCAATATTTTCGAGTGAAATCGACGAACTTCAAAATAGGCGACCGCCAGCTCTAAATACTGATGAACATACAACTCCTGCTGCTAAGAAGAGTAAACCTGATATTTATGAAGAGTCAGAAAGTGAAGACGATTATGAAGACAGCATTGTTGATGACTATGACGACAGAGATAGTGTTGAAGACGATGATTATTACCTCGACGGTCCCACACATTTCCCCAACGAGTTTCCTTCAACAAGTGATGCGAAGAAGGCAGAAGACGCCGAGAATACTGACGATATGTTTACCGAAGATGCCAACAAACTTGTAGACAGACTTTGATATTTGCTAGATAAGCAACAAAGTGGGGATTACTCGACCATGAAAGATGTGGTTTCAATCATAAGAGAACATAAGGATCGGGGTTATATTAAATGACGTGACGAACTGTTTTCTTCTAAAAATATAATTACAAAATAATAATAAATAATTATTACAAAATAATGGTTTTTTCCGTTATTTTTTGTGTGTCATATCACTTTATCCCTCACAATTTTTTAAGTGGTGCAATGAACACTTGCTTATACACATTAAGATCTGTAAATAGAATGATAATAAAGACTTTAGTATAAGAATTCATGGATAACTGATTGCATGCAAAAACATTAATTATTCCGACATGTAAAAATTTTGGAGACAGTATGTGACTCGTTTTTCTTATATGTATGGATACAGGCAGCCTACAAGCCCATGGATTGGTGCAAAGATTGTGAAGGGTGTATTGGTGAGAATTGGTGAGGATGATAGGTAAATGATTGGATGAATTGGTTGGTGGATTGGTGAGTGATTGGGTGATACATGAATTATTGGTGACGAAGATTGGGTGGATTGGTGAATTACTGGGTGGATTGGTGAGGATTGGTGAAGATTGGAGTGGAGGATTTGTGAGGATTGCTGAGGATTGCTGAGGAGGTTTGGTGAGGATTGGTGAGGATTTGTGAATGATTGGGTAAATTGGTGAACGATTGGGTGGATTAGTGAATGATTGGTGTGAATTGATGTCTGAGAAAAGCACAAATAATTATCGTCCTAGCTGCCTTCGTACATTTCAAGTCTCCAGAGCTTGACAGTATTGGAATCTAAATTAATGCCAATTAAGCCTATATAAATGCTGATCCATACCATGATTATAACATACTCGTGCATGTGGTCGCTATTCGTATGATGGGCCTGGTTTAGTCACATAAACATACAATGTCAAGGTCACCTGTATCTAGTATGGCGGTAGTTGTCTGTAACGTAATATGTTTGCTGACTTTTATGTATTTTTTTAAAAGTTTCCATCTTCAAGGTCATTCAAGGCCATGGGTTCAAGGTCATGGTAGTCTGCATATAATATGGCGGCGGTAGTCTGTAATGTATTATGCTTGTTGACTTCCATACATTTTTCTCGAGTTTTTTTAAAGCTTATTCAAGGTCATTGGGTGATGGTCCAGTTAGTCTGCATCTAATGTGGTGGTAGTAGTCTGTAATGTCATATGCTGGTTGATTTTTATGTCCTTTTTCACGAGTTTATGTTTTCAAGGTCATTCAAGGCCATGGCATCAATGTCAAGGCGAGGGGTCAAGTTTCAAAGGGCAATGTTCGATTGCTAATGGGCACTGGCTTCAAGATGATGTACAGATGATGTTTACCAATATGGTGGTCACCTACCAAAATGGTGGTCGTCTACCAAGATGGTACTCGGCTTCCAAGATGGCTGACTAAGTATTGGCGGAAGGGTGGGGCCAAGCGACTAATTTTTGAGGCGAGGAGATGAGGGAACATCAGGAAATTAAATTTCTAAAATAATTTTTTAACAATTTTTAATGGTAAATTTTTGTGATTTTTAATAATTCGTAATAATATATTTTCAGTAATATTGAATTAATTTTCAATAATACTTTTTTTATATATTTTTTAAAAAATTTCAGATTTTCAAGGTAAAAGGTCAAGGTCAAAGGTAATGGACTGGGTCAGTTTAAAAAGTCATCTGCATACAATATGGATGCAAGATGGCTGACAACCATGATAGCTGATGATTAGGTCTGACTCTGTCCCTGGATCCTTGTATCGAATTGGCATACCTTATGTCTATAATACCAATATGTCTGCCACTGCTCTTTCAGTCCTAAGGAAGCTCTCAGCTTACTTCAACTGGCCGGACATGGGATTTGGTTGGCTTCTTTCTACACATGAGGGGCTTCTACCATTTTAGGGGACTTCTACAATTTCTTGAGGTAAAAACAGGAATTGTTTAAGGGTTTTTTTAAGCGAAAAAGGGAACAATTTTAGGGAAAAGGAAAATTGTTAGGGTATTTTAATCGATTCTGTGGTGGGGGGAAGGGAAAAAGATGGTGGGCTGTGACATAACAACATGGCAGCCACCGGTGAATTCGAATCCGATTCCCGATCCCCTTCTCCATCAACCTTCATTTCCCCAGTCTCAAGGCTAGCATCGTCGAGCATTTTCACCGGACTGTGAAAGCAAAATTGTGGAGACATTTCAAGGCAAATGGAAACAACAAGTGACTTGAGCTACAGCCAAAACTCGTCCGCTAGTATAATTATACCATTTATTCTACCTCTCGCATGAAGCCCGAAGATGCCAAGGATGACTCCCTGTTTTGGACCATGTACTCCAACCACAAGAAGAGAGACTCGTGCAAGCTTAAAGCCATAATCGGCTATCTAGTGCGCATCTCCTAAGAGTGTGGCATTTTCCACAAGGCCATCGTCACAACTGGTCTGCGGAATTGTACAAGGTGATTCGCATACGACTTTGGTACCCAAGCATGTATTACCTCGAGGACCTATGTGGTGGACCCATCATCGGAAACTTTTACCCAGAGGATATCCAGCTACGACGTTTCTCGATGTTTATTTGGTCAAAAAGGTGCTGAAACGTCATAATTGATGTGTGTGCGTTAGGTTGCTCGGACACTCGAAGCGTGACGATTCCTTGGTTGATGAGAATGGCATTCTGAAATAGGAACTACGAATATTTTTATGTAATGTTATGTACATGTATTTTCAAAAATAAAAAATTATGTTACCTTAATTAACATACAATTTATTCTTGTCTATCATTATACGCAATATTAGGGGCGTGGATGGGGATACATAGCTCTGTGATACAAAGCTAACACAGCTTTTCCAATGCATGTTGACTCAGTCTATCTGACACTGAGAAGGTGTGAAAACGACTTGTAAGTAAGTGTGCAGTTACTTGATGCAGTGCAAGTGCAAACATGTGAAAATGCTAACATAGCTATATGCAAACTTCATGGTCCCCCTACAATGAGCAGGTGCAAAAAACGACTCTGAATCACGTATGCATGCATGTGTGCAGTTACCTGGCGCTGCGCAGGTGCAGATGTGAGAAAACGACTTGGAAGCACACACACTTGTGAGTGAGCCGTTACCTGATGCTGTGCAGATGCAGACCTGTGAAAATGCCAACATTGCACTCCTCCCACCCATTCCCGTCCGCTCCCCACCCTCTCCTACTCAAAAGCTGCAGCTGACACCTGCCTCCCAGACCTTGAATACGGTCGGTTATAACCAGATTCTTGAAATGTTTATTCGCACGTGATGTAGAGATCAAGGTCACTTCGTGTGCACTTGACTCGGGGTCGTAAACATTTCCCCTTCCTTTCCCTGCAGTCGCAACTAGATGTAGGCCTGTTATTTCAAACACCACCTAAGCTTGCTGTGTGGTTTTATTAATTTTAAATTCAGTTCCGCAAAGTGCAAAGCTGAATA
Organism: Dryococelus australis; assembly: GCA_029891345.1. Classification (NCBI taxonomy): domain Eukaryota; kingdom Metazoa; phylum Arthropoda; class Insecta; order Phasmatodea; family Phasmatidae; genus Dryococelus; species Dryococelus australis. The sequence goes on along the minus strand of CM057009.1, from coordinate 295,583,152 downwards.
ACACCTTTTTTTCACTAAGTAATTTTTTTCGGAAAAAAATATTTGCATAATTTTTTACAAGGTCTTACCTGGAATGCACTATTGCTTTAGAAAAAATTATATATATATATATATATATTTCATTGACAAAACTATTAACGGTAAAAAGTGTTATTTCGAAGGGTGGGAGGGTGATCTTGCCTACTGAATGTTTGGTTTCGTAAAAAATAATTTAGAAAGAAAAAATTTTAATTTTTTTTTAAAATTACTGTTATATAACTTTTCGTGTATGGAAAATTACATCATTAAATTCATAAGTAACTATACACACTGGCGATCGGCACTCTAGCAGGGCTTGTAAAACAAGATGATGGATAGTGGATTGGAGAGATTTTGGCCCCTCTCTTAACAACGAGGTCTTGAGAGCCGATCAGAGTGATTGAGATGAGTATGGAGCAGTGCCGGAATGAAAGGATGGGAGAAACGGAAGATCCCCGATAAAACCCACCGACCAACGGCATCGTCCGACACGATTCCCACATGCGAAAATCCGGAGTGGCCCGGCCGGGGATTAACAAGATGGTAGACGAGCGAGTGGAGGTTTACATGCAAACAAACTTTTTTTCTAGGAAATGCACATACTTATTAGAAATAAATGTTTTCAATTAATTATTATTAAATTCGTTTTTTATGAAATATTGTTTTATTAAAATTGTCTCGAGGGTTCGGGTCGCTGGAATTTTCTGCCCTGCATTGGGAGCAGCGAGAAGGGAATCGAACAATTTCACCGGCCGTACCTGTGATGTATCCAAAATGTTGGAAAACTCCTACCTCCTCATGCCTGATGCCATGCCCCAGAACAAAGATAAAATAATACTGACGACCTATTGTTTAAGGTAAAGACTCAGATGGACTTGTTGGAGATGCAGGTGCTGGAACTAAAGAATCACGTAATGCTGCAATTGTGTTATAAGTACCGCAGACGAAAAGTTCGATGACCTCATTGAATATTTTGTAGGCGTCACAGTCAATGAATTTGATGGTACTGTACCATGCGCAAATGATCGTGCTGCACTGGTGGCAATAGATGCTGGTAGTAATGTTGGTGTCCCAGTTGAAGAAGTCGATGGCACCAAACCAATGTTACATGATGGTACTGAACTGGTAGAATAAGATGCTACTAGTGATGTAGGTGCCACAGCTGATGCAGTCGATGGCATTGGTAAAAATCTCACTCGAAGGAGAAACCGATGGCTAGCAACCAATGGCAGGCAGTATTCACTCCACTTTAACGGAACTGGCCGTTGAGTACCTGGCGTAGAAACTAGCCTAGATGATCGGCCTTTCTCGTTAGCTGTTGTCGAACTAAGCCTCTCAGTTGACCCCCATAGCTTATAATATACGCGCATGCAAGCCCTATGACGTCATAATGCCATTGAACCAATTATATTATAACATTAAGACATTGTTCGGACATCAACCAGTAAATCACTGCGTTGCCACATGATTGCAGCTGTCGAATCGCATGCATTGTGACATCATATGCAGGCAGATAGGCAGACTTCAGTTGCTTATCATTACTATTCAGAATGATTCACAGCACCTGTATCACCCCATTTTCTCGGAAATAACTTTACACCGGAGTGTCACGAAAGAAGTGTGATAACTATAACCTATGTGAAGCATCGATTGGTTGTAATCTCATTCCCCCGAATCATACCGTAGGTAGGAGTATGGGGGGTGAGCTTTGAAATTTTAAATGGGAATGTGGGTCGTATAAGGTATCATTGGATAGATTATCTAAAAGGAAACATAATTTATTCAGACACTTTTTTCTGACATGCATAGTCTATGCACAATAAATTAAATCATCTAAGCATATGGTTCGTGACATGCGTAGTTTACGCACGATAAAATTGATCACAAACGTGGTTTACTTACTACAATCAAAAGGAAATCAATGAAACATGTGGTTTTCTGGGGTACATACCTAGTGCATATACAATCAAAAGGATGTCGGGTGCACTGTAAATACCAGTATGGTGTGAGAGAACTACAGCGAACTGGGAACTAGTATCATTCATTCGTACACATCACTCTTCATAAGTAATCTAAATGTCGACCACACTGTATCAGACATGCCTCTGCTCTCTGTCTTACATTCGCGGATGCTCGGTGGACCTGATGAGAGATTCACATCCTGCTCTGATTCTGTCAATCATGCAATGTAAAACAAATGGTTGTCTTAATGAACGATTGTGCTATTGTCAGGTAACTTGCATGCAAATATGAAATTCTGTAATTGGTAGATGGCGTATCTGCTTGCAGCTTAGTGCTGCCTTATTCTCCGCATTTGTTGGAAATAATTTAATAATAACAGTTAAGTGTATCGAATTATAATTGGTTGTCCATAAACCATGCACATCAGATACACAATGTGCGCCGTTATATTATTGCCGTTTGGAGTGTGAGACTCACATTGTTACTAGCGGTGACTTGTGTGTTTTACTGCATGGACTCGTACAGTAGGTATTACATTTTTTCCGAGCAAATGCAGAGAATAATGCAGCACTATGCAGCAAGCAGATAAGCCTCTACCATTTACAGGAACTGCAGGCGTTTCATATAAGTTAGCTGACAATCGAAAGGTCGTTGATTTAGACAGTCATTCGTATTACATTGCAAACCATTAGTTGTGTATGTTGTTTCAGCATCAGACATTGTCTGTCTGTGGTGTTGCTTTCTGAATGGAATGTCGTTTACAAACAAAGAAGCGTTTGATATGCTAATGATACCAGAAGATTCTCGGAATGGCAGAGTTACTGCCCATTTGTATGCAGAGAGATACCCACATCGCATCGATCATTCGTACGATGGCATACAGCATCTTGCATGTTGCGTGCACACAACCGGGTTAATACAACCGACACACAACACACGTTATCGCATCAGATGACCTGTGAGAGACGAGAAGGCTATTTATGTACTTGCTGCCATGGTAGTTCATCCTCGTGATTCTACACGGATGTTTGCACGCGACTAAGGATTGTCTCAAAGTACAGTGTTGAGAATCTTCGCTGATAATCGTTTACATCCGTACCATGTACACCTGCAACATGAGCTTGGGAGTAATGACTTTCCTAAGCACATTGATTTCTGCAACTGGTACCTGAGCAAGGACCGTGATTTCCATCGCAACATTTATCAGTCCACATTTAAAAGTAATGGTGGCATTAACAAACATAATGCCCATTAATAGTCTGCAGCCAACCCAAATTGGCTCCGTTAGGTGGATAACCAGCATGTGTGGTGTCTTAATACTTGGTGTTGCCTTCTCAGACATCATGTCATATGACCATATTTTTTTGTTGAAGGGCACTTGAATGGTGCAACGTATGCAGACTTCCTAGAGAATATTTCGTATCAGCTAATCAAAGATCTCCCCCTTGCATTGAGATTAACACTGTGGCTTCAACAGGATGGCTGTCCTGCTCACTTTTCACGCAGAGCTCGGCTAGTTGCTTAGATGTTATTCTCCAGACGGTGGATCAAACGAATTGATCCTGAAGCTTGGCCACCATATTCTCAAGTCTTGTCCCCAAATGAGTTCTTTTTGTGGGGAAGAATTAAAGACATTGTCTACTTCATGCTTCTAAAAACAAGGAACGACATGAAATACATAATCAGAGCAGCATGTGGATCTCTCAGCTGTACTGAGATCCGCCGAGGAACTGCGAATGTAAGAAGGATAGCAGAGTCGTGTCTGATACTGGATAGTCGACAATTTGAACACTTATGAAGAGTGATGTGAGCGAATGAGTGTTCCCAGTTCCCATTTCACCGTAGTTCTCTCACACCTTACCGATATTTACAATACACCCGATGTCCTTTTGATTGTAAGTAAACTAGATATGCACGCCAGAAAACGTGTATCATTGATTTCCGTTTGATTGTTGTAAGAATAAAAATAATTTCACTCGGTTTCATTGTGTGTAAACTACGCACATCACAAACCATATGCTTACATGATTTATTTAATTGTGCTTAAACTACGCATGTCATAGTAAATGTTGTTTCTTTTTCGATGATATATCCAACATACAAAATCTCATACGACCCCTATTCTTATTTGCAATTTCAAAGCTCACTTCCCATACCCCTACCTCTGGCATGCTTGGGGGAATGGAATTACTACCATTCGATGATTCATATACGGTATAGTTATCACTATTTTTTTCGCGAATCCCCTATGTAATGTTGTTTTCGAGAAAATTGGGTGATATGGGTGCTGTGAATAATTCTGTATATACGAACCACACAAATAGACCAGTCCATCAGACCCTGTGGAAGTTGCCTCAGTCGAAGATATTTACTCACAAGCATGACCTGGGGAAGAGGAAGCCAACCTGGTACACAGGTGCCCCATTTGTATAGACCTCGATGAAGTTTCGAACAAATATTTTCAAAGTTTTTGAAAATAAAAAAAAACTCTTAATGTGCATCTAAACTTTGTTTTTTATAACAAATAATCGTATGAAATGTATAGCAATAGTCAAGTATTTAGTTTGCAAAACTATTTCACCGTTAAGCAGATTTTACTCTCATAAGAGCGACGACGATGATACAATCAAAGTTTCCACTTTTTTTACCACAATGTCCATGCTAGGACCTTGTCCACGCCACTCAACATGCGTACCATGAGCAATCGTTCCAGACGCATGGACTGAGTAGGGTTGCAGGGAATATCCCGTGTGTGGAAATTCCGGTCATGTTGGACTCTGTCATAATTACCTTTCATCCTGTGTAAGTGCTTAGAAGTCGATGCCATACAGTACACGCCAGATGGAAATTATCAATCCCAAAATCAGTGAGATTTGCCTTTTGATTTAGTTACCAAACAAGCCATTATCACAAATCATTTGCCACCGTTCAACATCGTCGGCCTGTATAGGAAATACTTCACGAGTGCGAAAAATCAGATCATATTGCAGCCAGTACATTACCAAAACAATGAGATTTTTGGGTTATTTTAATCACTTTCGAATGATAGAAAATTTATTCTTTGTGCCAAGTTATTTTGTAAATAAATGCTGGCTGGAACCCCTCCTATCCCTTCTTGTATAAAAAATTAAATGTTAAATTTTTTATTAATACCAGTGAAAATATAGATACTTTGCAATGTTATGAAAATTAGAAGTAAGGAAAAAATGTAAATTCTCACTTAATTATATGTAAAACACACAAACACAGCACCCATTGTAGGCCTGACTGATGGAAACATTAAAAACTTTAAAGAGAAAAGAATATATTTAAAGAAGTGAATACAAGTCTCATTACAGAAGTAAACAAGAGACACGTGCAGTCGTAATCTGAGATCGCGCACACGTCTAGTCTCGCTGCACCAGGTTTTGAATTGTACTTTGCTCTTCCTGCAACACAAGCTGATGGCAGCAGACGCCATGCTTGTAGCTATCTACAATGTGCTGTCGGTCCAGCAAGCTTCACGCTAGCTAGTCTCAGTTTCAAAATAGCATCACATAGTACAAATTCATTTTGTCATTAGGCTCTCAAGACATCGCTGTTAGTAGCCACCCTAATCTCTTCGCTCGCTCATTTTGTTATGTATAATTTCTCACATTAAAGGCAATTTTGTAACTATCCACGGAAAAAATCTCACACGCAAGGTGCCACATAAAAAAAAATTAGCTTTAATTCGTAAACAAGGTACATTTTGGTTAGCCTGGGAAAGGCCCTCCAAGAAGAGTTAAAAAAAAATTGAGGCAGCCTCGCTAACCACTAACTTCTCATCGCTGGATTTCACAACACTTTCAATGACTAAATTTTTTTTATGCGAAAATATATTTCGTCCTTGTGTTATTTCACATAAAGAGATATCTATTTTACATTAGAATGTTGCAGGCAAGCTTTGAGTACCTGGTGATTTTTTTTGCAGTTGCTATTGGAACACGAATCATTAAAAAAGAAAGACTTTGAGCGATGAGACTATAGTTATTTTCTGAAATAATCTCGTCTTAAAGGACTGTGATATTTTGGAAACCATGCAGGTTGTATGGGCCCCTATAATTCTGAGAACTATTTTCTTCTGTTTGTTTTATATCGAACATTGGATGAACAGGAGCATGTGTTATGGATTGGTGTGTGGAATGTTTGTGGTACTGATTGTGGTATATGTACTTCTGATTGTAGAGCTGATTGTGGTGTGAATGGTGCTGATTGTGGTGGAAGTGGTGATGATTGTAGTGCATGTGGTGCTGATTGTGGTGTATGTGGGAGTATTGGGGACTGGAGAGTCTCGGAAGAAGTGGAAAGCGATCACAGAATTATTCTGTTCACCATCTGGATGGATGGTATGGGAAAGAACAGACCAGAAAGGCCCAAATATGCGACAGTCCCGGCAAACTGGCCCCTCTTCGACAGGGTGCTGCTCCACGGGCTCCAACAGTACAAAGGGAACAAACAGCTTATGACCTGGATGAAAGAGTGAAATGATAGGGGGAATAGTTATGAAAGCCTGTGAGGAGGGAATCTTCTTAACCAAAAGGAAAGTAGCACATCATCCCTGGTAGGATGATGAGCTAGAGGTGATGAGAAAAGAGGTGAAATATCCCAGGAAGAGATTTAAGAAAATCCATCAACCGGAAAATCGGCACAGAGTGGTGGAGTGGTACAATGTCGCAAGGTGGGAGTACAAGCGAGTGCTCAGGAAGAAGAGACAGATATCTTGGAGAAAATTTGTCACATATAGGGGAAATTAAGACCCATTGGGCTTGGTCTACCGGATGGTGACAGGAAAGGTTAAGAGCTCAGAGGAGCTACCTGCACTCGAGAGTGATGGGTATCTGTTGCAGTCACCCGAGGAGATCACAAGGCACATGATGAAAGTCTTGTTGCCAGATGATGAACAGATGGGGGGAAACAGAGCACCATCTCATGATAAGGGCCGTACAGCAGACACCCATGGAGACAATGGATACAGTGCCCTTCTCCTTACAGAAGTTGGACCAGGTGGTAAGGGAGACCAAGCTCAGGAAAACTCCAGGAATGGATGGAATAATGGGGATATGTTCCTCTGATAATATCCAAGGATACGTGAGGAGCTGTTGCAAGTGTCAATGACTGCCTACAGGAAGGTGTTTTCCCCACAGTTTGGAAGAAAGGCCTCCTTATAGAGATCTATAAAGGGGGGGAGCATGAGAAACATGAGGATGGCTAAGTCCTACAGACCCATTACCCTACTACCAATCTTGGGGAAAATGCTGGAGTGTTTGGTAAATAGGAGATTGATGGAATACCCAGGCATAGTTCTGGTAATCCACCCGAAGTAATGTGGGTTTGTTAGGGGTAAAATCTCGGAAATGGCAATCATGGACATGGTCGATCAGGTGAGAGCCTGCGACCAGACATATGCCCTTGCGATATTGTTGGATATATCGGGGGCTTTCGACAATGTGTGGTGGCCACATATTCTGTGGGATCTGTGCTTGTTGGAGTGTCCCGAGAATATCTATGCATTAGTGGAGAGCTTCCTGAGAGAGAGAGAACATGCGCCCTAGACATGGGGACGCATCGAGAGGAGAAGCCTCTTACTCAGGGCTGCCCGCAGGGGTCAGTACTTGGACTTCTGCTGTGGAATATGATCTTTAAGGGGCTGCTCAGGCTGGACCTCCCACATGGCTGCGTGTTATCTGGATACGTTTACGATGGGTTGCTTCTGATCCTGGCCTGGTCAAGAAACAAAATTGAGCAGAAGGCAGATAGTGCCCTGAAGAGTATCCAGGAATGGGATGAGAAGTCTAAATTGGACTTCTCAGAAGAAAATATGAACAGGATACTTCTCAAGGGAAACTTGAAGCAAAGACCAAGTGCTCAGGTTCTGGGGCAGAGTACTTAAGATGGTCGGCGAGCTTAAGTATTTAGGTGTCATCCTGGAAAGTCGTCTAGCTTTCCATACACACTTGGACTATATGGCGCATAAAGCCGCAGTGATGTTCCAGAAGTTGAGGGCAGTGGTTCCTGTGAACTAGGGGCTCGGATATCGAACATTGAAGTTAATGTATAAATCAGTGTTCCTGCCCATTTTCACGTACGTGTGTGGGACATGGTTCCCTGAGGTGGACAGAGTTCATGAGAAAAGGAAAATTGTCAGTGCACAGAGACTGGCACTGCTGGGGGTCACCAAGGCGTACAGAATGGCCTCGAATGAGGCGTTGCAAGTAGTGGCTGGGGAAATCCCACTAGATCTGCTGGTAAAGGAGAAAGGTGAAACAGCCAGAAGAAAACTAGGAGGTATCACCTAGGAGGAAATCCAGATGATAAAGTAAACCACACTGGCTAACTGGCAGACTAAATGAGTGAACCCTAAAAAAATGGAGAGCCACATATGACATTTTCCCAAATGTACAGGAGAGGCTGGAACTGGAGAAGTGGCTCAATGTAAGTCTCTATTCGGCCCAGTTCTTGACTGGACATGGGAACTTTCGAGATAGACTGTATTCCATAAGCCTGGTTAATGACCCGAGCTGTGTTGTGTGTGGAGTGCCAAACACTCCTGCACACACATTGGAGTATCCCAAGATGGAAGACCTAAGAATAGAATTGGAGGGGAGCCATGGACCTCTCCGCCTCAGGGAGACGTTCAGGGACAGGAGCATGACCAAGGAAGTAATTGGATATCTGGCCAGAATTAGCAAGAGAAGGGAGGAATTCGACGTCTGATGGACGAGTCGCTGGCTAAACGATGAGTTCGGTGGCAGTCCGGATAGCAAGGATGACATAGGCCCTTGGTATGGGTGAACACATCTTCCCGAGAGTTATGTTATTGGACAAGTGTGAGGAGGGCCCTCTTGCCTCACATGCAACAGGAGGATGGCAACAGCTGGTACCTGTACATGGAGTAAACAGCAAAGGGCTACAGGGAGGAGCGATGGAGCCAACTTCTAAAAAGTCTGACACAAGAAAAAGGAAATTAAAGATAGGGAAGGAGTTTCCCACACTCAACTCCTCGGTAGATGATGTGGAGCTTTGGCAACAAGAGCACAAAGAACAGAATGAGGATAGCCAGAGCAGTGTAAAGGGATGGCCCTGTCATTGTAGCCCTGTTTTGTTCATCTGGGAGAGCTTTGCTCGTGCTGCTTGCAGCATGAGCAAGCTAAGAAGAGACAACAGATGAAGAACAGTCTGTGAAATGAACCGAGCCAGTCAGGTAAGAGAAATGAGAGTACCGATGGAGGAGGTTCAAACTAGACAGCCAAGGGAAACAGAGGCTTATAGGGATGTCTTCCTCCATAAGGAACTGTTTAGGAAGAATGCACCGACTCCAATCATACAAAGAACTGTGATGATTGACTGGTCGGACGAGAATAATATTATTAATGCCTCTGTGCAGGCATGGCCTATTCAGGGAGACCCGGAGGAGACGCAGTGGTTGTATGATGAGATAATTCGAGGAGCGATACTCTCTAGATTGGCAGATGTGGACACGCCCATGGCTGCTCTGGTACTTGTGGTCAGGCGGATTGTGGGAGGGGGGACAGAATCCTCTTCCCTAGAATGTAGGCAGTGAATAGGCTTGTTGTCGCTCAGGCAGGCCTGTCAATGGAGCAGCAGGCTCTAATTAGCCTGCTCAAGGAATGTTATTGGCATAGATGTGAGCAGTTCTATGAAACTGACATCTTCAGGAATGCCGTCCATACATACGAGCAGCGTACATTTGATTACAGCAAGCCATTCCCGAGGTATACTGTTGTCAGGGATTAGTCCTTTGTTTGGACAGCATCCTAACACAAGAACTGGGATACGCCAATAACAGTGTGAAAAATTCCCGAGAGGGAAATTACCGGACAAGACAAAACATGGCAGTGTTTTAAGGACAAGAACTGGACTTCCCCTCGAGGGAATCCTGATTGACGGAGGATAAACACAGGGGGAGGGTGGTCGAAAAAGATTCTATAGTCCTCACTCTCGGCTGTGCCGAACTCAGGATGGAGGAACATGAAAGGGAAGAAAAATCAAAACCACCACCACCCAACATGTCACCCTCAATCACCACACATCGCCCATGTCATCCCCGATTGTGACCACCACTAAAAAGGAAACCCTTTGGCACCTGATGACCCAGCTGATGGCACATGTTTGTTAAAAAGGAATGACGAAGGGAACATAAGGTCAAAGAGTGAGAATGTGTTGAATTGATATGTGTGAGTGTGACTTATCCCATTCTGATAGTCTGCAGTGTGGTTAGACAATGCTCTTTACGCTCGGGGCGAGGTTGTGGGGAATGTTTCTGGCTACCAGGCATTCCCCAAAACTATAGAGCTAACAATATTTACATGGGCGAGGACTATAACCCCAGTGTGGTATCGAAATATTTATGTTATTTCATCGCCAGCAGGCTGTAGAGTCATACAATACGATCCAAGCTTTCGATCGGCAATTTTGAGTGGATTGAGGCTGACATTTTCTCATCATGGGATTTTTCAAATACTGTGAATGACGGTGGCACTTGTTTTTTACGCGGAAGTGGATCTGTCATTTCCGGACGAATGTCATGATGCACTATCTGACCTGCCTCTGGCTCCAGAAAATGGCATATCCCCGAATGACTCGCATGAGAAACTTCTTTTAACAGTCGCGTCGTGGACGAATTACATTATACATGAGGAAACACTGAAGCAATATTTCATGTAGGGGGCCAAACTTGATTCTGTTCATCGTATTCTGTGCTTTGAGAAGAAGGCATGGTTGGAGCCATACATCGAATTTAATATTGAGAAACATGCTCACGCTGCATTCGAATTCGAAAAATAGTTTTTAAAATTAATAAATAGTTCCATTTATGGAAACACCTTGCAGAATGTCCACTGGAAAAGGGACATTAGAGTCGTTTCGAGCTATGACACAATTGACATGGCTGCAGAGCTGATAGGACGTCCTACATTCCAGGCAAGACAGATTATCGATGAAAACTTGGTCCTTATCGAAATGTCAAAGAGATCTGTTGCGTTCAACAAACCTTTATACACTGGTGTTGCCATTCTTGATCTTTCAAAATTAACATTTTACGAATTTCATTATCAGTACATGTGTACAAAATTTCTTCCTCCAGCCTTGCACCTGCTCTATTGTGACACCAATTCCTTGATATAATCTGTTGCATGTGATGACATTTATAAAGTAATTACCACACATTTTTAAAGACGTGGTTTGATAAATCTAATTATGTGCTCAATAACCTGCATAAATTCCCTCACAAGAGCAAAGGCCATACCGGGTTTATGGAAGATGAAAGTGCTGGGCGCATTATCACACACTTTGTGGGTTTATGTCCTAAGCTTCATGCATATGTTGTTGCAAATGAGCAATGTATACGTGAGGCGAAGGGTATAAAACCTAATGTGTTGCAATTACTCAGGTACGAGGATTATCGAGATTGCCTCAAAAATTGCACAAGGGTTTTGGGGACCAAATATCAGTTCCGTTCGCGTGCTCACGAAGTCTACTCTGAACGTGTAACCAAGGCAGTGTTGTCAGGTATGGATGATAAGCGGCACATTGAGGCATATGCAGTATCAACCTTACCATGGGCGCACTACAGAACACATAAAAATTTTTATTTTATTTCCTCCCTACATTAGTTATAGCACAACAATAAATACAACCCAACCAACGATACCACAACTGCCAGCACCACACAGACAATGACGTCCATCTGTCACCACCACACACACCTCCTATTCCACAACCAACTTCACATCTATCAACAACTGTGTACAGTGTCTGCAAATATCTACAACTGTTTGCAACACCTGTTGCATTATAATCCAATGCTGCTGCTACATGTTTGCCTAACTGTAAGGCATGTCAAAACTACAGTATCAAGAATACAACTGCCTTCAATATATTTTCCCCCTGTCAATTAAGAAGGAGAAATTAACAGTGTGACAAAACTTCTACTGGAAACTGTGTGCGTGTAAGAGTTTTGTACCCAGTCATTCGGCATGTGTGTGTGTGGAAAATATAATCCCGGACATTACATAAAGAAAGAATGTTCGTCTTTAAGAGACTGTAAAATAAATGTACATACATAGTTTTAGGTAAAAAGACAATCTTCAGATTGTTGTAGTATATTTGTAAATTTTTTATTAATCATTTTTGTATATATTTTTTGTTCTTGTTAATTATTATGTATTCAGTGTAAGAATATTTTGGATTGTGGTAGTAGTAGTAGTAGTAGTAAACACAACATTTTTTTTAAAGATGTACGTAACTTTGAAAAATGTTTGTTGATGTGAATATAGTTATAGCTAATTTTGTATTGACACATAACAACTTCTTTTTCTAAAATGTCATTGAAAAAAATTTTGATGATTTATTTCTTAAATTGTCATTGAAAAAATGTTTAGTAAATTAGTTCTTAAGATGTTTGTTGTAAATTTGAGTCTCGAGATATGTTTTTTTTAAAGAGGTGAAAAAATGCTTTATGTATATATTTATTTTACTTTGTAAAAATGTAATTGAAAAAAATGCTTGTTGTAAAATGTCTTTTAGTATGTCAATGTTTGTAGTAAAGTAATTGTAAATATTCAGCTTTTAAGGATGATTTTTTGAAAAGAAAATTTTGAATAAAATTTTACATGTTAAAAAGGAATATTGTGATATGTTATTTATTAGTTAATTCCTCAAGTCACTAATTTTTTTATATCTTGTTAAGTGTCACAGGCGGATACACATGTTTTGGGAGAGGTGCTCGTGCGATTTCATTTATTCAAAAAACAGCATAGCTGGCTTCCGTAATTCGTTTAGTGATAGTCATATACTTGTGTTCGTTAGCCGTTTATTTTATATATTGATTGCGACAATTTTGCTTTGCTGTAGCTCGTTAATTAATTTTCTTCAGGACACCCAGAGACTCATAATTGTGATCGTTTAGCACTTGTTTCTTTATGAGACCAGATTATTCACGTAGTTGTGTTCGTTATACTTCTCTCTCGTATTATATATTCATAGGTAGAACTCGTTTGAAATATATTTTGTTTAAGCACTCAGAAATTTCTCTCACGTGTTAACTATACATCGCTTTCGCTATCTGGTTAATTGCTATTACCAAAAAATCACCTCTCTACCAACACCATCTACGAGCAATGTTACTACCAACCCAAAAAAATGAACACTTATACCACTCTTGCACAAAACTCACCACATATTCACCCTGTCCCCAACACGCCGCACCTCAGTCGAGTGTCTGAGTTCAGAGTGTGAACATCTACTAGAGCTGTTCCCCACCCCAAAAGGAAAGAAAAGAATATATTTGGCCCTTAGTACACTCCTGTACCAAACTATACACATCAATTCACACAAAAAATTGATCGGATAAAATTTTTTTAATCAAATTAAAATCGGATTAAATTTTTTTATCGGAGTAAGGATTAACCCTTTCAATAAATTTGATTAACCTTTTCAAACAACTTGATTAACACTTTGATATCAAATTAATTAGGTCAATAAAAAGGCGGCAGCCCATTGTATCTAGAACGCCCCCACCCCTACTACTTCGGTGGTACACGCAAGAGCACGCACACCTATAGGTTATTCACGGTAAAGTGAACACTTTTTAAGGCCCTTTCAAAATGCATTAATCACTAATAAATATAATTTATTGCAGCCACAGACGTTAACTTTTCAGAGTAGTGAAATATATACACTGTGTTTATTAGTCATGTTGCAATGTTTATATTAAAAAGTGGCGGGAAGTTAGAAATTAATTAAAAGTAATACTTTAGCAGGGCTAAAAAGTGCTCACTTTACCGTGAATAGCCTATAGTGCTCTGTACGGAGCCAGGCTCTGAACTGGCGTACAGTCTTCTCGTCGTTCTAAAATTACCATGGGACTTCAAGCTTTGCCCATATCCCATTGTTTAGTGACAAGTACCTAGCAAAGTTTCGCATAAATCAACCCAAAATATTTAAATAGAGACCTGAAAAATTCGCTAGATCAATGACCTGTTCGCTTAAGTTTATAGCAGGGGTTATCAAACCTTAGTTTACTTTAGTTTATCACGCCTCCCTTCTGCAAAAAAATAACTAGCCCCTCTCCCCCGCCCGGACTGTGTCAAAAACTTCATTATTATAAGGGTAAAACAAAACGAATAAATGTCTCAAAAGTTTATTTAATCATTAAATTTTAATGCTTATTGAACCCAAATGGCGGTGAACAAACCAATCAATCAATCCTCACGCCTCCCTTGAGGGACTTTGAAAAGAAATGGTGTATAGTACTATGTACAAATATGCCGATATCAGCTGTACATTGGTTGTATGCTGTCACAGTAGAAGGCGACGATTGGGCCGGCGTTCTCCAGGAGGTGCAAACACAGCGTGGAACAATGGCTAAAGTTATATAAACGCATATGTTTTGATTTCAAGCTTGTACCTAAATGAATCAGCGAATTCCTTAGGTCTCTAGCTATAACCGTCTGAAATTGTTGCTTCTTTGTCATACTGCAGAGGTTAAACATAGCATTGGCACTACAGCCGACATGTGTAAAGTTGTATTTCGTCCTAGTCTGAAACGTTGTTTATTTTTACGTGGAAACATATCGTGCACACATATGTGTTCTAGAAAGTGCGTGTGTCACAAACGCACTGCGACCCAGTTCGTGGACTAGTTAGATGGGTGTCTCAGAGAGGACATACCTAGCAAGGGAGCTGTAACAGCGACATTGTTGCGCGCATCAAATGCTACATTGTCTCCGCGCGCTAACCACTGAACTGGTGTGTGATGTTTTCATCGTGCCATGTGAAACTCTTGAGGCTTCAACTAGTGAGCCAGACATTTTTTGGAGGAAAGTTCGTGGCAAAATTTAAAGCAAATACATTTACCAACATCGCTCGTAGTTAGAACAGTTGGAAAAAGGCAGTTTCTAGCTTTGTTGGATGACTAAAAAATAACTATTCTACTACACGTACTGTTTCGAAAGTGTCCAACCGACTTCATTTGAGTCTCTGTTCGTTTCGTAAATAGGTACTTTGATAACGCGTTTGATATATTCTAAAGACTGTTCACGTAAAGTAAACACTTTTGAAATGAACCTCAGAAAAATTTCACTGCCCCTGTCTGCATGTGTTTTAAACGGGCGCGCCAAATTGCATTCGCCCAGTAAAGTTGGTAACGATGAATGGAAAGTAGTTTCAAATCTTAACGTCGGACAAAAAGTGTTAGGTAACCATTTTTGAACATTTCAATAATTTCTTTCCCCTTTCTGTTTTTTTTTTAATGCATCGAAGTGTAAAAATTAGCAGATTTGTAAAATATTTACTTTTTTAATAATTTCACAGTTTTACTTGACCGAAGTATGAATAAATTGATAAGGCCGATGGCAATGTTAATTTTTCATAAGACGGAACAATGCACTACGAGCATACAAGTAGATCGTAACCAGGACTTACAAAGGTGCTCATTTTACCGTGAACAGCCTTAAAAAATATTACTTTCAAGCACACAACAACTCATTCTAAGTACGCGGGCCTCTTAGTGAATGGGGTAAGTGCTATTTTAATAGGTCCTTTCCGCTTTTTTTTGCCAACCTTGGGCGTTTAGATTAATCCATACTGAACACGAAGCGCACTAGGTAGTACGAGAAATGTTCCGTTTACCCAGCTCAACGCATCGGCCGAAAAATTCAGCCATTCTTACTCCGGTAATTATAGAGCATCAAGAGCAAGAGTTTGAGTGGTGAAAGTATTTTTACAGAGAATTTTACTATATAAGATACTACATTTCACCGATTCTATTTCTATTTGCGCTGCTTCGGCGAGTATGATAAAGAGATTCTTTACGATGTAACCCATCAAGTTTTGTAGAACGCTACTTATATAAAATGCAAAATTTTCTGTTGTTTGATTTTGTGATAGGAAATGTTATTGGAGAAATATTAATTAGTAGGCTGTGTCTAAAATATTATCTTATAATTACATATATTTTCGCGCATAAGACTTTTATGGTTTGTTTATTTGAAATTTGGTTATAGTTTTCATGTATCTATATATAATTTTATTTATATTTGTGTTATTTATTTAATGTATTAAAAGCTATAACCTATTTACGTAAGATATAATTTCCTTTTATAAATACTTGACATGTAATCCTTGTTTATAAAATTGGTATTTATTTTATAGTCCTGAACACAAATCGCTGTTTTTATACTTTTGGGTCTTAAGTCTGTAAATTTATTAATGTAAATTAATCATGGCATTAATTACTTAATGCTACGAAAACACGTATACGTAATAATTTTTCTTTCAATTTTCAATTACCGAATTTTTTTTCTTCAACATAGCGTTGGCGTTGATTTACACATAATTGCGTTTATGTATTTCTTTAGGTCTTGACCGTACATGTAATGAAGTAAAGGTTGGCAGGGTTTAACGTCTCGTCGACAGTGAGGGTCATCAGATACGGAACAAGTTGCTCAGAGAAGCAGGAACGAGGAAGGAATCGGCCATGGCCTCCAATCTAAATTCGAATCAGTGGAAAACCACTGATTCGCAGCGAAATTCGACTACACGAGTCAGTGAAAATGGCTCCACTTAGAATCAGTGGAAAACCACTGGTTGTTTCGGCGAAAAAAAAAATTCTCTGATTGAATTAGTGACGTGAAATTATTTCCTTGATTAAATGACTACTGACTACAGTGACGAATTAAATATTGTTTTTATTGAATGTAGCTAAATAATAACGTGGAATAAACATATTTACGACAGTGCACTATTAATATTGCGCAATTTACAGGAATTAAAAAAAGTAAAAACATTTTCGGAGGAAGCTGGGATTGAATTCACACACCATTTGACTATAGTCCGTTACTTCACCATCTGTGCTACCACGCCAAGTTTTGATAATGGGAGGAAAATATGTGACCTAAACTTACGCCGCGAAATCGTGAATATTTAAATGATATGCTCTTACTTCTCGTTTTTGTTTAATTGGTACCGTTAGGGCTGTTGAAGAGAATAGTTTACATTATATGCAGTTTAAACCTTCTAACAGAGCGCTGTGACGATTACATGAAAACGAAATGAAAGTCGTAAAAACGGAGTCGAAGACTGTGTGTTCCTATGGGGTTTAGCAAGACGAAACACATTTTAGAAAGTACTTTGTATTGGTTTTGTTAGTTTATTCGTTATTTCCCTCGATACACTTTGTTTAGAGGGCATTTTTAAACGTTGTTCGACGGCCATGTTTACACCTGTTTAACTTATACACCAGTAAAAAATAGACCACTGAGTAAACCGTGAGAAAAAGGACTGATGAATCAGTGAAAAATGTCACTGAATCAATAATAAGTGAAGGAAATCTGGCATTTTTTCACTGATTCATCAGTTAAATTCAGTGATGTGACTGTTGAATCAGTTAGATACGTTTGACTGATTGAAAAGTGAAATTCTCACTGATTCAGATTTAGAGTGAGGAGTAAGAAACAATTCCAGCATTTGCCTGGAGTAATCGAGGGAAGCCTTGGAAAACCGAATTCAAAATGGATGGGAAGGGAATCAAAACCGTATCCTCCCGAATGAAAACCAAGTAATTTACCACTGCGTTGCCTCAATGGGCGTGATGAAGTTCAGAAGAAACACCACAACGACATTTACAGGTAAAACATATACCCTGATTTTTTGTGATTTTTTACGAGTTTTGCGAATTTTCTCGATTTTTCGGGTTTAAGTTCACCTGGGATGAAGGCCACAAATAACCAAGAAAGCAGTCTGGGAAAATTATTTTTTTTTTCATCTTTGAATGATTTTTTTTCTTTCTATTTTCACACACCATTCTGTTTTAAGGTCACCTGGAATCAAGGTCATGGAAAGCCACGATTATGGTCGTGGTCAATAATGTAAATGATCCTCTTTTTACGATTTTTCCTTGAGTGTTTGTGATTTTTTTTCATTTTCTCGGCTTCAAGGTCATCACAGTGTCACCATGGATCAATTTCAATTCCACGGTAATCGAAAATGGTACCCGTGAATAATATTGTGTGTATATCGTGTGTGTGTGAGACCCCCCCCCCCCGCCCCGGATTTTTTAATAGTTATTTCCCTTAATTTGTTGTGAGTTTTCTCGATTTTCGACTTTAAGGTCATACCAAGGTCTCCATGGAGTCAAGTTCAAGGTTATAAAATCATCAATTTCTGTGGGGATCAATAGCGTAATTTTCCCCCTATTTTATTTATACAATGGTACAATTTTTTCGAATTTTCGATTTCTAGGTCATCCCGAACTCATGGTCATCGCGAGGTCAATGTCATCCCAATGTCAAGGTCACGGAAATAAAACATGGCGGTAGGTGTTCATAATGTAAGCAACATGGTCGATGTCTCTCCTGTTCTGCTGGCTTTGACTCGGAGCCTTTAGTCCGCCTTCTTGGTTTGGGGACTTATTAACTCGTGCATTGAAAAATCTCGAATCCATGTTTGACAATTTTTACTAAAACTCGACAGCAAAATGCGGATTTTTGAGTGTTCGGAAGATTCTTGAGGGGAAAACGGGATATGTTTACAAGGCGAACTGATGGCACCTGGCTCGTGTGCCATGTGCTCCTTTCAGCAGACTCGCGTATTTATTTTACTAACAATACATTGGTATGTATCAAAATAATAAAGTTAAGTATTTTTAGTAGATTATTACTTATTAACATTATTTATTGTTAAGGCAGAACTACAATAAAGAAACATCGTAAAATAAACTCAACAAATGGTAAAATATTACATGTATCTTAAATATGAAGCACGAAAAAATTTCGTTCTAGACTCTATAAACCCGTCACTACTATCAATATAGACAATGGTCAAACCCAAAAAAAACTTTGAGCCAATATCTTTGAGATATCTTATAGATAGTTTATCCCTTTATTATTGGACGATTAAGCCCTTGACTACTCTGAGTCAATTGCAGACCAACAGCAAACGTTTTGCTTTAGAGCATCAGAATCCCCATTGGCGCAATGAAATGGTATACTAACGTTATACATGCATGGCAGCCAATAATAAAAGAAAGAAAACTGTAATACATGGGTACACTACGTTGAATTGTATCAAACAGCCAACCGTCCCCGCGATAAAGAATCGTATTTCTAATCATAATTATAATTCGGCTCTCAAGGCCGTCCAAATCTCTTCACTCGAATTATAATGACTTGCATTATAAACTATAAATGACCGTAACAAGTTGTAGGAACTAGGAACATGTTGTTTACAGGGTAAGATCAAACTAATTTCACACTGGCGTGAACTCTCAACGAAGGTGTTACATCCCTCCTTATGGACCTTCGTGCATGGAGGGACGGGGTAATGAGAAAATTATTTGAGCATTTATGCGCCTGATGCGTGGGTGAAGCTAAAACCAATTTGCCATGTGTTCCTGTTCTAGTTTTGCAGGTTTTTGCCAATATTTTTCTTCACTTAAATCTTACGCTGACATCGGAAAATGTCTACTACTGCTTCTGCTATAACACGCTAGGTTATTATTTATTAAGGTCTCAAGTTTAGGGAAGAAGTTTAAGCAACACACACTTGACCACTACAGCGCTATTAACAGAAATAAAATCTTTGTAAACGGCATGAAAACCGATTAATAAAGACTATAAAATTTCACGAATTCATTTTAGGAAAAGCTAGACTTCAAAGACATGTTACATTTCAGATGTGTTTGCAAGTGGAACACAGTTTTGTAGAAACGTCCAGGTGACTTCTAAGAGGATAACACAACTTCAAGGAAACAATCACCGAATCATGTACAACCTGATCTAGGATAAATCTTGCTGCACACTAGGGCAGCGGGCAATCAACATAAAGCTGAATCGCGATAACACGATAATACATAGTGCACACAGGTCGTTCAGAACGCGTATTTATCCTCTCCCTACACATTTAATTTATGATTAACATATAAACTTCAAATGCTTCAAATGTAACTATAATTTTTAATATTAGCATAACTTAAAATTTAAGTTAGCTAACTTATGAATGACATATAACAAAATATACGAACAGCTATATTAAGAAAACAAAAAGAGAAAACATGCTGAAAATAAAAATCGTAATAAACAGCGGGTGCCCAAATCATGGCACTTGTGCAAAAATACGCACACAAATTAAATTCACACTACTGTACAATGGTCGTACTGGGATTCAAATAATTCCGTCGGTGGCCAGTGTTGACAACAAATTAATTTGATGTATCTTTGGACTCGAAAGTGGATGGATTGCGATCAGGTGCCTTTAGTGAGGAAAAAAATCTGAGTGTGTGAAAGCAATCGAAGAGTGCGGTGGAATATACACAATGCGTTTATTACTTATATGGTAATATTAATTTTAAAATGTGGTTGAAGGATACGAAAAAGTCTGAACCGTGAACAGCCTATAAATGCGTTGCCGCCTTGCACACACATCATATGACGTTTAATTATAACAATTGTCACAGCAATTAATAACAGGGTAGATGAGACTAGTTAACGAGCATTACTTTTTTTCCTCTGAGACAGGAAAATTTTCAGTCGTTTTCGGAAGTGAAGAGCGTCGTAGGATGCACGTGTGGAACCTGTTTAGTCTAGGAGGGAGACGTCCAGAAAAAGAATACATTACTTACTTCTTTACTGAACTTCATTTCGGACCAACTGGGAAGTAGTCTTGTGAAGGGAACTTTCCGGATAATTGAAAAATGCTGTGGGGTGCCGATCAACATACATTGTGAATCAGGCGCCCGGCTACATTGATCTTGTACTGCGTTACAGAGTATTTGAAAAGCACGTTTTCATACGGAACTATTAAACGTGCGTCCAGTGTGCCGGTCTACTGAAAGAACACACACTTCACACGAGGCCTGTTTCGCGCGTTAGAAACACAGTTTCAGAGCACTCGAACATAGCTAAACAAGGCTTTCCCAAAGCCCTGTATCTCGAATTAAATGCGCCAGATACAAAGTACATACTCCGGGGAACTTCTTATAGACTTCCCACCAACAAAGTTATAGAGTCACCGCTGGAAGTCCCATAGGTACACGCAGTAAGACTAGCATGCCAGTTAATAGCCTTGAGCTTAGCGGTGAAGGTGCACTAGATGCCCACGGCTGTATAGTCCGTATCGTTCCCGCGCTTCTTAGCCTCAAACGCTGTTTATAGCTAAAGGCAAGCGGGCATTCGAGTGGATCGACTACAACATCGTTACTTACTGCCTATGTGTGAACACATTTACAAACTCTTCATTCATTTGGTTGAAAATAGTTGATACTTAGTGTCTCTTTTATGATATATTTATACACTTATCCCAGCACAGTTACTGAGTTACTCGGTTGCTCCTGGACCAAGAGAATGTACGAAATGAACATACTCACTGCCTGTGCGGAATACCACACTGGCCATTGCGAACGTCATCTTTTTACTGAACAGTCGATAAATATTAAAAAAAAAAAAACCTCAAAAAAGAAATAAAAAATTAAATCATTTACGTTGACTGCCGTCTTGATTATTCGTAACCTTCACCCAGGCGGATATCGTAAGAATCCCCCCCCCCCCAAATGGGGTAAAACAGAAAATAAAAATTAATAAAAATGTAAGATTTAATAAAAAGAAACATAGTTGATGGAGGTCAAAGGTTCGATTCCTGTAAAGTTGAAGAAGCACATATAATTCCAGCACGATGACCAGATGGGGCCACGGTTGCTGAGCGGTTAGATTGTTCGCCGTCCACCAAGGCGAATCGGGTTCAATCCCCGGCCGGATACTCCCGATTTTCCGCAAGTGGGAATCGTACCGGAAAATGCCGTTGATCGGCAAGTTGTCTAGGGGATCTCCCGTTTCCCCCGCCCTTTCATTCCGGCGTCGCTTCATACTCACCTCAAACATCCTCATCGAATCTCAAGACCACGCTGGTAAGAGCCGCCCAAATCTCTTCCCTTCCCTTGAGCTTATAAGAGGCGTGTCTCTGTGAGAAGACATTTTCTTACTTGGCTGGCCAATCAGAATTAGCTTACTCCAATACTGCACGCCTGTGATTTGCGAGCAGACACCTGTGACGAGTAACAGCTAAATCATCCATTCAGTAAAGTAGATCTGAGCTCAAGTATTATGAAATTAATATGGTAGCGACATTTCCCCCCGATAATTTGGTGTCCTTGTTTTTGACACAAGCAGTGGACAATTAAAGTGTTGGTATGTCACCAGCAGTCAGTAGTATTGTCCAGGGAAAGGGGCTGTCTTTATTTTTATTATTATTATTAGTGCTGGCTTCTGACCTTGTGCAGCAACGACCATCATTTTACCTACTCGGCAACATGTAGTACGCGAATGAGTATACTCCGGACGTATTAAGGCACTGGACTGCCTTCCAGGCTTCCTGATTTACGGGAGGTATGGCGAAATTATTAATCGTGTCCTCAAAATACTTGCCAGCGTATAGAAACCATAGGAATGATACTTTCAAGAAATCACGGAAACTATGAATAAAGTTTTACAGTCCTTCAACATCAGTAAAATTCGGTTTCCCAAACTACTTTATGATTAAACACACTACACGGACAGCAGCGTGAATTGAACCTTGCTACAGAATTTGCACTAATAAAATATGGCCATCGCTGAAAGTTCCATCGGTAAGCGAAGCACGGCGAGAACGTTGTAAGCCATTTCAGAACTTTGCGCGTAGCGGCGATGGCGCACTCGATGTGTGTGGCAGTGTAGTCCTTATCGGTTTCGCGATTCTCTGCGTGAAGCGTGAAAAATAACTCCAGCAAGGGGGTCTCATTAACGCAGGGGTGCTCAACCCCCGACCCTTTTTTTTCACCAGATACTACGACGCAAGGAATTACACTCCACCCTCCTTCCTGTCGCAAGCACACAGGTGGGAAACTTGCAATCTTCCCTCTACTCCGAAGAGCATGCGCAAAATCACACGTGCGATAAATCGATCACAAATTATTTATAGAAATAAACTAAATTGAAAATACTCAAAAATCGTACTGAATATAAAAATACTGGTTACAAAATATTAAATAACATTAAATCACTATCTGCAAAATCTATGATTTTTAATTGTGGGTTTTTATATATATATATATATATAAAACCCACAATATATATATATATATATATATATATATATATATATATAAAACCCACAATTAAAAATCATAGATTTTGCAGATAGTGATTTAATGTTATTTAATATTTTGTAACCAGTATTTTTATATTCAGTACGATTTTTGAGTATACTGTATATATATATATATATATATATATATATATATATATATATATATATATATACAGTATAATTATATGTATATGTAATTCATGTAATATAAATTCATATTAATAATAACATTATGTATAATTTATATATTAATATTCTTATGTGTTTATATAATTGATAAATTTTTGCAATTTTTATATTAGTTTATACAAGATATATTAAATAAATAAATATATAATTTTCAGAGCGCTTAGATATTGGAAAAATTTTAAGAACTCAAAAAGAAATAATGTCAAACAGTAAATAAAAATCGTTAAAATAATAAGGAAATTCCTTTATAAATTATCAAAACACTTACTTCAGCTAAATGCGAGTCATTTTGCACCTGAGTACAGGTACGCCGACCTACTCCAGGGTGCATAAGTTAAGGACGAAGTGGAGATATTTAGGTGCTGGGCATATACACAGCATGACAGGCTGTCGGCGTATGCGAACCGTATAAAGCACGACTTCAATGTACCGCCCAGCATACCAGTGGAAGCTTTTGCACAGTGGACGACCTCGAGTTTCTGTTCGATGTCTGATACGTCCAGCAGACAGTACCGTAGACAACATCTGGATGACTTTACACGGGGTCGAATAATTGGGAGGTTGGACGAATGTCGAATTGTGACTAGTGTGGCCGAGGAGTTCGGAATAGCCGACAGTAAATTGCCACGAACATGCCTGTACTTTTTGACGTGAATACGTCTTTAAATTTCCAACCATAGTGGGAGGCAATCCAGAAAATCCGAAAATTCGGCAATTTTGTACGATAGCACCAAACATGGGAAAAATAATAATTTTACGCCATATCTCAGATGGACAAATCAACCGATTCCCGCCAAATTTTTCAAACAAGTAACGCTGTGGTAGGCAATGTAAACTTCCGTGTTTTCAGTGTCTCAGTCACTTATTTCACGTCAAAACATTAGACTTATTACATCTGAAGTTTATGCTTCGAATCCGACCTTTGTAATGCAGTTAATTGCAAGCTAGCTTCCGGTACGAGGTTTACGGGTTCGAGTCCCGGATAAGGCACGTATGTATTTGTTATTGTCTCACTACTGTTGCATATGTTTCTGGTTTAATCTCTAATTTTATTGATGCCAACGACACGTCAAGGTCTACCGACCATCTAAGCTTTTAAGTATTTCATTTAAAAATATTTGCATCCAGGTAGATGAAAGTAGGGTCATTATTTATATCATTGCCTTCTTGTCGTTTCACTCTTCGTCCATTCAACAAGGGGCCATAAAGTTATACTGAAAGATAATTATGCGCCTGAGAACATGTCATTACAAGAATTATAATTTTCGTTAAAATAAAATTATATAAAATTTATTTTATAAAGTGCCGATTATGAGCTACGAGAAGAATCAATTTCCAGTTTTCTGCTATACTTTTTCATAACTCCCCAACTTTACGGAAGATTTTGAAGTTGTTACAGCTGGTAGTGTAATTCCTGAGGCCGGAAAATAGTTGTTCTTAAACACTATGGTGGCAGCGTGAATGAATTTTCCTTCTAGTTGAGGTATAACGATTCTGTAAAATCACTGAATAACATTAATTTTTAATCTGGCTTTCTTTCCTAAAACTGCTATCCTGTATCGCTGTTTTCGAATACATCGAGTTACGAAGTGACAGAAAACGAATTCTTGACGACAGACGAGCTGAAAATCCATTCCGAATTGACTAGGTCCTAATTCACTAAAATAGAACACTTCCACCTCACGTAATTTACATAATTTCATGTAAATGCCTCAAACGTTGCACTAAGAAAACCAACTGTTATAGGAAACTTGCGCTAAATTGTTCTGTGATCTGCGGAAATTGAAGTGGATTACTTTTCTATGATTGTAACACTGATCTATAATACGAGGAAAGTGTAGATCCTGCCGATATACTGTTAAAAGAATTTTGCCCTCCCAGCCTATTGACTTGCAAAACAAATATTTTTATAACTACCTTTCTCCCACTGTCGCCCTAAAATTTCAATGACGCACTTTGTGTCATGGACTCCTATCGAAGGCACCACAGTCTTAATGCGTTAACTTTTTCTTTCCTACAGGGAATTAGTGTTTTCCATGTTGCAACCCTATAACTGCTTGGTACATATTTTACTTACGGCTTAACTGTTGCTTGGGCCTCGCAACCTTTCAAATACTTACTCGGTTGGTGCTTAGAGCCCGTAATTTTGACCATTTATAAACCAGAGGTGTAGAAACATCCACTTATTACATTATCGACAGGGAAGAAAATACCATCATTAGGAACTTGTGCTCTGTATACAGCTGAGGTTACATACGTCCTTCCTGTGCAACATCTCCACATGTGTAGAGGAAGGGACTGACTCGTTAAACAACCGCAAGGACATGAGCTCGACTGCCACTTCGTGGATGAGGTTTTCATATTGCTCACAGCCGGACACTTCTTCCTCCTCCATTCGTGACTCACTCTCCTCTAACTTGAATGAAGAAGAGGATTTTCTCAGAATACTCTTATTTCACCCGCCCTTTCGTTCCGTTGTTATACCGTTTCCATGTGAATTCAATTCCAATGGCCACTAAGTACATACATTTGGAATGCCCTTAAAATCCCTAAATTCAATTTCTTAAGCGAGTGCATAACGACACCCAGAAGAGGCAGTTGTCAAACATATAAGAGAAGTGTCCAGTTGCTTCCGATATTTGTATCGGAATTATGGTAGAACATAGAATTCTCTGTAAACCATCACAGACAATACTTTTAGGCAGCACCTCTCATTCGATCAAGTAGTGTTCGCGCTTCAGATCAGCAGAGCTGTTGAGTACAGGAATTGGTGTGTGGTGCGTTTTGTCGGGTGGCTGTTGTCCGAGTATGAGAAATGCCAAGTTCTTGGTAGGAAGTGAGCCAAACATCCCCACTATGTGCCCAACTCCAAAATACAAAGAAGGGTATCGACAGAAATTATAAGACATCCAGCTTTAGTAATACTGTCAGATTAGATCACATTCTGCTTGACGATTTTACCTTGAGGAAGGATATAGCCCATAAGTGAGTGTGCTGTTGGGGAACAAACATGCTTACATATGGTATTGCCAGAAATAAGAGATTCCCAGAAGTAATGGTAGATGCTTTGAGTTCATCGACTATAGTTAATTTCCGAAACCCGACCATGATGATTTAGGTGCACGAAGAAAGATGAAAAATAATGTCAGATGCATAACACCTGTATTGCATGATAGAGATGAATTACTTATGAATGAAGTCACCACCAGAAGTAAAATATTGGTTCTCTATGTGAGATAATCTCAATAAATATACTCGGTCTCTTACCAGTTACAGGGAGAAGAAAATAGAACCAATTTTTTTTCCCGAAACCACTTCATCGAGTAGCCGAAGGTCATTCAGATCCCAGACTAAGAATCACTAAGATACTTTTTGAACACACTTACATTTATTTATTTCAGCTAGAGGAACAACATTTGGAAGCCATATTGTTCCAAAAAGGGCGGAGAGGAAGAAGATTTTTGTACTGAATAAGTCTATATCAATATTATAATATTTGTGGTGTTGCTGGGTGGTCAAATCACACAACTATACCCTAGAGGAACGTTTTTCAATCTTAATAGGAAACCACCAGTAACTTTTTCTTCCTCGGTTATCGTTAGTGCCCCAGAAGACAAAAAAATGTGAAACTGTCCAGAACAGTGTTTGGTTGAGGTGCGAGTGCCTAGTGTTCGGAAGACCAACAGAGAGTTAACATGCTGCTACCTAAGCATATCACCAGTACACTAAAGTCAATGAGTGCACACACCTTCGCTCAGCAGCACCTTTGACTGAACAGTGACATAATGCGGAGATGCGATTTGATAAATAGCAGCAGTGGCGAGATGCACAAATTACAACATTTAAGGATTCGTATTCTCTGAAATTCCAGGAAATTCTTGGAGGTCTTATTGAGATTTTTTACGCGATCAAAGGTTGTGGCTCACATATTTGCCATTGGTGCTGTCAGTTTAAGTGGAGATTATCCACATCTATAGGCAGGTGACCTATGAAGGGCCAGAGACTGTGGAGTGTGATTGGAATGAACAAACTAAATAAAGGGGGTAATGTAACAGATTCGCTATATTGCTCACCCACAGAACCTCCCCTCCACCAAGGCGGAAGTCTCATGATCACCATTGTGTTTTGTGAAGTGGCTATAATGAGAAGGAACATTGCCCGAGGTCTTATTGGTATGTGGTGTGTCCCCTGCATGCTTCTAAATGTCTGATGACATCCTGGCAATGAACTTTAGACCTAGAACTGTGTTACTACCCGAGGAGTATCCAAGAGCCCACTTTTCGTGTATGAAATGCGGAAGATCAGGAAATTACTTAGTGTGGGACTTGAAGAGAGTATTTGATTTGAAATCTCCTATTGAAGAAAGCATAGCTGTGCTTAGTATAATCCTGTATTGCGAGCCGCAGTGAACAAGATGCAGAGAGTGCATGAGCGCAGGAAGTCGGTGGACTGTGCGAGCAATTCCTGGCAAGAACACAGTCAAGTGGAGTGCAAAATGTTGGGCAGCTCTTAACAATGGAATCTCTAGAGCCATTTTGGTTTACTGGCCAGCCAAAGGCCGAGCTTGCATTTTTAAGTATTCAGCATCCTGATTATTTTCCTTTTTACTTGCCTTGGTAATTGATATTACGATTTCTCATGGCCTTTGTTCGTTGCTTTGATTTTCATTATATCTTTTAAGGTTCTTCCAAGTGGGAGGCGTGGCCCCTCAACTCAGTCGCCTTCTGATGTTTCCTTTCCAAGTTATAGTCTATATGCATTGGGAACACCGAAGCTGTGTGGCGAGGCCGCTCCCAACACAATGTTTTTATAGCGGTTTTAGTGTCACTTCCAGTATAACTATTCTTTTCCTGTAATCAGGTAATGGAAACCTTTATTTGTCTATGAAAGATTATCATTCACAAACTCTTGTGAAGAGTGAAGTGAAGAGATCTGGGCGGCTCTTAACAGCGAGGTTTTGAGAGCCGATGAGGGTGATTGAGGTGATTATGGAGCAGCGCCGGAATTAAGGGGTGGGGGAAACAGGAGATCCCCAGAAAACCCGCCGACCAGCGGCATCGTCCGGCACGATTCTCACATGCGTAGGTCCGGGAGTGATCTGGCCAGGAATTGAACCCAGTTCCCCTTGGTGGGAGGCGACCAAGCTAACCGCTCAGCCACTGCAGCCTCTACGAACTCTTGTGGATTTTCTCGAATCCACTCTTCGAATTCTTTCAGATTTGTGCTACTCTTTCTACCAAACTCTTCCATTGTCTTGGCAGTATATCTCTTCGCCATTATATTTCCAAGATCTATTTCATTTTCTTCTGTTTCAAGCTTCCTACAAAGTTATATTCTTATATGTTATATTCTTCGACATTTTTGAAGTACATGTTCGGCAGTACCTTCTACCTCACAGATTCGGCAGAAGGAATAGTCAACTAAATTAAATCCATGTAATTTTCAATTATGGTTTCCGTGTCCAGTTAGTAACTGTGAGAGATGATAATATATAACAGTACTGTGATGACTATATATTTCCATTGTGTTTGGAAAGATTCTATAAGCGCCATTCTCCTAATTTTCCCACATTTCCAGCCAGAGAGATAATGTAACTCTTATGGCTTCTTTCTCAATGACCTTCGTTGCAGATATTCCTTGAGTGTCTTGCTTCAGCTGTCCTCGTTCTTTTACAAGGAAATCCAATGGGATTGCTCCAACGATCACCTGTATTGCTTCAGTTTATGTTGGCTTGTAAACCTTTGTTATGGCTAGTAGTGCAGCTCTTTGTGTTTTTAGCAATAATCTCTGAGTATATACCAGTCTTACTTTCTTATACCACACTCCAGCTCTATAAAGGGCGATTCCTAAGAATACACTCTTGTACAGTGTCATCATCGTACTGAACCCAAGCGCCCATGATGATGCTGAGACTGTCATCATTTAAGTGAATAGGTTCACTGCCTTATCCATCAAATACCAATGTGTTCCTGGAAGTGAAGTTTGCTATCCAAGATCACACCTATAATTCATTCCCGACTGGAAGCGACTTATGAAAATCAACCTTTGAAAAGACACTCTAGGCATAACATGTCAACTTGTTTTTTCAATAACCTATATTCCACACATATATAATGCTGTGGTTAAATTTAGAGTACTGTATTATTGAATAAATGAAACTTTACCTTAATATCTTCTATAACTTGTAATATTTATTTCTTTTTGAATTAGAATAAACAACAGCAAGAGCAGCGACGTGTTGGCAACGACTGGTGTGAAATAGTTCACAGTAAAAATATTATTTTAACCTAGTTTTTAGAATACTATTTGTAAATTAAACAGTGCCTATTGAATTATTTAGGTAGCCCCGATGGCAACATATATAATTTTTACAGTTTAAAATAACAGCGGAAAATATCGTGAGTAGGTCGTAATGGTACAGCGTTGTTTTATAGAGCGAGAGAGCATCTGAAAAACTGTATGCTGGGCGAGGTTTGTCGCTTTCTTTCTCTTTCTTAGTCTCTTTCAAACTCGGGAAATTTCACTTCGATAGTAAGCAATAACATTATACGTGATTTCAATTGTAGCATATTTTATAATTATTACAGCAAAAAATGATTTTTGAATTTGTAATTTACAACTGAAAAGAGATTTTAATGTTTGAATACATATTTTGATATATTTAGGTATGATGGCAGGGCAGTTACCAAGTGAAGTTGGCAGATGTGGAGAGCCATGACCTGGCGTGTTGCTTTTTCCAAACAATACGTATATTATTCCTACTCCGAAAAATACTTCAAATTACCACATTACGTTTGTAGACGTTGTGTTTTTTAAACCTACCTCGGCAAGTTACGATGTTGTGATAAATCTGTGTTTCCGGGGCAGTAATATACTGTGACGTGTGTTTCGTTAATTATTGCGTCTGTGAAATGGCTTGCCTTTTTGCATCGTGGTTGATACGCTGGCCCTGTGTGTGCGTGATTTCAAATATTTGATTAGCACTATTTATACGTTTTAACTGTGAACTGTTTTTATGACGAAGTTAATTATTTACACCCACGTCTGTTTATATATCACAACATTGTACCATTGCCCTAAGGGGTTTGAAACGCAGTCGTGTAACGTAATTTGCCACAACTCCAGAAGAAAAATATTAAGTTCAGCCCGACAAATGTCAATAAATCTAATAAACAGTAAGTAGCAATACATAGACATATGAGCGGAATAAAAGTTATCGTAGGCTTATTTGTGTGCATGTTCACTGCTATCTTTTAAAGTTTGTATTACAAAAATTAGAAACACGAGTTGCGTGCTTGAATTCATTGTGCCTTTTTCGTTTGACTGGTTGTTCCTTCCTTTTAACATTTATTCCAACTGAGGCCATCCTTTTAAAGAAATGACCTAACACATATCAATAACAAGAGGATAATTAGTACAGCCCTTTACCTCGCAGTTGTAACAGTGTTAAACACAGTGGCGACAAAATACTAACGTGCATTATGTGAATTGAGCTACGTTGTGGAAAACAAATATGTTAATGTAAAATAACCGTACGAACTGTCGTCAATTCAGACATTCTTAAAACGTCATAAAGCTGACCAAAATAAAGTTAAAAGCTTAAACTGTGAATATTCGTACGGAATGGTTTTTGGAATATCGCGGAATTCTTTGAAAAGATGTAAACAGTAAACAACAAATTTGACAGTTATAAAAGTAGAAGTTACATTGCAATGTTTATTTTTAGGTGTAGCGAAAGTATACGAAAATATGTACATACACAATGGAATGTAAACATTGATTTTGACAGATGTTGCATGGCAGTCACATGGCGATGTTTGTTTACATTTGGCGGAAGGATACGAAATGGGCCTGCAATTAGATATTTAGCAGGGCTCCGAGAAAGTTGATTCCAATGGGGAATGGACTATAGGTATTTCTCTTTTCTCCTGTAGACAGAATGGTCTTTCCTTGAAGCGAGCCACAAGGGATCGCTTTAAGCTCCCTTTAAGTAATATTGAGTTTGTCTTCTTCACTGAAAATTGTAACTTTACACTACTGCCCAGCTCCCAATATTTTTTAGTATTTCTTCAACTTTGGTCACAATTTCAGCGCGACTCCGTGCAGGAATAGAGGGCAACCCATCGTCTGCATACACAAAGATCTCGCAGTATTTTGGTAGCTGCAGCTGAAGAAGTGTGTTAAGCAGACTGTTCCATAAGATCAGTCCAAAGACCGATCCCTGGAGACATACATTTGAGAGTTTCTACCTCGCTATCACATTGTTCACTTCATAGTGGTTGTACCTTTCTTTACAGTGATTAACAATACTGCTGTAAATGTTTCTTCGACATTCCTGGTCTCTGAGTTGCCAGAGCACCTCCGGCCATCATGCATTGTCGAATATATCACTGATATCCATGAATATGCCTAATACATAGGTCTGTCTGCTTGAGTTCACTTTTTCAACCACATCTATGACTGAATTCTCAGTACTTCGTCCTTTTCTAAACCCATTCTGTTTTGTGTGGAGCCCTTGTGTAGCTTCAAGGAAGCTTATCAGTCTCATATTGACGAGTTTTTCTAACATTTTCCCCATGATTGGCAACAGGGTTAAGGGACGGTACGACTTAGCTATAGTTGGAACTTTATTGCCTCCCTTATAGAGAATTCTAAATATTCCTTATTTCCAGATGTTATAAAAACAGCCACTTTGTAGGCAGTCATTCATTAACTGCAACAGACCGAGTTTAATGTCCTGGAGCTTTCTTGTTTTTCAACTCCTTAATTTCTTTATCCAGTTATTTGATAGTGAATTTAGTGTTGGGAGGGGTGTCTGGCTATACAGGCATATTCTCTTTCATCAATTTATGAATTTTGTTTTCATCTTTCTCACTATCCTCTGGTAGGAGTGCATGTACACGTTCTTTCGCATTCTCCTGCTGATCGATAACGATTCTGTTTTGGATTTTAAGCCTTTTCATGACTTTGTTATGCTTGAGCTTGTTTGCAAAGATCTTCTATGTGAGCCCCCGTGGGTCTTCATTTCCTTTTTATGTAATGTAGCTTCTCCAGGATTCATGTTTCTTTTCTTTCAACATTTATGTATAGTTCTTTCGCTGGACTCTATATTATTCCAACACTTCTATTCTTCAACGAGGGTCTCTTTGCAGTTTTAGTTTCCTCCGAATTCTTCGAACCTGCTTTCCCATACTTTCCAGTTCATCATCCCGCCATCGATTAAGTGGGATGCCAGGTTCTGGTATTCTTAATATTTCCTTGCATATATGCTGGATCAGTTTTGTAATTGCTTTTGCAAATTGGTCTGGATATTTCAAGCATTCTTCTCGGTACTGATGAAGTTTATTCATGAGCATTTCGTCGAACCTCTTTTAGTCTGCCCCTCGGTGAACAAATCTTGTTCGACCAAATTTATCTCAAGCATGTTATCCTGTTGTCATATTCATCTCATAAATTATTAGCCTATGATCACTGGTCGAGTCTTCCATGATAATCTAATTTGTAACCAATCTGGCTGCCATTCTAGTTACAACTATCGCATCCAGGTAGGATTCAGTACCATGAGCAGGAGACACATATGTTGGAAGGGTCCCTGGTACGTTCACGACATGGAGATCGTGCGCCAATAAATAGCGTTCGAGTGCCGAGCTTTTTTCATCTGTCACAGGCGAGTGCCACGTTTCCGACTTGGCATTCACATCAGCTCCTATTACAAGTCGTTCCCTTCCAAGTACGCTTATAATTTCGACCAACATCTCCAGATGGAGTTGAAGTTCATCCGAGTACTGGATGTAGAAACTTGCCAAGTAGACGAGTAGACATTGTGTTGTCCCATTCTAATTTGAATACATACATGATGACTTTTCGACATAGCATCCATAATCATAGTACTTAGAGTTTCAGATTTACTTCAATAGTTGCCATTGGACCGTCCCTTATTGAGAAAACTTTCCCAGGTAATCCAATTTTTCTTCTCATGTAGAACGTATCGCTCTTGCATCAGGACTATGTCAATGTCTATTTAGTCACGATCGCTATTTCCATTGTAGCCACTGCAGATGTTTGCAGGTTTATGGTCCTTTTACCCTTTAAAAATTTGCACAGGCAGGATTTTCTTTGTTGCCTTTGCAATTATACTTTCAGATTACTTGAGTCCTTCCTGATCGCAGGTAGAATATCTTTCTTGTCATTTACAGTATTTACTTTGATACCTGTATTGTTCACATTTGTAGCATCTGAGTGAATCCAGAAAGTACCTCAATTACATGCCGCATATTCAATACACACAGCTTCTTGTGCAATTAGAAAATAAATGTACCTGATGTTCAATTCTATACCACATTCACTGTTTCTCTATTTTTTCAAGTTCTTAGTCGGACTAACGCTCCCTTTAGGAAATCCTCCCTCTTTATACCATTGCCTTCAAAATTTTGTTTCCAAAAATTTGTCAGCAGTTCTTCATTTTCCTCTTTCCTTGGAATGTCGTAGACTATTAACTTGGGTTCATAAAATCGAAGTCTGAGATTTTTCAGCTTGTCGCTTGACTTTCTAATGTTCTTCACTTTACATCCTTCTTGGACAGGATTTACCTTCTCTTGGATCGTCTTATTTGTCCCTTCGCTTGTTTGACCATCCTTTTCTGGATATACCAGGATAAATTTCTTAGGTTATTTTACCTCTTGTGCGTGTTTCTTAGCAGCCTTCGTTCTTGAGAGCTAACGATGGTGAATTGAGATTAGTATGGAGTGGCGCGGGAATGCAAAGGTGGGGGAATCAGGAAAGCCCAATGAAAACCCGTTGATCAGCGGCATCGTCCTGGACGATTCCTTTGTAAGAAAATCCGGTAGCAAACCCTTCAGGAATCGAATCCGTTTTGCCTTGGTGGAAGGCGAGTGCTCTAACCGATATGAAAACGGTGGGCCCAGGAACACAGCAAACTGCGAGCGTATCGTCGCTTTGAGAGAGCTCATAAATCTCTCAAGCAACACTGGAGACTGTGATCAAACTGTGGGGCAGTTTAAATGTGTGTAGGGTTCACTGAAATGCAAATTTAAATATACTATAATTAATTTAAAATCTCTGTAATCATTTGATTACCGAGATCAACTGACCCTATTAGTTTGGTATAATAATTTAAAATAGCATTCTATTTAGTCAATAGCTAAAAGTTTTAAAAGCTTAAAATATTTTTTATAAATTTTTTGTATGTTCTAAATATGGATCATTGTCGAAATATCACGATAGTAAGAACTTGGCTACCAACAGAGATGGTAAAAACTATGTTCAAGAAAATATGTAAAGTATCTACCATCCCATGTGGACTTACCTGGATATTTTTGAAATATAATTTTTTTACTCCCTAAAAATTAATTAGGGGTTTGTAATATGTCTTATTATGGTTTATTGAATTGTTATTTAATGACAAACTCCATTGGACATCTTCTACTTATACAATATTATTCAGCAGACCAAACTGCTTTATATTTTCCCCTGTGCTAACACTCTTTTAAATGTTCGAGGATGAGATTTTCAAGGATGACAGTGTTAGCAATTATATTTCGGTGACTTTTTACAGACATTAAAGACAAACTATAAGTGAGCCACCTATATCACCCACTGCATGGACACCACATATCTTGGCTTTTTGGGGCCGCGGTGGTATAGTGGTTAGAATAATCGCCTCCCATCTAGGTGTACTGGGTGCCGAACGATGCCACTGTTCGGCTGGTTTTCTTGGGTGAATGAGTGAAGAGATTTGGTGGGTTTTAACATCGATGGTTTTCTCGGGGATTTCCCGCGTCCTCTGCCCTTGAATTCCGGCGCCGCTCTATTCTCACCTCGCTTCATCCTCATCGACTCTCAATACCTCGATGTTAAGAACCGCCTAAATCTCTTCACTACACTCTTGATGTCAAACTAGCATCGTCCTATGTCCCCACTAACAATTGAGGACGTGTCCGAAATTACATTTGTTATTTTGTAAATACGTGATTTGGTAGGTGTCAATTCGGACGTTGTCGCCAGTCACTTGTTTAGCACTCGCGGCAACGCATTATTACATTAACACTGAAAAATATTTTTATCAAAATTTTATGCGTAAAAGGACGTAATATTTTTACAGTCATCAATGAAATGCTACGAATACGTTAATAAATAATAGAGTAATAAATTATGCAATTATCACATTTAAAAATTTTTGTTGAGGAATATTATATCAATAAAGCACAGCACCTACTTGCTTTTTAAAACATGCCTAGTTTATTTTATGAACAGCTATTTGTAAAAAAATAAAAATTTTATTTACGCATTCGAGAATGTGTTTTTAAAGTAAAATCAAACATGTCGCTGATTTTGTCATTTTGTATTTTTGTTGACATCCGCTAAATACAAAATATGAAACAACAAATTACCAAATACGTCACCATTTTTGTATACAAAATCGGGTCACGTGTTCATTTTGTTAACAAAATCTGCCGATTCGGACACGGCCAGAGTTCACTTGGTTACATAAAATTAACTTTTATATTTTGGATGTTGTTGTGGTAATTATCATCAAACATTCTGCCTTACATGACTTACATGACGAAAAATTAGAATGTGATAAGGCACTGAAAATTCTCGCATATTAATTTCAGCACAGGCTTGACTTTAGCGACTTACGAATTTAGATCTCACTCAGTTAGGACTGTATAATAGTTACGAGTGTATGAGGAAAAAGGACATATTGCCGTGCTACCTGGTCTGGA
This sequence comes from Dryococelus australis, assembly GCA_029891345.1. NCBI lineage: Eukaryota > Metazoa > Arthropoda > Insecta > Phasmatodea > Phasmatidae > Dryococelus > Dryococelus australis. Next base: position 295,547,081 of record CM057009.1, on the reverse strand, counting down.
AAACTGTCTACTCACTGGGACAGCAGCCAATGTACTAATAGGTGAGCACAGCACTCTGCAGTCTAGCCTACGTGTCAATGAACGTGTGAAATTCTCTTGTCTATATACAATATGCATGGTATAAAACATTCCATTGCAGTTTAGTAAATTAAATTAAATTTTTTTTCTCAATGTAGCGAGTATCGGAATAGGCGTGAGCTGAAAGAATTAACTATGAAAGGACACCACACTTTCTCATGTAGCGACATATGACACACTTCAACATTCGCTCTCAGAAGAATAAAAGAGTTCCTTCTGGCATAAGGGTGTAAGGTGGCGGAGCTCCGAAAGTGTTCATGCTCTGTATTTCCAGCCGTATGGTGGCCATATTGTACGCCATTTTATAGACAAAATTACTTATTTCACCACGAAGATCACAACGATTAAATATTTTACATAAAAATCACTTTTTTTTTTCACAGACATGAAAAATAATTGGAAAAATATCCCGATACAGTCTTCAAATGAGCAAAGTGGATGCGGGTATCCTCGATTCGAGAGCCTAAAGGTTCTCGAATCAGCAAAACTGATTTGAGGCATTTTTGTAATGAGCCACTTAATCCTCAAACCAGCAAAGCGGATTCGAGGCTTTTACCAGAATGAGCCACTTAATCTTCAGAGTAGTAAAAGTATATTCGAGGCTCAGAACCAGGTCCAGCGAATCGGGAGAATCAGCAGACATCTCACCTTCCCCCTATTCCTATCCGCGCCCGTGTCCTTGACCCCATGCCAATGACCTGAAATCGCAAAATAAAAAAAATAATAATTTTAAAATAACAAAAAATTATTTTAAAAAGGATTAAATTAAAATTAAGAAAAATTATTTAGAACAATTATTTTAAAAACTTACTCCTCCAGAGGTTCCTCCAACACAACATACAGTGGACAACTGACCCCCTCCAATAAATCACATTGACTTAACATTCCCCCTTACCATTACCCCACCCCACATCTACCCCAAACCCACCTCCCACAAACCACTCAATACCTCACCTCTCCCCCTCAAACCACAATCCACCCACTTTTCCCCCTCATCACCACTCACCACACTATCGTTCGTATCGTCGTATGGCCCTTCCCCTCACCTCATCACATCTATCCATTCCATCGTATGCAGGCATCATGGTTGCTTTCATTTGACATTCGTTTAGATTGCTGGAGTTAGTCTCTCGTCTATCTTCGACATCCCTTTCCCCTTCCCCTTCAAGTTGACTCCTTCCCAGTATTTCAATCAATTTAGCCTATTTCCATTTGGGAATTATCCTGTTACCCCTACACCACACCACTATATTCAGTTGACTAACTAGTAGACCCCATTCATCCATCTACCCCTCAGAGTTAATCAGGTGCTTACGTAACACCTCCTTATTACTCGAATTCGCTCAATTCCCAACACCCACTCACATGCGCTCGTGATTGACTCAGACAATAAAACTGACCATTACTAGCTGGTAATATCAAAATACTATACGAACCAACCATACTAACCAACGACTGAAATCTGGATCGTTTCACCTGGTAGGACTGACTCCGTCCAAGATTGACTCCACCCAAGGTTGACTCCAACCAAGACTGAACCCACCCAAGACTGAATTCACATACGATCCATCTGTATCAATGGACGATGATGGACAATCTCAAAAAAATTGTTTCCTAATAATAATTTCGTAGCTAACCTCGTCTCACAAAAACTTCGAAAAATCTTCACAATCTTCGCAAATCTTCACCAAGCATTTCAACCAGTGCTGACGATTCCAAAGGGCCATTCCAAGTGATCAGGCCAACTAACCCGTTACGAAACATTCCTCACTGCATTAGTTTTCAATACAGAACTCAGAGTCAATTTTTAATGGACCAAGTTAGGCATAATATTTCAGATCCTACCATGGCCCTCCTCCTCCATGCGCTCGCATAAATTTTATACAAAATTGACTCTCGCAATCGATTGTATACACCACAGAATTAATAAGTCTTTAATAGAAGCAAAACAGACTGAATAAGAAATTAAAAACACATTACTATGTATACATCAATTTAATTTATTTATTTAAAACTCATATATCTAATTATTTCGTACATTCGATCTTTACACATCTCAGATGTTTGCAGATCATTAATAGTAGTCAAGAGTCTCATTTGATATAACCCTGATCCTTCAGTTCATTAATGATTGAAGATTACTAAAAAAATGTGTGAGATCCCTGAGATTTTGCAGGTCAAAAAAATGTATGAATTTATAAACAAGTTCATTCGGGTATTCGGGAAATATTTAATGAGCTTTCTGGATGCCTTCTACCTTCTTCACACAACTTGTCGCAAGAAACTTGTTGGAGAAATGTGTGAGAACGTCGGAAGAATCATCATCCGTTTCATCAGATATTTAATCAACACTGTCGTCATGTTAATTATCAACACTGCTGTCTTCATGATCCTTTTCACCTCCTGTTTCGTCCACAATATCAAGTTTACTTTTATTTGTAGTATTAGAATGGTTATCATCAGTATTAAGATCCATCGATCGTTTATTTTGAAGTTCGTAGATTTCACCTGAAAGTTTGGCAAGTGCACTTTCTGCATAGATTTTACCTCGCGTCGTCGGTGGGCTAAAGAACACCATATTTGTCGGCCTTGATGTGTTTATTTAAGATACCACATTGAGTGAACTGTCTGAAACATTTATAGCAGCTAAGAATTGCATGAGATTGGTTCTTCAAACAATCACTCTTCTCATGTCGCCACGCATTGCAACCTTTACCGAAGGTCTTGACACAGTAACAGCATTGTTTTCCATGTAATTTTTGGGTATTCATTAAAAATAAGCATGTAGTCATACGTGACATACTCGATTTCACATCGTCAGTGGTTTGTATCGTCTTCAAGTATACATGAATTCATACACTTTACTCCTGCCGACTGACTCCTGCCGACTGACTCCTGCCAAATGATTCCTGCCGACTGACTCCTGCAGGCTGACTCCTGCCGACTAACTACTGCAGACTGACTCCTGCCGACTGACTCCTTCCGACTGACTCCTTCCGACTGACTCCTGCCGACTGACTCCTGTCGACGGACTCCTGCTTCGCCAATGGAATATTCCCTATTGCTTGGGCTTTCATTGGCCAGTTAGTATCGAGGAGTTGATCGGTGAACGATGTACTGCCGCATTGCTGATCAGTGAGGCCATTTTGCTGGCAGGTCTGGGCGAAGATCGCAATACACGCAACCATTTCACATTCTGTATTCACAAATACTCTGTGTCTGAGGTCTTAAACGTTTCAGTCAAAGTGATATATATATATATATATATATAGAAAGTTGCATTCCAAAAGTATCATTTCGCTTAGACGTACAAAACAGAAAACAGCATCCAACTAGGAGAAGACTGTCACTTTGTATGAAACACAATTAGTTGTTGAGACGACATTCTGTAGCAACATAAACAGCTGCTGCAGGCAACACTAACTATAACATATTTTAATTGATTCCGACTAGACACTCTTCCAGTTCGCATTATGAAACGACACCAGGCTAGACTTCACAATATCCTATTTACTCCAGAAGCTGTCATTTGTTCATTGTGTGTTGCGAGTTAGAGCCCATTCTCCTGTTCGTCTCGCACAAACGGAATTAAGTCACCTGAGTGCTAAATGTATGCGTCGGTCTAGTAAAACTGTCACTCAGTGCGCCCATGAAAATATATGCGTTCAGGGGCAGTGACATTTCACTAAGGTTCATTTCAAAAGTGCTCACTTTATCGTGAATAGCATTTACCACATTGAACGCCAAATGTTAGAGTCTCGAGTTACGTCTGCGAATAATTAAGTTGTGTTACAACTTTTGTTATAAATATATCATATAATCATAAAATTTATCAAGTCGCTACTGTGATTCAGAATATATGTCGCACAACATTTTTTCCCACGCTTTTCAAGTGTCTTTACATATAAAAAAAAAAACGTTATTTAGTACTCATTCGAGAACCTGGCCGGTTATGAAATAAACATAGAGAAATATTTTCTTTGAATGTTAAAGGCATTTTATTTTATAGCGAAATAGACATGATTGAGAACAGCTGTCGAATTGAAGTACGTTTTAGAGTATTATTCTTTCCGTTAACTGTCTCGTCAGGTTTCATTTCTGTTTATGAAGTAACGCACTCAGTTATCGCACGTGCGTTAAGGACACGGTTGTAAACCGTGTTCATACACAAAAGTGCCTAAGAGACCCGAATTTTTTGTGAATTATTTTGGCAGAGTGCAATACTTAAAAATTCTCTATAAACTTTGATACCGCATTTTGATTGCTGCTTCTTTGCATGGGATTACAAACGTCTGTGTCTCACAATTGCTGCTTCTTTGTTACTCTCTCAGCGTTACGCAGGGTTTCTCTACGTGTCTGCGACCAAATAATGTCATTAGAAAATATTCAGAGCTCGAAGTTTACCCTGACACTGAGTGAAGGTAAAAAATTTACGGTCTTCTATATATAGAAAGGGTAAAAGAAAACTTAATATTAAATTTTTCTTAAGATTTTCAAGTAAATACTCATATCTGGCGTCAAAAAGAAATCATCTGCACTTTGATGAATGGGTTGAAACTTGATGGAAATACTTAAGATCGGCTTCATAACAATGCGATAAAAAGGAATACTGGCGCAATATATCGATGAGGTGTGGCGTTTTATGGGCACCTTTCAAGTAGATTTAAAAAAAAAGAAGTATGATGTTACTCTATTTATACGCGAGTGAAAATACTTTAAATATTTCATTTCTTTTAACACTATTCATTACGGCTTTATTACGACTGATGCTTAATCTGCCCTAAAGTCTTTCTCAAACCGCACATGAAGACTGTCAAATTAAAAAGATCTCATAGTTTTTACAACTGACAAAAATAACTAGCGTTGAATGAAAACACTATGTAGGGATGGTAATTTAAACACAAACCAGACAAAAATTAATTTTATATAACATTTTAAAGCACATTTTTGGTGAGCATTAAAATCTTACGTATCTACAGCGAAAGTCGTTAGATATAAATATTACGTAAGGAATAAAAGGCTTAAAAAACTGTAACAATTTGAGTTTTGTCTTTGTACAATGAATGGCATTGCGCACAAGATTTGTGGGGCAGTAGTTGGTAAGTTCTGTGAATTACTCGTGCTATAGATGTGACCAACTGAGTGTAAAATATATTTAGGACTTCGTCACTGCTCAGTTTTACAGTATGTCGTATTAGTTCCTGAATTACCTAAAATTTCAGATTCAAAAAACAAGTCAATATTATGTGTCAGATACAGACATGTAAACAACACCCTGGAAATTCCATAGAAAGGCAGGTAGGGCTGATAATTTCGTTGACTGCGAGGTCATTATAGAAGGGGCGAGTTGCTTAGAAAATCAGGAACAGGGAAGGAATTGGCCATGGCTCTTATTAAGGAACCATCCCCGCATTAGCAGAAATGATAGTGATTGGACTGGGAATCGAACCCAGGTTCTCTCGAATGCAAGTACGAAGAATGGCCATGGGGCCACCTCAATCGATTTCTGCAGAAGAATTCAAGTCATTTGCCACAGGGGAACAAAGCCATACACAACAGAACGTGCAATAAAACAATGCGAACACCAATACAGCGAATAAAGATATAAGCCAAAGTTCTGGCTAAAAAACGCAGACGAACACAGAAGTGCACGAAACTACGAAGAAAAGGAAGTAGGTTTCCTAAGCCGGAATTATAGTGACGCTGACAAGACCTGGTGTCTGTCTGTCAAATCGGTCACACACGCAGAGTTACGCATGCGTTCATTCTGGATGAGAAGACAGCAGAAAACTAAAGATTTTTATAGACCTGTCTTCCAGTCATGTCGCAGTCGATGACATACGAGCAACCTTCTGACCTGCAGTGTTATCTATTCGTTGATATTATTGACACATCACAATTGCCTGACATGATAAGTGCCACTCGTGTACATGTTAGTAACACATGTGTCATTGGCAGAGACCTGAAGAATTCGCGGATTCATTTTGGGGAAAAAGCTGTAGATCAAAACATGTGCGTTTATATAACTTTAGCCATTTGCCCATGCGGTGTTTGACTCCTCCTGGAGAACTGTGTTCGATTGTCACCTCCCACTGCGACAGCAGACAACCAATATGCAGTTAATATTGGCATATTTATACATAAGACTTTAGAGTCTAGTCTGCAGGTAATTGATCTGGCGAATTTTTCAGGTCTCTAGTCATTAGCAGGGACATATCGCATTCTAAACGTCACGTATGCTAGACTCCACGCGCCTACGTATGTTCGTGTATCATCTTTCTGTTCATTGGCTGCTGCCCCAGTGTGTAGCCAGTTTTACCTCAAACCAGGTGGCACGGGATTCGGTGCGTGTTTTCTGGCCGGTCCGTTATTGGCTCAGAGTTCACCTGGGCGTCTCTAATAAATAGCGATCCAATTGCATACATATCAGAAATGTACATGTGTTTAATGCCTAGCTTGTCCTTAAATGAATTCACGAAACTTTCCAGTCCCTAGTCATTGTAACTCTGCTCATCAGAGACGGCCTGGAGAAGTGTGAGCCAGTAGAGTACATTCAATACTCGGGTGGTTTAACTCCGTGTGGGTGAGCCAAACATGAGAATTAGCTATGACTGTGGCAACAGACAATGTACGTGAGCTCTAGTAAACAGAGTACTGTGAAGTCGAACCTGTTGCCGTTTGATAACGTGAAATGCCAGGGTCTCTATTTTTATAGGCTGTTCATGGTAAAATGAACACTTTGAAAGCGCTGCTTAAGATCTACTTGTACGCACGTTTTTTATTCCTTCGTCTTATGTAATAATGACATCACCATGGGCCGCAATACCTTATTCATGCGTCGGTTGAGCGAAACTGGAATTATTATAAAAGTAAATGTGTTACAAATCTGTTATTTTTTTACGCTTTGATGCGTTGAAAAAGTAGGAAGCGAAATAAATATTTAACTCACCACAAATGGTCACCCTAACACTTTTAGTTCGACGTTAAGATATGGAACTACTTTCCCTCCATAGTTACCAACTTTACTGGGCGCACGTCACTCAGTACGGCCGTCAAAATATATGCAGGTAGGAGCAGTGACTTTTTTATACGGCTGATTTCAAAAGTGCTCACTTTATCGTGACCAGCCTTTAATGAATTATGATCGTTTGAGTTTTCTATAAATCTGGTGTGCTGTTGAAGTACAGTGTATTACAAAACGTGTCAAACATATTTGGGACAGCTGTCATAAAATGCTTTAAGAATGTTCTTCTCCTCCTAGGGAAATATCGCCATGTTGGACACTAAAAATGGCATTGTTTTATAACTGAACGAAATACTTTTCAACATGTAGACATTACTATTTTCTTGTGTAAAAGTTATATCAGAATACCAATTTAAATGTTTTTGGACTGTACACATACTTACAGAAATTAGATAATTCACGTTGAACTAAGATACCGTGAGATACTTAAAGAAATATTTGAAATCATGATATGAAGAATTTTCGCATTTTATTTAATTGCTCGAAATAAGGATTTTTTTGCACATTTTCGATTTGTAGCTGTCTATGAAATTTTGTAAAATTAATTTTGCTCAGCGCATGATGAAATGTATTAAGACATGATATTTCATTCACCATTGTTAAACTTTCTGTAACTGTTTTCCTTTATTTTATTTGAACGTGTCAAAAACACTATATTTGTGATTTTGACATGCCATCATGTACAAACGTTGCGATATAAAATTTTTCATGCAAGGTAAGATTAGCTAAAATTAATGCCCACCGGTTTAGTGGTATTTTGTAAAACAAATAATGAATAGTTTTGGTGAACAGCACCCTAAAGCCATTTTATCAGTCTTTTATTTGGTGAGGAACGTGCAGCTAGTAGCAAATTTTCGTACAGTGAGCTGCCCGTAAGAAACGATAGCCAAGGAAATAACATTATTCAGAACAGCACAATACGTAGATACACGGAAATTTCGCACATTCGTGTGAGGATAAGCTAGACTTCATTTGGCTTTCGTTTCAATTCGATCGCAGCTTGTAAGCCACGCCCTGATCGAACATGAGCCAATAACTAACTTGCAAAGGAAATATGACCGAATTATATGCCATCTGTCCTGCAGGTGTACTCTGTAACTCGTTAGTTGTGAAATAAAGAACGGCAAAATTTGCTAACGATAAAAATCTGTAACGCCAGTTTTCCTACAAATGTTGGTAAAATGTCGAAAGTCTGTGATAACTACGCGGTGGGGAACAGATAAAAATCGTTATTTTAACGAGGGTTACAAGACCACTTAGCAACCTTCCGAATGGATTTGTTTTGAAGAAGTCTGTATATAAGCAAGTATCGTGTTGGACGATTCTCTTAAGCGTCTGTCACACTGTCAAATTTTTACCGTCAAACTGTTTCCAATAAGTTTGATGAAGTAAAGTTGGGCAGTTATGACGTCATATAAACGTCATAATCGCCGCCATATTTGCGTGAGAAAATTGGATGGCTTCAGTTTCCATCAAACATTTAAATAGTGAACCGGTTCTAAAATTCCTTTGATATGTGAAGGTCTCAGCCAATAAGAATCGTTCACGAAAAAATTTATATCACGAAACTTTAAAATAACGAATTGCTGGAAACGAAGTAGGTTATGAAGATAATAAATTAATTTAGAAGCTGTCTGGGCATGAATGTTATTTTATGTGAATATTGCACATAATATTACGAATTCAGAGGCATTAAATTTCATCGTGCAGGAAAAAATCTCTGATAAATAAAACTTTAATTTAGTAAAGAAGAGATAATAAATTACAACCTTTCTTACATTTCATCCTATAATGGACCGCATGGAAAACAAAAGCAATATCACACTATGACAATTATGTTTAAATAATTATTCAAATTAAATTCTCCCAGTATAAAAAATTTGAAAGTGTGACTATTATGAAACACATTGAATAATATTTGCTAAAATTTGCTGGAAGGAAAAATTTGATGGCCGTATTTTGTCTTCAAGTTTTATTGTCAAATATAATTGAAGGCGAAAATTTGACAGTGTGACAGGGGTTTTACAAGATAAACGTAAAATAAGATAAATGGAGCCAAGATATTAATGAAAGCTTTATTGCACCCTTAACATATTATCCCTAGTATACGCGTTCACGTGTGACACGTTGCATAACAGATGAAATCATGGTTGGCGCTGTGCTAGTCCATAACCTCGCACAAATACAGAGGACGCCTAAGAATTGTTAATGGTTATTACTGGCACACAAATTATTTTATAAATGCTTATATCTTGTGCCAAGGATCTACTGAATCCCGGTCCAATGGTTCCAAAGTGTCAGATGTTATAAGTGGAAACCCGAGAATTTCGCGGGTTCATTTATAGACAAGTTGGAATTCACACACTTGTACGTTCATGTTACTTTTCGTATTGGTCGCCGTGTTGTTTGGCACCTCCTGGAGATAAATGAGCCAATAACAAACATGCAATAGATTGTGCGCCCAACCACCGCCTTTTACTACCACAACAATCAACCAATACGCCGTTGATATCTGTATGAGAGTATACGAGACTGTGAAGTCTAGCGTAGAGTTCATTGAACTCGCGAATTCCTCAGATCTGTAGTAGTAAGAACATTTCACACCATAATGCCCTCTTTTGCAACACCTGAAATGAAGAATCCGGATTAAAAACAGTTGACGTCGACGATAACTGTTGAGTTTCATTCACTTAACGTTACCGATGGCGCATGTTCGTGAACAGCTTTAACCTCGTAAGATGAAACCACTCGGATGAGTTTGCGAAGAAGACAATTTGTTCAGTTTGTGACTTATACACCTTGCAAAGCAGATGTAAGAGTATGCCCACGTACTCGCAATTTAGTTCCCGAAACAGGAACGATTTTACGCGATGCGGAACTTGTGCTTCCGTTACTGTGGTGCAATTTATTTAGTTGAGTGAACACTTTTCTTCCAATGATGTCGTAAGATGCCCCGCCCTCGTAGTTCAGGGGCAGAGTGGCCGACTTGTAGTCGGAGGGTCGCAAGTTCGCGACGCGGCTCCTACGCGGCAGAATTTTCAGTTCGCATGTCACGCACATGCACTACGGTGAGTTCGTCATCAAGTCTGTCTACTTGAGCTCGTCACACGGCAAAATACACGCCCACTGTCAAACGTCAAATTTAACACACGCTATGTCCAACGGCAATTGTTATCGGTCAGTGGAGTCAATAAGTAAACTTAAAACAAAATAAGTATTTGAAGAGTTAGTGTGAATGTTCTATATGTCGATAATGAAGTGTATTTTGGTTCAGCGATTCAAACCCAACCGGCTCCAAAAATATGTATAAGTTTAGAAGGTTTTACTATCCTTAACATATACAGGTAGTTATGTACAAATATTTTGAATAGAAATTATTAGGAATGTTAATAAAATCACAGCTTTTGCACTAACATAAAAGTCAGTGAGCATAATACATTACAGACTACTACTGCCATATTAGATGTATACTATCTCAACATTGACCCCATGACCTTTAAAACCAAAACACTATAAAAAGTACATAAAAGTCAACAAGCATATTACATTACAGGTTACCATCCACATATTATATATAGACTAACTTGACATTGACACCATAACCTTGAAAACAAAAAACTCGAGAAAAAAATGTATGCAAAGATGCAGAAGCTAGCCGAGATGATGTATCTTTACAAAAGCCGGTGTCACACTAAGCCGCACAGCCTACCTCCCTACTGCTTATAATATACGCATATGCAAACCCTTCGATGTTATATTGACTTTGAACCAATCGTATTACACGATTAATATTTTGTGGAGACACCGACCAGTCAATCACCGAGTTACCACATGATTACAGCTGACCAATCACATTCAGGCACTGAGACATCACACACCCAGTCAGGTAGGCAGGTCTTAGGTGCTAGTTCCTTGATCACGTTACCATGCAGTTATATCTTCAATAGTTTCTTCCAGACAAGTTCTTCGCTCACCTATAATTCATGATCACCCTTAAAGTAGACAACAGACTCCTGTTGTCGAACCGACCCCTCACAAAACTGACCCATTGACCCATAATGACCCCTGATTGCTGTGCTGACTCCTAATGACCCCTAATGACCCCTATATGACCTCTAATTACCCCTATATGACACCGAATAACCTCTAAATGACCAAAATGACCCCTAAAGACCTAAAAAGGCCTATCTTGACCCATTTACAAGCTAAATGATCCATGGCCCATTGACCCATTACCCATTGACCCATTACCCATTTACCTATGACCCATTGGCGCTCGCAGAGTAAAATGACCCATAATAACTCATTTGCGGAGAAAAAGACTCATTGACCCATGACCCATTGATCCATGACCCATTTGTGGAGCAAAATGACCCATAACACATTGACCCATGACCAATTGGTCGATACGCAACATGGACTTTGTACCTAACAATGCAACACCACGACAGGCCACAACCATGCTTCCCGATTGGTCGTCGTGTGAAAAGGGCTCTTCGTATGGACCACCCTCTCATGCAGGTCATGATGCAGGTCACGGCTCCATGATCGTCGAGGTCAAAAGGCAGCCCTTCATATTCCCAATTAATCTTCGTGGCATGAGAGCACTCTGACAAAAACCAAATTCATAGTCTTTGAGGTCGAGGTAGTGGCAGTATGCATCTAACATGGCAATGGTAGTCCGTACTGTAATAAGCTTGTTGACTTTTATACATTTTTCTCGAGTTTTTGTTTTCAAGGTCATTCAAGGTCATGAGGTTAAGGTCGATGTAATATGCATCTAACATGGCGGTAGTAGCCTTTAATGTATTATGCTTGCTGACTTTTAAGTATTTTTCTCTATTTTTGTTTTCAAGTTCATTCAAAGTCACGGGGTCAAGGTCGAATTAGTCTGCATCTAATATGGTGTATGGGTGATGTCTACCAAGATGGTGGTTGCCTACCAAAATAGTGGTCGCCTACCAAAATAGTCGTCACCTACCAAGGAGGCGGTCGCCTACCAAGATGGTGGCCTCCAATAATGTATAAACAAATTACTAACGAAAAACAAATATGACAGCCTCCAGTAACATATACACCGAGATGGTGGCCTCAAATAGTGTAAAAATTAATGATGAACGAAAAAACAATATGGCGGCCTCCAGTAACATATAAACAAAGATGGCTGTCTCCAATAGCATGTAAACAAATGTCGAACGAAAAAATTAAGATAGCGGACTGAGTAAAGATGAGGGGAGGCAAGGAGTCCGTCGTCTGCTGGGGTCTAACATAAGTGAGTAATTGGTTTGTGCTGCGAGGACCTTAGAAATTGTAAGTTTTTTTTATAAAATGTATAAGTTTTTAAGTAATTTTTAAAATAATTATTTTTTAATTTAAAATAATAATTTAATAATAAATGTTTTGGGCTTTTCTTTTAAATTTTTTGTTAATTTTTAAAATAATTTTTTAATTTTTTTGCATTTTCAAAGTCAAAGATCAAAGATTAACGTCAAAGATCATAGGTCCTAATCCCAATCACCTGACCCCAAGGTAACCTGGGTCGGTGATCCCTGTCAGATGTACTGGAAAAAATGGGTCATTTCTGAGAATCCTTGTAATGTTTTTTTTTAAATATTTTTCTATAAATGTTTAACAATTTTTAATAATAAAATTTTCGGAATTATTTCAGTATTGTTTAGAATCTTTTGGAATTTTTTGAGGATTTTTTGGAATTTTTTAAGGTTTTTTTAAGTGTTTTTTGAAGTGAAAAGTCCTCGAGGCCAAGATCAAGGTCACGGATCAAAGGTCAATGGCATTCAATATGGCGGGCGGGTGACGTAACAACATGTCGGCTCCCCCGGCTCCGGCTGCAATGCCCGATGCACTTGTCCCTAATTCGCCATATCCCTACTACTGATTTCCTTTATGGTTATTTTCAGCTGCATCTCATTTCGCTGCTCTTTTGTACACGTCCAGTAAACAAAAAAAGGCCGGTTAACTGTGTTATACGTCGTTAAGCTGAACCGATCAGTGTCAGGAAATGCAACGAAAATGTTCGGTTCGCCCTTTTCCGCTGGTGCTACATAATTGCATCCTCGATACGCAGCTATCGTTACATCCTCCGGAATTCATTATTAGAGTTCTACCAAAATTATTCTTTTCGAGAGAAATAAGTTGCAGGATACAGTTACTGAGGTAAAACTGAGGCATCACCTGAAATATACTGTAATAGCGGGTTAACGGACGAGTAGTGTGTACAGACTGCCACAAAGCCCCGCGTAAGGGCACCAATATGAAATATAGCTTATATTTCATATAAATATGTAATATAGTGTATAGGGAGCTGTCTGGAACGTACACAAGGTCTCCTCGTTGCTATAGCCAATATGAGATATAATCATATTATATTCAATATTCAAATATATATATATATATATATATATATATATATATATATATATATATATATATATATGCTGTGTATGGTGTAGAAATTTCATAGGCGACAATGGGACAACACATATAACACTTGAGTGACCAGGCTGCACAGCTGACTTGCAATAAGTCAGTGGGAAAGGATGTGATCTTACCTAGGCTGCCTCTGTATAATTGCCTGGTGCAGTCCTGGGCCGGTAGGGGAACAAGTGCATTTCCATTAACACCCTCTAGAGACTTGCATTTGGCACGTACACCATTTATGTACTTACGTCAAAATAAGGCAGATAATTGAAAACTCTAGTAAACACATATGTAAGACCCCGGATAAGAAATAGGTTAACTTGACACTACAGTAGAGAAAACGACGAAACAGATACGCCCTTTGAATAAATTCAATTTATTTTACTTTTAATTTCCTTTTGTATTGCAATTGTTTAGATCAGTAAATAATTGAAAACCCAGATGGCAATACGAGAAGAACTATAAAGACAACACACTATCCTAACAACGCTAAAAGTGGTCATGCCTAGCCTACTTGAACCCTTTTACGGTTATGTGACATAGCTTACCAGAGTCTGAATATATTAGTTTCAAAATCAAATTAATTAAACTTTTCTCTGAAATAAATATTACGTTAAAATAAATTGTGCTATCCCTAAACAGTCTACCTCTGATATAAACTACTCTTATCTCAGGTTTTGCAGTGGGCGTATGTGTGCTGGAAATTTACGTACTTATAAAAGTCAAGCTGGCGTCGCTTGTGTATTGATGCTAACGGGAATCGAGCTGAATTAAACTGTAAATAAAATTAGGACCAGATGAAAATATCAGATATTTTGGTAGGACTTATATTTTAATCACGAAGCGATTGAAGGTAGGATGCTCTTGCAGTATTTGGCGTAGCAGGATTAAGGTGGAGATACGTGGAGCTCCGCTCTACACGTACATAGACGGCGTGTTTGAACTCTCTAGCTCCTAACCACCTAACCTCAAGAATGGGCGACCATTGACGCAAGCTCCATTGCTGGTTAGAAATTTATTTAAAAGTTAGTTCAGGGACACGTCTACACATCCTAAAACTAATTTAAAGTCCTATCTCTCCGTCCACTTTAGACGGGAGGTCCTGCCCTACGTCTGACGTCGTTGGAAGCTGCTAGCGAAGAGCGCGTTAGTCTCTGCAGGCTGACGCTAGCTTAAGGGGGCCTATAGCGCCAGCCAATCAACAGTCAGGATTTAAACCTGCGGGCCAATGGGAATCCAAACTATTCAAACAACCCACATGAACCACTTCTAACGACCTAAATGAAGAAGAACCAAAGAATACGTGGTCTCGGAACTGAGATATAATACAATAAAAAGTAGAAAGACTTACAAAATTGAGATCACACCAAAAATAAATATTAATTATATAAAAATAAATACACAATAAAAAATGAACTAGCCTATCAAAATTACACATCAATATTATTGCCACCATGTATCTAAGTTTTAAAAATCTTACGTGCTAAGAAAAGTAAAATAAATAAAAATAAATAAAATTTACATACGCAGATGAAATCATATAAGTGACATGTGTGGAAAATATCACGTTAACTCTTGCATGACAATATGTGTATCAATAGGAACAGGAAAAATAATATAAGTTAATCGTATGCATAAAAATCCTTAGTAGTAGGGAAATGTAGGTTGAGGCACAAAGTTGTGGTTCGCAGAAACACAGCAGCAGAGGAGCCGCCATTTGTTAAGTCAAACGACAGCCATCTTGGATGTCATTGACCTTTTACCCCTTACCCATGAAGTTTGGACCATGATCTTGATCTTTACCATGGGGACCTTTGACCCCGAAAACCCTTAAGAAAAAGCCCTTAAAAATTCCCAAAAATTCATCAAAAAATTCTAAAAAATTCTAAAAATTCTCAAAAGTTCCGAAAAAATGTATTATTAAATTTTTTTTTATATTATTTAAAAATATTTAAAGGGGATCCTCAGAATTGACCCATTTTTTCCGAAGCAGGTAAGAGGTATCAGCAACTCCGAGCAAGAAGAGCCGGACTCAGGACCATTGACGTTAACCTTTGATCCTAAAAATAAAAAAAATAGAAAAACAAATTCTCAAAAAATCCAAAAAATTCCAAAAAATGTATTATTCAAATTTATTTTTTAAAAATACTGAAAATGTATTATAAAACTTTGTAAAATAATTAATTTAAAAATTAGTTTTAAAAACTTACATTTCCGAAGGCCCCCCAGCACCACGCCCAGCAGACGAATGCCTCCTCACTCCCACTCCCTTCACCCATACTTATTCTGCCAACTTGATTTTTTCATTCGTCATTTGTTTATACATTACTGGAGGCCAACCAACTTGGTAGGCGACCGCCATTTTGGTAGGTGACAACTATCTTGGTAGGCGACCACCATCTTGGTAGACATCAGCAATCCGCCATATTGGAAGCTAATGGCACTGACCTTGGCCCCATGACATAGAATGACCTTGAAAAGAAAAACTAGAGATAAATGCATAAAAGTCAGCAAGCATAATACATAACAGACAACTACTGTATTAGATACAGACTACCTTTACATTGACCCCGGGACCTCCAACGACCTTGAAAACAAAAACTAAAAAATACATGAATGTCAGCAATCATAATACATTACAGACTACGTCCGCCATATTTGATGCAGGTAACCGCGACCTTGATCCCATGACCCTGAACGTCCTTGAAAACAAAAACTCGAGAAAAATCTATGCGAAGAGGTGAAGCTAGCCGATACGACGTATCTTTCACAGCAACCATTGCCAAACTAAGCCTCTCTGCTGACCTCCTTACTGCTTATAATATACGAGTATGCAGGCCCTATGACGCCATATTGACTTTTGAACCAA
This sequence comes from Dryococelus australis, assembly GCA_029891345.1. Lineage (NCBI taxonomy): Eukaryota > Metazoa > Arthropoda > Insecta > Phasmatodea > Phasmatidae > Dryococelus > Dryococelus australis. The sequence continues at coordinate 295,530,672 of CM057009.1, read as the reverse complement.
TCGTATTACACCATTAATACATTGTTCTGACACCGAACATCCAGTCACCGAGTTGCCACGTGATTGCAGCTGACTAATCTCATGGAGACAGTGAAACAACACACACAGGCAGGTAGGTAGGCTTCAGATGCTAGTTCCTTGATCACATTACCAGGCTGTTATATCTTCAACAGTTTCTTCCAGGAAATGTTCTTTGCTCACCAATAAACCACTGCCACGCTTAAAGTAGACAACTGACTCCTGTTGTTAGACTGAACCCTCACAAGGCTGACCCATTGACCCTTTGACCCATGACCCACGACCCACAGACCCATTGATCCATTAATCTATAATGACCCCTGATTACAGTGCTGAACAATAATGACCCCTAATGACACCTTAATTACCTCTAAATAACCCATTAATTTACATAAATGACCCATAAATAACCCAAAAATAACCCCATTGCCGCCACTACTACCACCACCACAAACTTGACCCGTACATGACCACTTATGACCAATTGACCCATGACACATTGCCCATAATTAACAATGATTGAGCTGCTGCAGTGCTAACTGTGTTGCTAACTGTGGTGCTAACTGCGGTACTTCAGTGCTGACTGCGGTGCTAACTGCTATGCTAAATGCATGCTACAGTGCTAACTGCAGTGCTAACTGCTGTGCTAACTGTGGTGCTAACTGCAGTAGTACCTGCGGTGCTAATTGCGGTGCTAAGAGTGGTGCTGATTGTGAGTGCGGTTCTAGGAGCAGTGGTAAGTGCGGTGTGTGTGTGTGTGTGTGTGGGTCACAAGTTAAGAAAATTCTATATAGTTTAAAATAAAATTATATAGTCCTATCTACAAAAGCTGAAAGGCGTTCATTTTATTTAATAATCTCGGTATATTTCATCACTACCTGGGTAAACTGCATTTTCACTTTGCAATAAAAGTTCCCAGAACTACAGCAGTTTCCCACCCCGCTTCGCCATTGGCCGATGCACAACTTGGACTTTGTACTGAACAATGCAGCATCACGGCAGGCAACCGCCATGCTTCCCAGTCGGTCGTCGCATGATAAAGGACTCTTCGTATAAACCACCCTCTGATGCCGATGGGCATTCTGAACATATATGAAAACTCGATCACAGAGTCAACACTGGCGACAACCAATTAGCGATGATGCAGGTTGCGGATTCATAGTCGTTGAGGTCAAAAACGCAGGACTTCGTATTCGCAATTTATCTTCGCGGTATGGGAGCACTCTGAGAAATCCCATATACTTGTTCACCCCGGATGAAAACACGCATGTACTTACATAACAATATGTTATTTAAATATGCTTGTAGGCATATGTATATTCCTTAATATAGAAATTAAAATAATTTTATATTTCTGTAATTATATATACAAAATTATGTATAAGATAAATGGAAAATAATTTTATATTTATATACTTATATACCTATACATATACATTGTTATATGAATATAATTATATACAAACTCAATTGAAAATAACTTTTTATTTACATCGATATGTACCTAAATCTATAATCATATACCTATTAAATTGAAAATAATGCTATATTTAAATACCTATATATCTATACCTACTCTATATATTTATATATATATACTAATTAAATTGACAATTATTTCATATTTACATACTTATATACCTATACATATTCATAGTTTTATGTATATAATTATGTATATATTTAATTGTAAATAATTTTATATTCACATAGTTATATACCTATATGTATATATAAATTTAATCGAGAATAATTTACTATTTATACACACACACACACACACATATATATATATATATAAATTAAATTGAAAATAATTTTATGTTTACAAACTTATATACCTATGTTAGGCTACCAATTATAGTGAAAATAATTTAATAATGACATATTTATATATGTGTAAATATATATAAATTAAATGGAAAATAATTTTATATTTTAAAACTAATATAAGTATACATTTATATACCAGTTTCATTGAAAATGATTTTATTAATACATACTTATATACCTATATGTATACACAGTTATGTACATATAATTATAAAAAGTAAATGGAAAATAATTTTATATTAACTAGTTATATACCTATACCTATATATATAAATTAAATTGAAAATAATTTTATATTTACATACTTATATGTATATAATGGAATATATACATTAAATTGAAAATAATAATACATTTACATACTTATACACCTATAACTATAAATTTAAATTAAATTAAAAATAATTTAATATATGCATACTTATATAGGACTACCTATACATATGTATAGTTATTTACATATATGTATACATAATTATGTATAAAATATATTTAAATTAATTTTTATATTCCCACATTTATATAAATTAAAATAATTTTATATATTCCCACCTTATATATAACAGTACATGCATGTTTTATTCAGGGGTGAACAAGTATTTGGGATTTCTCAGAGTGCTCCCATACCGCGAAGATGAATTGGGAATACGAAGTCCTGCGTTTTTGACCTCAACGACTATGAATCCGCAACCTGCATCATCGCTAATTGGTTGTCGCCAGTGTCGACTCTGCGTTAGAGTTTTCATATATGATCAAAATGCTCATCACCATGAGAGGTGGTCTGTTTGAAGATTACTTTTTCATGCGACGACCGACTGGGAAGCATGGCGGTTGCCTGCCGTGGTGCTGCATTGTTCAGTTCAAAGTCCAAGTTGTGCATCGGCCAATGGCGAAGCAACTGCTTTAGTTCTGGGCCCTTTTATTGCAAAGTGTAAATACAGTTTACCCAGGCAGCGATGAAATATACAGAGATTATTAAATAAAATGAACGCCTTTCAGGTTTTGGAGATAGGACAATATAATTTTATTTTAAAATAGATAGAGTTTTTTTTTTAACTTGGGACCCACACACACACCACAGTTATCACCGCACTTAGAACCGCAATCACAATCAGCCCCTCATTTAGCACCGCAGTTAGCACAGCAAAATCGCAGTTAGCATCGCAGTTAGCACAACAGTTAGCACCGCAGTACCGAAGTTAGCACCGCTGTCAGCACCGCAGTTAGCAATGCAGCAACCTAATTTGGGGTAATTAAGGTTCAATGAGTCATGGTTAATGGGTCATAAGGGGTCATGTACAGGTTAAGGTTGTGGTGGTTGTGGAAGGGTAATTTATGGGTAATTTATTGGTCATTAAGTTTCATACAGGGGTTATTTAGGGGTCATTAGGGGTCAGCACCGCAATCAGGGGTCATGGGTCAATGGGTCAATAGTTCGTGGGTCATGGGTTAGTAGTTCAATGGTTCAGTCTTGTGAGGGGTCGGTCTGACAACAGCAGTCAGTTGTCTACTTTAGTGTGACCATGATTTATTGGTGAGAGAAGAACTTGCCTGGAAGAAACTGTTTAAGATATAACTGCCTAGTAGTGTGATCAAGGAACTAGCATCTAAAGCCTGCCTACCTGCCTGTGTGTGTTGTTTCAATGCCTTTATGAGATTAGTCAGCTGCAATCACGTGGCAACTCGCTGACTGGCTGATCGGTGTCCGAACAATGTATTATTGTGTAATACGATTCGTTCGAAGTCAATACAGCGTCATAGGGCTTGCATACTCGTATATTATAAACAGTAGGGAGATCGGCTGAGAGGTTTAGTTTAACAATGGCTGCTGTCAAAGATAAGTCGTCTTGGCTAACTTTTGCCTCTTCGGATATATTTTTCTCGAGTTTTTGTTTTTAAGGTCATTCAAGGTCATGGGTTCAAGGAAGCCAGCATCTAATATGGTGGTAAAGGCTGTTCACGATAAAGTGAGCACTTTTGAAATCAACCTAAGAAGTCACTGCTTCTAACGTCATATGTTTTAACGGGCGCACTGAGTGACATGCACCCAGTATAGTTGGTAACGATTTATGGGAAGTAGTTCCATTTCATGACATCGAATAAAAAGTGTTAGTTAACCCATTTGTGATAACTTTAATTATTTCTTTCGCGTTTTGTTTTTTTTAATGTATCGAAGTATAAAAATGACCAGACTTGTAAAACTTGATATTTTCCAATAGTTTCACATATTCACATGACCGACGAATGAATAAAATTATGACGCCCATGGTAAGGCTAATGGTACATAAGGCGGAAAAATGCGCAACGGACATACAAGTAGATCTTAAGCAGGACTTTCAGAAAGGCTGATTTTGCCGTGAACAGCCTATAGTAGTCTGAAAAGTATTGTGTTTTTTGACTTTTGTGAATTTTTTCTTGATTTTCGTTTTCAATGTAATTCAAGGTCATGGGGTCATGATTACCTGCATATAGTAGGAGATGGCAGGAGACTGTAATGTAAGCCTATTATGGTCGCTGACGTTAATGTATTTTATCTCGTGTTGTTCTTTTCAAGGTCATTGAAGGTGACGGGGTCAATGTTGAGGTATTCTGCATCTTATATGGCAGTAGTCTGTTATGTACTATGCTTGCTGATTTTTATGAATTTTTTCCCATGTAATGGGGTCAAGTTCATGGTCAATGGCTTCAAATATGGCGGATTGGTGATGTCTACCAAGATATATCAGCAAGCATAGTACATAACAGACTACTGCCATATAAGATGCAGAATACCTCGGCATTGACCCCGTCACCTTCAGTGACTTTGAAAAGAATGACACGAGATAAAATACATTAACGTCAGCAACCATAATAGGCTTACATTACAGTCTCCTACCGCCATACTAGATGCAGGTAACCATGATCCCATGACCTTGAATTACCTTGAAAACGAAAATCAAGAAAAAATTCATAAAAGTCAAAAAGCATAATACTTTATATATATATATATATATATATATATATATATATATATATATATATATATATATATATATATGTTGGCACCATCGCGTCATCGAAGCTCACAGACGGTGAAGGAAAGAAGATGTTTCTAACGAAAGAAATGTAGGTGAGATGAGTGACTAGCACTGTGAAATACACAGTTGGTAAAGCTTTCATATAGAATTATTCAGCTACGATGTTCGCACCGAATAAATTTCAGACCAGTGAAGGATTGAAATTTTGATTTCTTATTCTTAAATTGCACAACTGAGCTCATAACTGACACCGTCTATGTCTCTTCCGATATGTAATTAATTATTGAGATAACGATATCAACTTTGGTTTTTAAAATGGGAATATACCTATTTCTCCCAATAGCATAACATGTTATTAAGCAGCGAGCTAGTGACATTATTTTCAAAATCTCTCGACGCCCGCCATGTTGGATTCCATTTTCAACACACAGAAGGCATTATTTTGTCGATTACAATACCAAGTGAGCCATGAACACTAATATTTATATGAGAATTTAAAACTTTTCATTCCTATTTTTGAAAATAATATTTTTAAATCAACATTATACGTAGATGCATAATTTATTAGACATATTTTTTTATATTTTAAGTTGTTCAATTTTAAAGAGCATTTTTTAAATTTTATTATATAATCGTACATATGTTACAATGGTATTTGATATGATACTTTTTAATTAATATATTTTATTACAGCACATTTTAAATTTTAATTATATTCTGGCAAACTAGGTAATCATGAAATATAACACAATTTTATTCACAGGCATTTTGTTATTCAATTAATTTAATAAAGTCGTTCATGCCTTCGAAACAATATTACAATATTCTTTGATATAAATGCATCTCAATATGTGCAACGAAGTTGTAGCCTACAGGCTTTAATGCATCTCGCTATTTACACTCGTGTTGCCCTTGTGCGAAAATATCGTGACATTTACTACATCGACACACTGTGCAGGACAGTTTATGTAGGTAACTACACTTTTGGAGACACGCACTGAAGTCACAAGCGACCTGCTTGTAGTAAACCTGGTAGCAAAGTACTGATGAGAAATGCAATTCACCTTTAGAGGTTTTTGCATGTCTAAGTAAACTGTCGGTACAACTGGACTGCTTACCGCACCTGTTACACAAATGTGACACGTGACTGTGAGATTCTTGGCACAATTAAAGCTTTCGTAGCACCGTACACCATAGCTGAAAGCAAATGTCTTATTACAAAAGTTACACTGATGACGTAGTGGTTCAGACAAAATAATCGGACGGACCTTTTGGATATACAGGTGCTGAAGCTAAAGAAGCAGGTAACCCCAGCAATGATGTTCTAGGTACCTCAGCCAAGAAGTTCGATGGCTCCATTGAAGATTTTGTAGGCGTAACAGCTGAAGAAATTAATGGCACAATTCCAATCTGAAACGATGGTACTTCACTGGTGGAAGTAGATCCTGCTAGTGATATAACCATCACAGCTGAAGAAGTTGATGGCGCTGGTTAAACAGGAGACATCTCACTCGAAGAAGAAATCGATGGCACTGCCGAAACTACCATTAGCTCTGGAGTGTTCAAAGACATCGCAGATGCAGAATAAGACTTACATGCGAAGCTGCAGAAACTAGCCTAGACGATGTATCTTTCACGTTAGCCGTTGTGAAACTAAGCCTCTCAGCTGTCCCCAACTGCTTATAATAAACGCGAATGCAAGCCCTATGACACCATGTTGATATTGACCCAATTATATTGCACCATTAATACATTGTTCGGACAACGACCAGCCGATCACCGAGTTGCCACGTGATTGCAGCTGATCAATAGCATGAAGGCACAGAGACATTACATGCTGGAGTCAGTCTGCAGGAGTCATTCTGCAGGAGTCAGTCTGCTGAAGTCAATCAGCTGGAGTCATTCGGCTGGAGTCAGTCTGAATGAGCCATGCTGTAGGAGTCAATCTGCAGGAGTCAGTCTGTAGGAGTCAGTCGGCATGAGTCAGTCTATAGTAGTCTGTATGTAGGAGTCAGTCTGTAGGAGTCACTTTGTAGAAGTCGGTCTGTAGGAGTCAGTTGTCTGCTTTAAGTGTGACCACGAGTTCAAGCTGAGTGAATATAACACGAGGACAAAATATATTTCCAAATTTATAAAAAAATCGGACAGGGAAGCGAAGATAAGTTAGCGGCTAGCGAGTCGGTCAAAAGTTTATTCAACTCGCCTGGTAAGGTCCTTCCCGGACCAGACGTTCGTATTCAAAATTCATCTGACATGTTGAAAATAGAATCTTTCATACTTTGAAAACATAAAATAATATGGCTGCTACCTAGTGGGTGAATTAATACACTTGCGCCACCTAAGTGAAGAAAACTTATGTAATATAATATGGCAGTCGAACCAAGGTGAGAGACAATCTCCAGAAAAGTATAAACAGATGAAAATCGAAAAATACAAGATGACGTCCTCAAGCAATGAATAAACAAATGAGACAAAAACCAATATGGCGGCCTCCAGCATAATATAAACAGACACACACAAGAAAACCACGATGGTGGAAACAGTATTCGCGAGGGGTGAGGGGATACCTCCGGAAATAAAATTTTTTAAATATAATTTTGACAGTTTTTTATCTAAAATAATATTTAACTATTAAAATAATATTTAAAATTTTTTATAATACATTTTTGGATTTTTAACAATTTTTTTGTTTCTAGGTAATTTAAGGTTACTGGTTAAAGACCAAGCTCACTTGCATACCAAATTGCGATAGTCAGTAACATAATATGGCTGCTGACTTCTATGAATTTTTTGGAATTTTTGGGTTCAAGATTATTCATGGCCACGGGGTCAAGGTTACATGTTTCTAAGATGGCGGTAGAAGTCATTAATATGATATGCTTGCTGACTTTTATGCAAACGAAAACGTGTGCAACTCATCCCCGAAAGTGATTAATAAGGAAGGTATGTGCACCCAAAATCTGAGTATTAAAATGCGTTTAGTTGAAAATATCAGAAAACACTTGCGATTAAGCAATAAATTGGCTAATGGTGGAGTGATTTTGATATCTCCTAACAACGGGGTCTTGAGAGCCGATGAGTGTAATTGAAGTGAGTATGGAGCAACGCCGGAATGAAGGGGCAGGGTAAACGGGAGATTCCCTAGAAAACGCCGACCAACGGCATCGTCTGGCACGATTCCCACATGCGAAAATCCGGAGTGACCTGGCCGGGGATTGAGCCCGGATCGCCTTGATGGGAGACGAGCAGGCTAACCGCTCGGCCACCATGGCCCCTTGGCGAATGGTGTTTTGTATAAAGGAGATCTTACAACTCTAAAAATGCGGTCGTTAATGACTGTTGGTACCCTAAGTTTGCATCAAACTTTGTAACACTACTTTCTAAGTAGCTTTCAAAGACATCCTGTGAATCAGCAAATCTAAACTAACAAAGAAGATCGTTGTAACACTCTCAGGCGAACAGTGAGAGTTAATTCATGTCGAACATTCAAAACAGGACGTGTGTTTCATACCAGGTAGGCAAACCACAATATATAGGTAATTTAAATAAGGGTTTTCAGAGGCGCACAGCTCCCTTAATAATCACTTGACGAGAAAACTGGTACTTATATTTTAGGCTTATGTTTTCATTAGGTATACAGTGCCAATTTTTTTCCCCAAGTTTATAAACATGTTGTATATGCTATCGTGTTACGTCATAAGTACAAACTTCAAAATAATTATACCACACCAATAGCTATGAAGTCATATGTCACAGAGTAGCTAAGTATACAGAGGCGAAACAGCCGCTTATGACGCAAACTGCAGCTGCAGACACCAGTAAAATGACGTCACTGACCCGCAACATGTTGGACGGACGTTCATCATTTGGTTTCTGGTGATATACTTCCCAGCCAGAAGACCAGCCATAGACTGAAGATGAGGTAGACCGCATATTCGTATTCTGCGCATGTATCTAACATTCTCCTACCCCAATCATACACAACTGTCAAAGTCACATGGTCAACACTGATGAACGTGTTTGTTTACATCTTAATTTTTTAAATGACAAGCACTTTTATATGAATAAAATACTTTTAGCTATTTGAATTTAATCAAACTGCATTACAAATTGGTTAGAGGAAGTATACATACATCTCAGAGCATTTGTTTACTAATCAGTTTTCTAACATAAAATCCAAGCCATGCCGTTTTTGCTAGACGCACTGGAAGAAAAGCAGTTCAATGTTGGGACACGAAGATTGGTTGTGCGCAGCCAGCGAGATGGGTCTACCTCATATTTAGTCTATGAGTCCAGCCAACAGGGAATATAATACATTCACGATTACTTCAGCCTTTTCTGGAGCCCTGCTTAAGTTCCACTTCCAGGATATTCCTCCGCCTCGTACAAACTAAGCTTAACTAAGTCTGGAAATTTACACCAAACAAAACGCACCGAATTCGCGCGCACTCAGTATAAGAGTATTTTGAGTAAGAACTATTTCTCACTAGGCTCTACCAACACACATGTTCTCTAATTGTTTTTTATTAAAATTATTTATAAATGAAGCATTAAAACTTATAGATAAAATACGAATAACATTTAAATTTAACAGAAAAAAAAGTAACTTTTATGAACACAAATTTAAAATGCTTATGATACATGGCATATGTTGGAAATAACTAAATTCGTCATATATGGGGAGAATTTTAAAGGCTTGATTAAAAAAAGGGTGAATAAACCACGAATACTTGGACATTACGCGTAGGTAATGAGACAAAGGGTCTGATTCGAGGTTCTCACGCCGCTAATCAGCGAATGGAGAAGCCCACGTCAAAATAACTGCCAAACCTTTTTTCCCCTGTAAACTTCATCTTTTCTATGCTGATGCCGACAGTGAGAGTCTTGTTACAAAGATAAAGAAACTGGATTATGCACGTTGTGAAGAAGCAGCAGTGTTAAACAAAGCGATGCATGTGAAGATTTCCCTGACAATCACAGAGTTATTTCCAGTGAACTTGTGGTAAAAAGTGATCCGAAGAAGAAATAAGCTGGCACCCATGTAGCAAGAGACAGTCGTCACACCACTGTTTTACTGACGGCACTGCTGGGAGACTGCTGGCACAAAACAACTGAAGGACTTACACAAGGGCTCAATTATAGTTGACTGCCGGCAACACATCTGGCATGCCGTCTATGGCGAATTGATGGAATGTCGATGACTACGAGACTGATGGTTGAGGTTGGTATGCCACTATCTGCCCACAAAGGGTATTCCGACATTACTGCAGCACGTAACTGGCACATTTGCTGGGCACTGATTGCAAGCCGTTGGTATTTTGCGCAGTTTTCTCCACAGGTGCGCCGAGTATGGCAAATAAGTGTTGTCATTTCAGGTCCAGTAATGGTGCCGGGTGTATTCCAGCTGTCGACCAGCTATCAGCCGGCTGTATGCCATTGATAAGCTATCTGTATTTTGCTACACGCCCATGAACTTCGAATGTGTGTTTTCGTAAGACCTTAATACAGTATCGGAAAGGCTCATACTTCTGGCCGTTTTGAAATATGCTGGATTATATTGTCACCTGACACGCATTCTTTTCCCATCACTGAGCAGATAATATGATTTGTCTAAAATATTAACATAAGTAACTTTTTACTTGTTATAGTAATGTTAGTGTTTTTAATGTGTTGCTAAATGTTGCCGATGCCTGCTATTATTTTCTGGTGTTTTTGAAGGACTACGTGGGTGCAGGTAGGTGGGTGTGGTGTAGTGGTTGCAGGTAAATTGGTGCAGTTGGGTGCAGGTAGGTGGGTGCAGTTGGATGTTTGCAAGTGGGTGGGTGCAGGTGGGTGGGTGATGGTGTGTGCAGGTGGGTGGGTGATGGTGTGTGCAGGTGGGTGGGTGATGGTGTGTGCAGGTGGGTGGGTGATGGTGTGTGCAGGTGGGTGGGTGATGGTGTGTGCAGGTGGGTGGATGTAGGTTGTTGCAGGTGGTTGCAGGTGGGTGCAGGTAGGTGGGTGCAGTTGGGTGTTTGCAAGTGGGTGGGTGCCGGTGGGTGCAGGTGGGAGGATGATGGTGTGTGCAGGTGGGTGGATGTAGGTGGTTGCAGGTGGGTGCAGGTAGGTGGGTGCAGTTGGGTGTTTGCAAGTGGGTGGGTGCAGGTGGGTGCAGGTGGGAGGGTGATGGTGTGTGCAGGTGGGTGGGTGCAGATGGTTGCAGGTGGGTGCAGGTAGGTGGGTGCAGGTGGGTGGTTGCAGGTAGGTCTAAGTGACATGGATAACCTAACTCCCACAGAAACTAATGTTCTGGTTGCCGTGGGGGAGAAAGCTTCGTTACACTCGGCATTGTTCGTCCCCGAAATCCGAAGCTACAGGAAGTTCCGAGAACATCCGCATTTCGTATTTACGGACCTTGGCTCCGTTTTTTGTTACTACAGATCGCGTTTCAGTATATTTGCTGTCCGTTTTCGAAAGAAAAAAAAAACCTTCAGTAAATATACGAAAATGTTGAACTGTGTATTAGCCATAGAAAAACTCATTGGGTGTCAAGCCTCACAGTGGTACGGTACTGGCAAAAACAAACTTCCTCTGTGTTACGCACGCAGTTGTGTACACTGGATTAAGAATGTTTTACGAGAGCTGCAAATGTAAACGGATAAAGTGGAGTGGAGTTGAAATATTTCGGCCGCTCTTAAAACTGGAGTCTTGAGAGCCCATGATAGTGAAGCGAGGCGAACATGGAACACCGCCGGAATGTTGGTGGGGGGGGGGGAAGCCAGAGAACTCCGAGAAAACAAGCCGACCACCGGCATCTTCCAGCACGATTTTCAACTGTGAAAATCTGGGAGCGACCTTACCGGGAATCGAACACGGTTGGCCTTAATGGGAGGCGAGTAGTCTACACCACCGCGTTCCCTGCAATTGAGTTTAAGTCTCACGTGAAAATTACAGATATGAGAATAAACGTTTCAAAACGTGGTTAAATATAATTTTAAATTACTAATTCCTCTTCATTTTTAACAATAGATAATGACATATGGCTATCATCATGAGTATTATGACAAACACTTTATAGTGCATGTTCAAAATGTCTTATTAAATTTCTGTAAAAATGATTCATTGTACTGTTTAATCTTAGTTCTGCACTTGAAAAAAAAAATATTTCCATTTGATATGTTACAACTTCCTTTGATTTTTGATATACTTAAAACTAACAAATAAGTGAATGTAACTTATGATATAAATATAATCACACTTGACAATTTACATTAGCAATAACTAAGAGACCCGAGAATTTCAAGGGTTCATTTCTAGATAAGTTGGAATTCACACAGTTGTACGTTCATGTTACTTTTGTAATTGGTTGAAGGGTTGTTTGACACCTCCTGCAGATAATTGAGCCAATAACACACATGCAATAAATTGCGCGACCAATCACCGCCTTTTACTACCACAACAATTAACCAATAAACAGGTGATATCTGTATGAGAGTATATAAGACTGAAGTCTAGTCTACTGATCATTGCACTCGCGAATTTCTTGGGTCTCTGTCAATAATATATCACGCAACGTAAAAGATAAAATAAATTTTAAAAACAGCCATACTTTACTTAAATTATTTGACAAAGTGTTCAATCTTAAATACTTTTGTACATAACATTTTTCAATGCAATTAGTTGTATAAAATAAAATATTAGTACATATAAATCATTTGGTGTATATACTAAAAGTCATTGGTAATTTAAGAAAATTTTACAATGCAAAAAGTTTTTTGTTGGTTCTTCTGTAATTTTGCTTTCTAGCGCAAGCGTTTGCATTGACTCTTTACAGATGGACAAAAAATGACGATCGATAACCTAATTTATTATATTTTATCCCCTGAGATATTTTCAAAATCGATTGTCTGTCATATAATTAGTTCACACAATTCCATGGGATGTGTTGTAATTTGGCAGTATGTTTCAGGCGTCGATACGTAACTAGAGACCTAAAAAATTCGCGATTTCAATGACCTGTACGCTAGAGTCTATACTAGTATGTAAAAATATGCTGATATAAGCTGTACATTAGTTGTCTGCTCTCACAGTAGAAGGCGACGATTAGGCCAGCGTTCTCCAGGAGGTGTCAAACACAGTGTGGACAAATGGCTAAAGTTATATAAACGTATGCATTTTGAATGTTAACTTGTCCCAAAGTGAATCCGCGAATTCTTCTGGTCTTTATACATAACATTTCGGAGCACTATTTTTTGCGGGAAGAGATTTTACAAGTGAGGAGCCAACTTTAAAAACCAGACATATCCACCTTATCCAATTTTACAGAAAAGCGAAAAAACTGATATCTTGTGATACTGAAGAAAAATAAATATGATTGGTTTATTATTGTATGTCATTACAGTACTGTAATTATTATTATGAATATAACATTTGTAAATGTTATATTTACTTCGTTATTAAACTAAAACAAATGGACGTGCCTTCTTTTGAATGAATATCACGGACATGTCTAATTTTGAACGCACACTTATGGGACATGTCTGCTTTTGTTTGACCAAATGTAAACATAGTAATAAAATTACATTAGGTAAATCATAAGGAGTGATTTACTTGATAACAAAGATGGCTGGCTTGAATAATGGAAGATGACTCATCATTACTTGTATATTATAATTATGATTAACAAAACATTCTAAAAACAGTGGTTAACATGATCTTAATAGTTGTGCACAATAAACAGAAAATTACAGTTTATACATATACGCGTGGTTCATCTTCTCCTACACAGCTACACAACAGCTCATCATCAGACACATTTTGTTCGTCAGTTCTTTCACCTCCTGAATCCAAAATTCCTTTGTACCAATGCAGATCCTCTTCGGCAAGCCAATCTTCACCAAACGGTTTACAAAGTAGTGACTGTACACCATTTTTTTAAAATTCAGTTATGCTATGCACTGTAGATATTTCTGGTATCACATCTGGAATAACCTTTCCATGTTTTAAAATGGGGATGGCAGTCTCTGTGACAGGATCAAATCTGTAATGCGTCATGGCTCGGAAACGCATTACTACACTGGATCGTTTGGTTTCATGTTTTTCTATAAAAATTCGTTTACATTCACTGATACCGTGAACATTTTCGAAAACCTTTGATAATGATTTTTCATCATGCATTTTCCAGTCTTTTCCTAATGCATGCACATTTCCTACTTGTGAATACATTATTTCGTACTCTCTTTTAATTGTTATAAGTGGTCGTCTTCGAAATAGCTTCTCCACTCTACAAAATACACAGTCAGCAGGTAAAAAATTTTGACCTCTTACTGGGAAAACAATAATTTTACTCTGAATACTCTCGGACGCACGCAGACTGTCAAAGCCAATGTGTCAATGTATGTACAACATGATTATTTTTGTTTTGGCCTCCACAGCCATCACAAAACAAGCGGATACTGGATATGTTTTCAGGTAAACTGTGGCTCAGATAGTGCAACAATGCAGAAGACACGTCAGTCGAACCCCTTACTGCTTGATCTTCTGAACAAACATAAGACTCTGGTGTCTTACTGTCCATTGGCACACAGCACAATGCATAAAAACATATCTGGCCGCTATAAAATGCCTCCTGGAAAGGCGTCCGGGGAAGCGGCTGAACTTGTTGAAGATCGAAACACACAGAATATGAACTGGGCGGTGATTGATTTGCATGATCATAAAATGCATTTGCCCTGAGCTAGTGCACTCTTTAAGTTTATATAAGTAAATTTATTTTACTTGTGTTGTCTTTTGCAGAGTGGATTTGAAGTTGTAAACGAATACATGTTGTGCAGCAATCTGAGGCAGGTGATCCTACATTAAAACAGTGCACAAAAATCCGCCTGAACATATAAAAAGTAACTCTCGCTGACGTATCAGGCTCAACGCTTCTATTGTACATTTTGTGCAATCCAAAAATGTTTAAATCACTTGCTAGATGAATGCGTTTAGATGTAGACCTACCATAGTGACTTTCACATCCTTTCAGACTACCAATGAAATTTTTCACGTGACGTTTCTTTGTAGCTGATTTTGCTGATTTTCTGTCCCTTCCCCTGCATTCCTTTGGCATGTCACCCTTATCAAAAAAATTTTGCAACTGTATTTAGTCTGTTTTTGGAAACCCCCAATTCAGAAGTCATAAACTTTTGGCACACCTGCACAGGTCCTTTCGCTGTTTTCATTACGTATGTTACATGAATATTTCGAGGCTTGGCTTTCTCAGTGGGAGCACGTGTTCGGAGACGCTTCCTTTTCGGTTCCCCGACTGACATGAAATGGTATAAGTGCTGGTCTTATACTGCTTTGATGGGCGTTTGATACAGTTGTGATCGTGGCTTTTATCATATCAAACATTGTCACTCTTTTGCATGAAAACTGCTGATTGTAATGGTCTCTTGAATGTTTTCATATTTAGATTCTTGTCTTTACACCAGAAAGAAAATATAACTGATAATGTCCTAAAAAATATATAAATATTAATTTGGTTAACAAAGTACACTTGTCCTTGAATATATGACTGTTAGTTTCCACACTAGTGATTTGTATCGCTAATGCAACTATTTATTTAAAAAGTAATTTGAATCTACTAATGTGCGTGAAACTATTTTGTATAAATTATAAAGTGCAACAAAAATTATGCAAGTACAAACTGCAAAGGATAGCCATTTTTATTGTAGTATGATGTACTTCTACGTCAACTGAATATGATAAAAATAGTTATTGAATGGTTTTAACAATTGCATAGTTTGATACTGTGTAACATACTGGATGTGTGCATAGAAATCAAGCAGGTTCTTATGCCAAGTTAGGTCACATTGTAAAGTTTGTGGATCCATACCTTTCTAATTTCTTAGCTTCATGCTTAGTAAGCTTTAGCTTTCTTCTCTTCCGTGCACCAGATGATGTGTCTGCTACTAAAAAATTCATTGATCACGTCTAGGATTAACGAAAATTAAAACAGTAATAAGATGGTTTTCATCAAATAAAAATACAGAACACTTCAACGTGCATCAGTTTACAGAATACCAACCCCATCACTTTAATTATTTTTGACTCAGTTGTAGAAAAATCAGGTATGCCAACAGAAAAGTAGTCGCAAAAGGTGGAATGTAGCCATCTGCTATGCCATTGGGTAGCCACAGTACAGTATCCGATGCACAGAATGTCTGCAGGTTATTATGATAAAGAAACGAAATTTAATGCCTAAAGAACTGTTTTAAAAACAGTTGTATTATTGTTATAAGTATTTACAGAAAAAATATCCATAAAACTTTTGCTTGCGTACACTTCTCAAATACGTGATAATGATAAACAGCATTGATTTACTCGCTCTCATTGAAACATCTTGGTCGCAATTTCTCGATTGAAGGGCACAACAGCTGCTTTCTAGTGGGGAGCGTAGAACTACAAAAGGCCGTAACTGACAACTAAGCTTGACGGTCCCAAGAAACCTCTGCTATCTGTGGGCGACTGTTTTAACTACATCTTAAACACAGGGCAGTGGACATGACTAGTTATGATTGCAAAGTCACAGTGGAGTGGACATGTCCCGGTTTGAATTAAAACGCGAACTTTCGCCTGCTCTCTGAATAAGACATGTATTTTTTTTTTTTTTTGCTGAATCTGAATACATATTCGTGTATAACTCACCAAGCTTACATAGAAACAATGTTTAACTCATTTTCGGATTTTTGTGGACATATCTGGTTTCGAAAGTTTGCTCCTCAAGTTTGCAATCACTGCTTGTTTGATAATCACGCAGTTTGGTTATTTTCTGCTGTTCATGCAGACTACAGCGAAACCAAGAAGGCCGTAACGATGTGTTACCAAATATGCCATCGCTGACCTTACGATTGACGAGAATTCCTAAGTAACAGTGCGTAGTGGATAACAAATTCACGATGCTGTTATGTGGACAATACTTTCCTTAACTCCCAAAAGTTATTGAATATATCCCCTGAGCTTGCAAATGAAACTGGGCAAAACGTAACTTGTTCCAGCGAAAGATACTCGCGATTCCATGTTTCCTTTGTTCGATAAATGCGTTATTTGTATTCATACCAGTATGTTCACATTAATTTTAAATTTTTTGTTATACTGAAGTAAGTATGTTTACGCAAAGAAAGTAAGAGATAGCTATAAATGTGTATAGGCCTAATTGATGCCATGAACACAAGTTTTCTGAATAATTCACCGGCCTTTTTGTTAAATTTTAAAATGGAGAAATCATTTATTAATCAGGCGTATCAATTAGTAGGGGCACCTGTTTTTTTTGGGGAAAAGCTTTTAGGACAAATTGTTTTCCAAAACACATTAGTTCAGAACCACTTTCGTGATTGGATTATTTGAATTGTTACGCATGTTATCTGTCTGTCCACGAATCACAGACAGTCAGTATTGTATAATCTTCATTCTGATTGGTTCATTCATGTCGCAGTCAGTCTTTACACAAAGACAGGCGGCCAATAGCTAAATGAAGACTGTGTGTACGCACATAGGATATTGAAATCTAGCCTCCACGTAAATATTTTCGCGAAAAACAGGTAGCCCTATCAATTGGTTGTAAACATATGATTTTAGAATGATTGTTGCACTGGGGATAAGTTATTGAGTAAACTAGTATTTAGGACATATGTTATCGCAGAGGTACAAAATAGGACCCAAGTACCATTACATAGCCTTGCATAGTCAATAAGCGAGTGGGTTCGCCCTTACCAAAGGAATCTTCCCCGCCATTTTACTACTGTTTACATGGCTATTCTGTGTCAGTTATTTGTTTTTCGGAGTAACAGATGTCAGAATATAACATTTTAAAAACCACACACAAAAATCCTACTACACAAGGGGATCAAAATAGTCGACACTAACAATTTGAAGACGGGACAGAATTCCTGGTACTGAAGACATGGTTGGAATGAGTTGCCGATGTGTTTCACATCAACAATGTCAGTTGTGCTGGTCTCTGAATTTTCCTCTTACCATCGTCCTATTGGCCGTGTCTACGTCGGACACGCAAACTGTACTCTGCCACTTTTATTATTGTCTGGCCGTCGGCCAATGAAATCGCTCGTGGACTGTGTACTGATTAATACCCCGTGAAAGTTGTAAATGGCTATACAATCCGCTGTGCAATTTAAGAAACTGATAAAACGAACAGTTTTATTCCTCCGAACTAAACTGGTGTCTAGTTGTAATTTTTTTTACTTAGCTTCCAGTAAACTCCAGCGAAACAGTAAAACTATAAAACTCCTAGAGCAAAGGAATTTCCATATAAACGTAGTCCCGTCTTTATACACACATACTCCTCAAAGTGTTAAGAGCTGTGTTAAGTGGGAATAGTCGAGAGACCACTGTTTTTCGTGAAAATACTTATCCATCCACAGGCTAGAATTCAGTATCCTACATGCGCACACGTAGATTTCCTACCTGACTGGGCCAGTCATTTAAATGTTACTCCGATACTGAAAGTCTGTAATTAGCAGGCAAACACTTCATAGGATTAACATTTAAAGTCGCCCCTCACAAAAAATGAGATGAGCTTCAGTATTTTGAATTACAAGTGTATATAAAATATTTCAGTGGAAATCCAGCCTTCCTAAAAGTAGATAATTAAACACAAGCAAATGTAAAAGTTATCAAAGTCAGATAAAACAAGTAATTTGAAAGGGCACACAAAACAACGAAAAACGAGGGTGGAATATAAAGATACACGCTAACAACTCCGGAAGTTACAACGAAGAGAATACATAAGAACATTCGGCTCTCAAGACCTCGCTGTTAAGAGCGGCCGAAATATCTTCACTCACTCGCATAACATACAATTGCATATAGCTTCTATGTTCGCCTATGTTGTTTCCTTTGTTGCCATTCAATTCCTGGGCATAACTCTATCTTCGCCACTGTCTTCGTCTGTGTTGCCTTCTTTGTTGTAGTCCAGTTTCCGTGAATACATCTATCTTCGCCACTGTGTTAGTGTGTGTAGCCTTCTGTGATATCGTTTAGCTTTTGTACACACATATCTTCACCACTTTGTTCGTCTGTTTTGCCTTCTTTGTTGTCGTTCAGTTCCTGTAAATATATTAATCTTCGTCACTGTGTTCATTTGCGTTGTCTACGTTGTTATCGTTAAGTCTCTGTTCATACATCTATCTTGGTCATTTTTTCCGTCTCTGTTTCCTTATTTGTTGTCGTGCAGTATCTGTACATATATCATCGCCACTGTGTTCGTCTTTGTGGCCTTCTTTTTTGTAGTTCAGTTTTGTTTCATACCTTTTCTTTACCAGTGTGTTTGTCTGTGTTTCCCTTCTTTGTTGTCTTTTATTTTGTATTTATACTTCTGTATTCCCCAGTGTACTCGAAAATGTCTTATCTGTTGTCATTCAAGTTCTTAGCATATATTTACACAATGCTACTGAAAAGTTTGTGTTGTATTTTTTGTTGCTCAGTTTCTGTGCATGCCTCTATCTTTGCCGTTGTGTTCGCCTGTATTGTCTTCGTTATTTGGTCCACAGTTATTCCAATATACTTGTTTTCTTATGCTCTATGGAGTTTTTTCTTACTCACTAGGGATAAATGACTTAACTCCTTCTGAAAAATTAATTGAGTGTTATTTACAAATCCGTTGACTACAGGCTTAGCAAAAGTGAAGCAACCGCTTAAACCGCGAATTCCAGCTGCATATGCCAGTCAAATAACGCCACTGGCCAACGATAAGTCGGAAGGCAGTTCGTTATTCAGCGCCTGGGAGGTTACTTGCCAGCTGGCAGCCTAGCCGATAAGGAAACGTCAGCAATATGCAGTAGCCAATCAGCAGTCAATCAGTGCACGGGAATGACCACATCGAAGGAACCACCACTGCATTTCATTTCCGTGAACTTACAATTCTGTAATAAAACTATGAAATGGCGTATGTCCAAAATATTTCATTTAAAGTGCTGAGGTCTTAACTTTTTTACAGATGGATAAAATTAATTTAGGCAGTCATTATTACGTCATGGTTGTGAATGCGAGAGGTGCTTGATTATACCAGGTTCCGAGAGGGCCAATAGAAAGAGTGTTCCTCTCAGACACCTGGGACATAGCGTCTGTCCAGTCCTTCATGATATGTCTAGACGTGACGACCACACCAACCGCTTCCCTCCCGGCCCTCGCTTCCTCCTGCAACAATACTGGGTTCCAGCAAAGAATAGCTAAGTATACAGAAGAGAAATGAGGTTACAGCTTCTTCCATGTGGACGTTCCCACTCGATGATTGGCTGTGCAGGGTTCTGGAACGAGCCTTGAATCTGATTGGCTGCTTCATAGTGTGAAAAGTTCCTTACTGGCTAGGCTGCCGGTTGGTGAGTAAGTCACCCGGGGCTGATTCGCGAATGGTGTGCTCACATTCTGTTGGCCGGCGACGTCATTTTTCTGGCGTGTGCTTTTGCAGTTCGCGGTACAAGCGGCTGTTTCAACTCTGTATTGTTAAATATTCTGTGCCTCGAGGTTAGCGCTTACTGATGCTCCAAACGACCTGGAATTAAGTCGCCTATATTCACAACTGTAGTAGCACCAGTTTTGTTGCTCTGTGTATTCTCTTTTGTCGCAATTTTATCGTTGTACTCAACAACGAACATGTTTATTTTACTGGAAAACTTTCCATACTGCCCTAGTTGTCAATTCGCGTAACGGCTAATTTGCAGTGTTCAAATTAAATGTGTTCTTGTTTACAAAACGAGTTATCAAAACATCAGATTCATCACTGGGCAAAATTACGTTGATTATCATCGCATGCAAAAAAACTAGCTGTGGCACATTCACTGTATACATGTGTGTCTCTGAAAAACGGAACATTTCTTTTGCCGTTTACAATCCTATAGTAATAGCTAAACGAATATATATTGGTTATCAGTTTTCCAAGATCATTCGTTTATTTTATGGCCAATCTGTGTTTTTCAGCCCTGTGATATTTTCAGACGCACATATCTTTCATATTATACTCGTTTATCGTCTGCTATTGCATTTATACTGAGTTTCTCAATACTCGGCCACACTTTTGCTTCCTGTTTATTATTGACTCGCTGTCACATACTCCGTGTACACTGAAATGTCGATAGTCATGGTGATACGGGTCTAGTATCGCGTAGGCCTTCCTCTAGATCTGCGAAGTGCAGCAACTCGTCCTGTCATCGATTCCACAAGTGGACGAAACACCTGTAGAGAGACTTTAACTTATACCGTCTGGAGAGCTAGCTACAGCTCCCTGCTATTTGTATGTGCAGGATCTTGGGTGCTAATGGAAATCCTCACCACGTCCCATAAATGGTCAACGGGGCTTGTATAGGGCGAACGAAGTGGCCATAGAAGTTGTTGGAATTTTCCAGAATGCTGCTAAAACCAACTCTGGACAACTTGGCTCCGATTACACGTTGCATTATCGTGCTGGAATGTCCCATCGTTGTGGGGGTACATGAAGTCACTGAAGGACTGCAATGCAAAGTCATGATAAGCACACACACACACTCACGCCATGTCAGAGCACAAGTGATACATAGAGACCTGAAGATTTCGCGGAACCTCTTCTGGACAAGCTAGATTTCAATACACGTGTGTTTATATACATTTAGCCATTTGTCCATACGGTGTTTGACACCTTCTGGAGAACGGTGTCCAATTGTCGCCTTCCGCTGTGACATTCAGACAACCAATGTGGTGCAGTTGATATCGGCATATAGAGTCTAAACAGCAGGTCATTGAACTCGTGAATTTTTCAGGTAACTACTGATACAGGTCTGGGGGGGGGGGTAGGGGGTAGTGTTGTGTGACTCCTGGGTGAGGCACTCTTAGGAGTGTAGTAGCTTGGGAGGAAGATCCTTGGCGTGAGAGGTAGTGTGGCAGTACCATGCTATAGTAGCCAAGCCAAGTTGCACCGCACACGACCCGTTCAGGGTGAATAAAGCGTCTCTTATAGCCTCTCCCCACTCAAGGCAACCCAAGGCTTCTCGTGCCACCCCTTATTCCGCAAGTTGGGCTACACCGCTCCCTGTGGGTTGCCAGTTTTCTCGCGACTGGTCAGGGTACCTCAGGGTAGGCTCAACCACTTGGCGGCGTGTTGGACCACTTACCACTCAGGCCGTTGGGGCCCAAGATCTGTACTTCAACGAAGAAGTACAAAGACATGGAAAGGAGTGTGGCCGACGCCCTCCTGAATTGGGAATAGTTCACGTAACACCTCGGTGGTCGAGGGAGCAATGGCTTGGTTGCAGTGATGAAACCATGGAAATTATATGATATATGTGATATAAACTCTCTAGTTTCAGAGCAAGGGCTACTATCCCCGGTGAACCGCGACACTGGGAGGGGTCTAGACTGCTCTCTTGTGCCCAACCGCCGGGGTGGTGGCCATTCTGGGTCATAGTAATTTGCCGCCACCAAGGATGTGGCTCCCAGGGAGTGGAGTGTGACCGGCCCTTTATTGGGTGTAAGGCTATGCCAGGTGAGATCTTCTCAACCACCTTGTGTGGAAAGGACTTCCTCTTGCCACTCCATTCGGGGGAAAATTTCGGCCATGAATAACCCACAAGTGCCGTGGAAATTAAGTGGTAGCACGGGACGATCAGTTGGCCCCACCATGAGGTTCTCTCTGGTGACCGACCACTGGGTTGGACTCGTGCTGGCAGTGGTTAACTCCATATACTGGAGGAGGTCTGGAGAGATTCCCACTCTCTTCGACAGGACGGGCGGTGAGCGACAACCTGCTCCGGTTGTGCCTTGAAGAGGCACTAGGGGTATGGATAGAACCCCGGCCAGACCACACGCTTGATTTTTGAGTGAGAGAGTCTCAGAACCTATGTGGTAGAAGGGGAAGGGATGTGCGAACGTGTCAGGCTTGGTCTTGGATCTAGCCAACGGTCACATTAATCCTGGTCTCTATGCGGTGAGAGAGCGTGATTCCTCTTCCCCGCCTATTGGGAGGCCGAAGCGCAGTAAGGCCGCAAGGCTAAGAGCGCTGCGTAAAAATACATAATACATGACCGAGAGGTCCACTGTAACTGATACAGGTCTGGGAATCCAAGACGTAACGGTACGGTGGCGTCACCAACTATTGCCTTTCCCTACTGCTGTCCCATCGCTTTGGCATCTCAGTGAATAATGATCTGCTATTCTGTGATAACAGTTACACAAAGACTGTGGGCTTTAAGTCTACCCCAACACTGAAAGAATCGTGAGGGTAGGTACTTGTTATGAGCAGCGTTTGCTCTTCGCGACAAAATTTCATGACAATTGTGACACCCCAACCTACTTTACGTACAGCTGGTTCTTCGTGACTGGATGATTTTTATTGTAATGCGTCTTAGATCTATGCCCACAAATCACGGACACTCACTGCCGGAGCAGTTTAACTCGTTCAATCACCTTGTCCGTGGTCGTGCATAAGTTGCTGATGAATGAGAGTTATGATCACTACTGTACACAGTAAAGCATCACTGCCCAATACCTTGGAAGTCTTCCTTGAGGGGAGCCACTGTGGCTGAGTGGTTAGCCTGCTCCCCTCCCACCAAGGCGATCCGGTTCAATACCCGGTCGGGTCACTCCGGATCTTCGCATATTGGATACGTGCCGGACGATGCCGTTGGTAGACGTATTTTCTTGGGGATCTCCCGTTTATCCTGCCCCTTCTTCTGGCGCTGCTCCATGCTCATCTCAAATCACCCACATCGGCTCTGAAGACCTCGATGTTAAGAGCCGCCCAAATCTCTCCACTCTCCACTAACCTGTGCTCAAGTCTTTTCACGAAAAACACGAGGCTCTCCTTATTATGTTTATGGATGTAATGTTTCATGTGGACCGCCGAGGGTATAATTTTTTCTTAGTTTTTTTTTTCCAATTTCACGTGCCTCTGTGAGTGATTATAAAACACTTTAAAAATTATATTACTGTTTTGTAGGTATTTATAAATAACTAGAGACTATATAATTTCGCGTTATAAAACAGCACCAGGCTAGACTTCACAATACTCTGTTTACTGGAGCAGATGTCACTTGTACTTTGTCTGCTGCCACAGTCAGAGCTCATTCTCATGTTCGGCTCGCCCACACGGAATTGAGTCACCCGAATGATGAATGTATACTACTGGTTCACACATTTCCAGGGTGTAAGTGATGAGCTGAGGTGCAATGACATATTTAACACTTATGTGGCACTTAGCATGTTAGCAAAATAAAACGCGAAATTATACTATCTTTAAAGACCATGTGTACAGTGATACTATTTCCGTTACGAAAATATGATCTGTCGACGTTTTCAAAGGTTGGTGTATGGTCCATCATATTGTGAATTAAAGTATGCATTTCATTGGCTCTGAGACTACAGCAATACTTAAATAACCGTAAGTACAGCGTTGACGAAAGAATTACTTTGCTGTAACATTTGAAATAATAAAAAAAGTGAAGCAACATAACGCAATATTGGTTCCTCGGATTATTGCAGAATTATTACATTTCATTAACCTCCTGAGTGTTTCTTAGTTTCTATGATTAAATTGGAAAGTGTACAGAAATATTCATGATTTTAAATTCTAACTTTCTACGAACGGGCGAAATTGTTCTTTACCTTGTAGGGAATAGCTATCCAGTGAGGCAAGAAATGACACGAACAACGACGAAGACCATAATCATTACAAACGAAGCGAAGAAAACAGCCACAATCTCGGTCGACAAATACAGTGGCACAATAATTAAGGAAGGTCACATCACCCCCTAGATCAATTTGGGAAAAGCTGCCAGAGCACTGTGTATAACGGTTACTGTGTTTATTTGAAAAGTAATTTTTGTTTAAATTAAATTTTGTATAGGATTGCTGACAGAAATGTGTATACGATTCCTGTACGCACGTTCGCTTCTAGCCCATGGACTTTTTCCGGATATGTAAGTTATGTCATTAGGGTGTTGGTGGCACCAACATGAAATTTGTAAGTAGTGAAAAATTTACAGAAAGGGTAGAAGATCTGAAGACTTGACCTTTCTTCCTCCCCTCCTCCTCATGCTGGAGATGTTGTATCGCCTCTGTATGAATGAGAAACCTCTCTAAGAAAAGTGAATGACGATGTTATGAGAACTGAGATAAATTTACATGCTAAGCTGATAACAGATTCAGCTCCACAATTACAATTAAATTCCAAAACGAGGAGGCGATCTACGAACACGACGAAGTTCCAGGGCTATTTTCAGACTTGGATATACCACTTCTAACTTGGAGCAGTCTAAATGGATTTAGAGTAAGTCATGACTAATGCTTGAACTCGTTCATGAATTAGGGCGCAGTGCATAACTCTCAACAGAACGCGTACTAACCCATTCAAACCCAAATTAATTAATGGTTCTGGGAGTTCCATATAAGAAAGGTTGTGATACACTTAGATTAATACAACTCTTCTTATGTTATCACTACCATCTAACACACTATTAAAATTACGCTTGAGAACGAGGTACGTAAAGTGATTGCACTGCGATGAAGAGTGTTTGGAATACACGCTTTTCCCACAAAAATATCAAACGCGCGTCTAATGTGCTGATATACGAAAACCACACACTTCAGTCGAGGGCTGCTGAGTGCTTTCAAGACGTCACGCGCATCAGAAACACCATTTCAGAGTGTTCCAAAATGGCTGAAAACAACTCTTTCAAACCGCTGTAAAAACACACGCGTCAGATGCATATAAAACTACTCAAAAACTCTGCTCTGAACCTTCTTCCATAATTTCTGCACTTAAATAATGGGGTCGCCACTGGAAGTTGTAGAGAGGCGCACGCAGCACTACGAGAAAACTGCGCCTCAGTTCAGAGCCTAGCGCTTAGTGGCGATGGCGCTCTTGATGCGCTAGCGTGTTTCTCGCCTCAAACTTGGGGGGGGGGGGGGAACCTTCAGTTAGACGGGAGTCTTACTGTCAGATCGACAGCGAGGCCATTAGAGACGGAGTAAACAACTCGGACACGCACGAATTTTGAAGGAATCGGCCAGTACGTAACCATTGCAACTCTATATATATATATATAAATGAGATAGACCGATCTCACTGGCTGCGCACAACCAATCTCCGTGTTCCAACATTGAACTGCTTTTCTGCCAATACAGATAGGAAACATGGCGTGGATTGCGTTTGAGGTTAGAACACTGTTTAGTAAACAAGTACTTTTCACATGTTTTTATACATCCTCTAACCAATTTGTAATGCTTCTTTATTAAATTCAAACGGGTAAAAGTATTTAATTAATATAACAGTGGTTGTCATTTTAAAATTAAGATATAAACCAACACGTTCGTCACCGTTGACCATGTGACTTTGAAGGTTGTGTTCCTTTGGGGTAGGTCAACGATGGGTACATGCGCAGAAAACGAATGAGCGGTCTACCTCATCTTTAGTCTATGAGTGCAACATGCGCATGGAGTGATTTAGAGAAATCATAGAGAACTAGTATTAAGTTGGGCAGACCTGTAATCGCATCTGCCATGCCCCCTACCCCCTTGTAAATTCCAGCGTGTTATCCCCAATAATGCCTAGTTACCGTAATGAATAAGCTTACACTTAATTTAAATAACCTGAGTAATCATATGCTCTCGAAGAAAAAGAAAGGGAAGATCAGAAGCTGCCAATTTTAGGATATGAGATCAGTAGACACTATTAATTCGCCTATATTAATGTGGTGACATGCTAGGAGTCACACGATTACGACAATGTTCTACATACGTCATTATATCTCCGCTCATCAGACACGGCCTGGAGAAGTGTGAACCAGTAGTATACATTCAGCACTCGGATGTCTTAATTCCGTTTGGGCGAGCCGAACACGAGCATGTGCTCTGACTGTGGCAGCAAAAAATTAATAAATGAACTCTGTTCGAGTAAACAGAGTATTGTAAAGTTTTGTAATACGAGATGATGTGTTTTCTATAGCAATAGCGGTCATTCTACAAACTACAGGGTTTACACAAATGGCGTTTATCTTATTTTCAAATTTAAAAAAATTGGACAGTGGCAGGTACATTTATATAATATTTTTTATTTTAAATATTTAACAATAATTTAATTGATAGGAAGAGTAGTAATAACCTTACTAAAATATAAACGGATAAGATAAAAATATTGGAAAATAAATACATATAAGGAACTTACATATCTTTCACAAACATTTCTAGGGCCGATTAGGTAATATACTTACTTAATTGATGCTTTGCAATAAAATTGTTACAGACATATACGTAATTATACACATTATGCATAAAACCTTGTGAGTACTTTAAATAACTGCAATGCTTAACGTTATTGTTTAATTAAATCTATGAAAACGGCAAGGGAAATAAAAGTAATTGAATAAATAATTACACTGTTATTTATGCACACGACTGCAGTGGAAGCAGCAAATAAGACAAAATAATTTAATGTGCACAGGGAAAAATTGTTTTGTAGTGAATTCAAACCACCATATTTTTGTAGTCATTACAAAATCATTGTTAGGGGCCACAAATGTTTTACTGTTGGCAGCTGAATAATGTTGTGTTTGCAATGATAATATTTGGCTCGGTCAATACCAGCAAGGATCTGAGGCTTCCACAAAAATATTTTTAGTGTCTGTTGCGGGAAAAAAAGGGAAAGTTTACTGTGCATATTACCACAGAAGCATAAAAACATTACTATAAATTATGTGAAACAAAACTACAGTTAAAACTTTGAGAACTTGAAAGTTGGTGACAAAACATATGTGTTCCGCATGTACATAGAAATATGTTTGCAGACTTACAGATTAAATCCCACATGGTATCCAGCAGCGTCACCAGGTTGGTCTCGCCACGTTATGCTGAAAACAAAAAGTAAACTCAAATTACTGAGACATTTCAGTAGAATTCAAATGACTAAACAATAACTAAGTGGCAAAGATTAAAAATTTTGAACTTCTATGGGTCGGAAAATTATGCGAATTTTTTTTCTGACCATCAAGACATTAAACACAAAATCATTTTAGTATCTTCACAAATGAATCACGGATTTTTTTAAAGATTACTTGAAAGTTTTTTGAGTCAATAACATACCAAAAAAGAAACAAGGACGTAGGGTCACTCTAACACAGGTGCCATTAAATTTATAGTTTCAGGTGTTTCAAACAATGTTATAATTTGCGCTGTAATTAACCCATATAACACATATTTCATTATCACAACAAATAATTTGTGTGCTTAAAGGTTTGTTCCAATAACATGAACCTTTAATAAACTATATTTAGAACACTATTTGCGGATAATTAGAGGCTTAAACAGATCACTAGTTCAGAGACTTGCAAGACAGACTTTTAAGTGTTATGTACGATCATGCAGAAATCAAATTCATATTGGTTGCTGGTTTTCTCAGTGATAGGCGATGATTAGGCGTGCAAATTAGATCGTGTTCATTATTGTCTGAGTTTTGTCCAGGAGAGGTCTATAGCATAAGCAGTACACCTACAGATTCACGAGGTTTTGCGGGCCGCGGTATATGTAGTGGACAGATTACTCGCCTTCCACCCAGGCGAACCGGGTTCGATTCCCGGCGGGGGCGCTTACGCATTTTTGCATGTGGTAATATTGCCGGGCGGTACCGCTGGTCAGCGGGTTTTCTCGGGGATCTCCCGTTTCCCTACCCTTGCATTTCGGCACGCCTCCATACTCACCTTACTTCACCCTCATTGGCTCTTAAACACCTAAATGTTAAGAGCCACCCAAATCTCTCCGCTCTCTCCAAGATATTTAGAATTCCAGCTTGTCCTTAAAAGAATCCGCATATTTTTCAGGTCTCTACAAATCAGTTACCCAGAGGAAAGATCATAGCCACTGGACCGCGTAGTGTACAGAACTGACAAAAAATTATCTTAGAGAATTGCGCACACTGGGTATTAACTGGCGTGGAGTAAATCTGGTTCCTCGCAGAGGCAATAGACGCAGGAGCGTCTCCTGGGAGGACTTAAGCAGGCTTATTTTTGACACTCTGAAAACATTCTTCACTCCTCTTCTTAACCCCGTCCCATACACTGTTAACATTTTCCATATATTTACGAAAATTTTTTACGAAAATGCTCAGTAAATATAAGGAAACGCAATCCGCAATGAAGAAAAACGGAGTTAAGTGCGTAAATACCAAATACGGAAAATCTCCGTATTTCCTATCACTTCGGGGTTTGGGCACGAAACGTTCTTCGCCACTGTAACCAGAAAATTATAGGTTCTCCGGCAGTTAAGGTTATCCATGACACTAAGGCCTGTTCTTTCAACAGGCGTATGTAACACTTAGCCTAGTAACACTTACAATACACTAACTTTAACAGAATATAAAAAAAAAGTTGCTTATATGACTAATATAGACAGTCAATAGTTATACCAGATTTGCCACGTTAGCATTGTAGGCGAGTGGTTAGGGTCGTGAACTTGCAACTTTTTCGACTCGGTTTCAAATATTGCTTAAGTACAAAAAATTTTAACTTTTTTATAAAATTTTGTTTTATTCACAGTGGAACACCCACAATGAAAACAAAATAAAATAGATATTAAAAATTATTTTAACTATAAGTACAGAAAACTAACTAGGGAATTACGGAGAGGTTCTGTGCATTTTATGGAAAGACTGTTTTTGAAAATTAATATATCCGTAATTTTACGGAGAATTTACAGACACCTCTGGAAAAATTTTTACCAGCGCTATTCCGTAAAATGAAGGAAATGTTTTTCACAGCGTAGTAACAAAATAATCACGGCGATTTCACCGATGCACATAAGTGAAAGGATATTCCTGAAATTATTTCTTCCATACTTAACACATGGTTAGAGACCTGAAAAATTCGCGGATTCATTTTGGGACAAGGCAGAATTCTAAACACCGGCGTTTATATAACATAAGACATTGGTCCACACGGTGTTTGACACCTCCTGGAGAACGGTGTCCAGTCGTCACCTTTCACTGTGACAGCAGGCAACCAATGTGCAGCTGATATCGGCATATTTGTGTATAAGACTGTAGAGTCTAGCCTGCAGGTCTTTGTACTCGCGAATTTTTCACGTCTTTGCCCATTTATTTTTGACGTCAGTGTTGCACATCTACACAGAAGCTTTACAATGAAATAAATCCATTCTTCATAACCGAATACCTTCACTAATATTTTGTAGGTATTTACTGATATTATAAGTATTTCCCGAAAAGATTTCACTACCAGTTGTATTTCATAACACTCCGCTGTCTTGATTGGATGGTTTCCGTGTCACACGTCTTAGGTGTCTGCGTGCGAATCCCAGATGTACAGCATTGAAGTAACTTAATTTTGACTGGCCAGTCAAGTAGGAAAATATATTCTCCCAAAGACACGCCGCCAATAAGCTAAAGAAAACTGCTTGTGCGCCCATAGATTATTGAAATCTAGCTTGTGCGGAAATCTTTTCGCGAAATTCGAGTGACCCCAATTATAAGTACAAAAATAGTGTAAATAATGTAAGTTAAGTTGGTACGAAGCTAGGGACGTGCGTTCTAGACACCGCACTACGAAAGCGCAATTTTTTTTTTTCGTGAATTAAATTTTGAAATAATATTTTTCCTATCCTCGGTTATTAATTCATCGCTTTTGTTTTATACAAGAAAAAAATATATATATAAGTTAAAGCCCACGTCTCAGTAATGTATTTACAAATATGTGTTTTGCTGATTTTACAAGAAAGCTGTCTGTAGTTCTAGTAGTAGGATATATACCTTTGAAGCATAAGGGCGTTGGGCTTCGGAACGCCGGAGCCGTCCGGCCGCCATGTTATGACGTCACCGTCCGCCATCTTAGTTGTTACGGACCTTTGACCTTTCACCCCTGGCCCTTGATATTTGACCTTAAAAACTCCAAATATTCCAAAAAAATTGCAAAAAATTGCAACAATTTTTAAAAAGTTCCAAAAAAGTTATTTACAAATCCGTTATTAACAATTATTTAAAATCTGCTATTAAAAATTATTAAAAATTATTGAAAATGCATTATTAAAAATTATAAAAAAATTATTTAAATATTCTAATAACTAGCGGCCATTTTTCCTTAACAATTTCCCTTTTCTCCCTAAAGTGTCTCGTTTTTTCTTAAAATTATCCCTTTTTCCCTCAAAAAAGATATAGCCTCTCATGTGCAAGAAGAAACCCCAGAAGGGCAATTTTCGGTCAATTTAAGTATTTTGAGGGTCTTTCCTAGGACCGAAAGCAGTGGCGGCCATATTGGAATTTCCTTTTTTCCATAAACATTTCGCTTTTTTTATTAAAAAATTTCCTGTTTTTCCCTCAAAAGGGTAGAAGCCACTCATGTGAAAAAAAAGCCCCGAAAGGGAATTTTCGACCAATTCAAGTAATTTGTGGGCTTATTTAGGACCGGCAGAGCATTGGCAACCATATTAGTTTTATATGCATAGGGTATTCTAAATGGATACAAGGGATCCAGAATCGGAGTCAGACCTATCCATCAGCTGTCTTGGTTCTGTCAGCCATCTTGCCCATCATGTGAGGTGCATGTAACCTTGATCTTGACCCCGTGTCCTTGAATGACCTTGACCAAAAAATCCAATAAATTCTAAAAAATCTTAAAAATTTCTAAAAATCTAAGAACATATCATGTCAACCTCATACTCATCCCACCGTCCTAAACATTAATCCATACCCCTACCCATCTTCCAATACTAAAAACAAAGAAGATCCCTCGTTCATCCTAACACATTCACCTCACCCCTCACAACCGCCCACCCTAGGAAATTATTTAACATTGCAAAAAAAAAAAAAAATTAAAACTAAGAACAGATCACATTAACATCACACTCATCTCACCAACCTAACCATCAACCGTTACGACCAACCTACACACCTTCCAATACTGAAAAATTGAGAAAAATCACAATACAAAATTAACATTTATTCTAATTAGCGACGAACATATAATATTAACCCCACACTCGCCACACCAGCCAAAAAAAAACCTTCACGTCCTGGCAATTATTATAAAAATGAGGAAAGGCACAAAAAATTCTAAAAAATTTGGAACATATACCATTGGACACCCTTCCCTTGCTGACCACTTCACCGCCGTCCCAACCTTAACTGACACGAAAAGCGTCAACCGCCCCTCTTCACACTTCCCCCGCCTGCTGGTCAACACCTCTTCCCACACTGCTCTTGCTGGCCAGGCCTGCCTCGACCTTTGCCCTCCTCACTCCTAGTCTGTTGCATCCAACATACTAAGAATGTATTACAACATTAATCCGTTCTCATTGTTGTACACTTCATTTCAACATATACCTCTGTTACCATAACATCGATTGTGCACATCCAGTGATAGATCATTACAGCAAATATTTCAGTAATCACATTATAATTTGAAACCACATTTTATCTTTTATTATGGTGCTCCCTTGCAGTATCCGTTTGTAGTGACAGATATGAAAACCAAGATCATCATATTACCGATATCACGAAAAGTAGGCATGCTGGAATAAGGTACAACAGCACTAGCGAGAAATAAAACACTTTCGTTAATTCAATTAAAACATATGTTTTTATGTATGTAAATCAGAGTAAATAATAAAAAACAGAATCTCTATAGTTTCCATGCATTCATGTAGGATATTTCCAACCATAAGCTCACTTTTCTTGTAGCGAATATAATCTGCTCATACGCAGCTCAAGAAAGTCTACGTTAACAAGCGTCCACCAGAACCCTTATACATATACATTTTTTCTGCACGAAGATGTTTTTCTTTCAAGGGCGCTACAACCTTCGGAATGCTACCAACATTGAATGCACTCCGGCTAATTCCTTCACCAAAATGTTGAGTCCATTCATAGGTAACCAAACATGATACTTTACGGGACCTTCTTCGACTTCCTCAATTAATTGATTGATTATCCTTTGTTTAACATAGTCTAAGTATGTACATATGTCTTTCGTACCAGACCGAGTGAGGTGGCGCAGAGGTAACACTGGAATCGCATTCGTAAGGACCCGGGTTCCATTCCCGGTCCAGCCATCCTAATTTCTATTTTCCATGATTTTCCTAAATCACTCCAGGCGAATGCTGGGATGGGTCCCTAACAAAGGGCATGGCAGATTCCTTCCCATTCCTTTCCAATTACTCTTCCCTGTGCAAATTGCACCTTCTCTAAAGGCCTCACTGTCGACGAGACGTTAACCCCATTTACCTACCTACTTACCTTTCATACCAGCAAAATTATTTCCAATTGCATAATTATTTAATATGTCCTTGAATGATGATTTCTTTAGGTGGAATACATTCAATGCAGTATCGCCAATAGCGAGAACATAACATTTCTTTGCTGCAGGATTCTGACTTTACAGTCCTTGATATGTCTCTTAAGATCATTACCTCATTTGAACAGACGTTTCCACTTAACACACTGTTGTAAACCACAAGAAGGACAGTTCACGCAAGTAGTTCTTCCAAGCTTCCTTGCACCATGTATGTGGGCAAATATCTTGTCACGTTAGCGGCAACGAAGTCTTGGCGAAGTCATCAATGACTGTACTGCTGTAGGCGTACCATCCGAAAAAGTCAATGGTGCTGTTGGCGCTATGCTTGAAGAAGTCGATGACGACACTGCTGTAGGTGACCCATCCGAAGAAGTCGATGGCGATGCTACTGTAGACATGTCGCTCTAATACATCGATGGCCCTGCTGCTACCACTCCCGAAGAAGTCGATGGCACTGCCATTGCTACCATTAGCTTTGGAATGCCCGAAGATGCAGAGCAAGGCGTAGATGCGAATATGTAGAAGCTATACGAGACGGTGTATCTTTCACAGGATATACTACCAAACTAAGCCCCTCAGCTGACCTCCCAGCTGCTTATAATAAACATATATGCAAGCCTTCGGGCGTCATATTGACATTGAACGAAGGCATGGTGCCGACATCACCATCGACTTGTTCGGATGGTACGCCTACAGCATCGCAGACATTGATGACTTCGCCAAGGCTTCGTTGACTCTAATGCGACAACATATTTGCCTACAGCCATTGTGCGAGGAAGCACGAAAGAACTTCTTGTGTGAAGGGTCCTTCCTGTGTTATGCAACAATTTGTTAAGTGTAAACGTCTGTTCAAACTAGTTGATAAGCTGAAGAGACATATCAATAACTGTAAGGGCAGAGTTCCTGTAGCTAAGAAACTTCAAGTACTCGCTATTGGCGATACCACATTGAATGGATTCTACCTAAAAACAAAAAGTAGGCATTCAAGGACATTAAAAATGCTTGTTCATTTAGAAATGTATTTGCTGTTACGAAAGATATATGTACTGTGCATACTTAGACCACGTTAAACAAAGGATAATCAATCAATTAATTGAGTAAGTCGAAGAAGATCCCATAAAGTATAATGTTTGGTTGGAGTGCACCTATGAATGGCCTCAACATTTTGGTGAAGGAATTAGCCGGAGTGCATTCAAGACTACCAATCAAGCAAGCATTGTACAATGTTGATAGCATTCCGAAGGTTGTAGCGCCCTTGAAAGAAAAACTTCTTCGTGAAGAAGAAAATATGTGGATGAGGGTTCTGGTGGACGCTTGTTAGCTTCGACTTTCTTGAGCTGTGTATAGGCAGATTATATTCACTACAAGAAAAGTGAGCTTATGGTTGGAAATATCCTACATGAATGCATGGAAACTATAGAGATTCTGTTTTTTATTATTTACTCTGATTTACATACATAAAAACATATGTTTTAATTGAATTAACGAAAGTGTTTTATTTCTCGCTAGTGCTGTTGTACCTTATTCCAGCATGCCTACTTTTCGTGATATCGGTAATATGATGATCTTGGTTTTCATATCTGTCACTACAAATGGATACTGCAAGCTAGCACGATAATAAAAGATAAAATGTGGTTTCAAATTATAATGTAATTACTGAAATATTTGCTGTAATGATCTATCACTGGATGTGCACAATCGATGTTATGGTAACGGAGGTATATGTTGAAATGAAGTGTACAACAATGAGAACGGATTAATGTTGTAATACATTCTAAGTATGTTGGATGCAACAGACTAGGAGTGAGGAGGGCAAAGGTCGAGGCAGGACTGGCCAGCAAGAGCAGTGTGGGAAGAGGTTTTGACCAGCAGGCGGGGGTAATTGTGAAAAGGGGCGGTTGACGCTTTTCGTGGCAATTAAGGCTGGGGTGGCGGTAGAGTTATCAGCAATGGAAGGTGGTATAATGATAAATGTAACTCAATTTTTTTTAAATTTTTTGTGACTTTTCTTGATTTTATAATAATGTCCAGGATGTGGAATATGCTGGCGGTTTGTTAGGGTGGTGTGGCGAGTGTCGGGTCAACATTATATGCTCCTCGGTTTTTAGAATAAATGTTTCAGTTTTTGTGATTTTTCTCGGTTTTTTGAGTATTGGAAAGTGGGTAGGTGGTGGTAAGGGTTTATCGTTAGGGTGGTGTAATGAGTGTGAGGTCAACGTGATATGTTCTTAGATATACAAAAAAAATTTTTTTTGCTATATTTAGGATAATTTCCTGGGGAGGGTGGGGGGCTGTGTGAGGTGACGGTAATGTGATTAGATAGGGATTTTTTCTGTTTATAGTTTTGGAATGTCGGTAGGACGTGGTAGGGGTTGTTATTTAGGGTTGTGGGAAAGAGTGTGAGGTTAACGTACTATGTTCTTGGATTTTTTAGAATTCTTTTAGATTTTTTGCGAATTTTTTGGATTTTTTGTAATTTTTGTGTTTAAGGTCATTCAAAGTCACAAAGTCAAGGCCAAGCTTACATGCACCCAATACGGTGGACACGATGGCTGACAGAACCAAGATAGCTGATGGTTAGATCTGACTCCGATCCTGGATCCTTGTTTCGCTTTGGAATACCCTATGCCTAGAGATGTCAAAAATTCGTGAGTTCAATGACCTGCAGGCTATAATCTACAGTTTTTTGTACAAATATGCCGATATCAACAGCAGATTTTATGTCTGCTGTCACAGTGGAAGGCGACAATTGAATACCGTTCTCAAGGAGGTGTCAAACACTGTGTGTAACAATGGCTTAAGTTATATAAACGCACGTGTTTTGAATTCCAGCTTGTCCAAAAATGGATTCGCATAATTCTTCTATGCCTATAAGACCAATATGGCCGCTACTGCTCTGTAGGTCCTAAGGAAGCTCCGGCAAATTAATTAAATTATGCGAAAATTTCCTTTCAGGGGCTTCTTTTTGCACGTGAGGGGCTTCTACATTTTTAAAGGTAAAATGGAAAAAATTTAAGTAAAAAAAGGAAATTGCTATTGAAAAAAAATGGTGAGAAAAAATAGCCACTGAGTGACCAAATTTTTTAAATAATTTTCAATAGTAAATATGTAACAATTTTTAATAATACGTTTTAAAAAAATGTTTAATAAGATATTTTTGGTATATTTTTGGAATTTTTTCGGGATTATTTTGGATTTTATTAAAATTTTTATGATTTTTGGGGTCAAAGGTCAAGGATCAGGGGTCAATGGTCAAATGTCAAAGGTCAGAGGTTTAAGGTCAATGGTTCCTAAGATAGCGGACGGGGACGTTGCAACATGGCGGCCGGCCAGCTCCGGCGCTCCGACCAGCTGTATACTACTACTACTGTAGTTCTACATGGATTTTCTTGACAACTAGATTTCCAATGATTTTTCTTATAAAAGGACAAACATATTTCTTCAGTGCATTCAGACACAAGGTCCGTCCCCAGAGACTCAGTCAGTCAATCAGGGAATCGGTGCTCCCACACCACATCAAAGGAACTATCACGCCATTTCGTCTCTGGGTTCCTATCTACTCTGTGACTATACCAACGTCGAATGGTATGGTTGAGTTTAATAACGTTATGTTGAGTTTATCTTAATTTCATTAAGTTTGCACACTCTGAAGACATAGGCCGTGTCATACACATCACCACCAGTTTTCAAAACGTTGGCAGCTCTCAAAATGTTAGCCATTTAAATCAGCACAATTATAGGACAGGGCATTTGGTTAGGATACTGCAAAATCGTCACTCCATTGAGTGAGTGAGTGAAGAGATATGGGTGGCTCTTAACAGCAAGTTATTGAGAGCCGGTGAGGGTGGTTGAGGTGTGTATGGAGCAGCGCCGGAATGAAAGTGAGGGAGAAACGGGAGATCCCAGAGAAAATCCCCACCAGCGGATCGTCCGGCACGATTCCGACATGCGAAAATCCGGTGACCAAACCGGGGATTGAACTCGGGCGGGTAGCCTTGGAGGGAGGCGAGCAGGATAATCGCTCAGCCACCGTGACGCCTACTATATTGAGAGAGGGCCACCTATTAACCACTTAAAGTTCTTGATTTCGCGTTCGATTTGATACAAAAAATAACAATATTCTGTCTGCAAGGTACATTATAACACCTAACAGTAACACACATTATGGGGCCTATGAGAAGAGCTATTGTTGCACAAGCCGCAGCCAATTGTAGATTCTTACATGCCAGCAGCTGCCAGTAGTGTTACCACGGAGAAGGTATGTCCTTATTGGTGCTAGTTTCTGACTGCCGACAGCACCAGTCATGATTTGACATATTGACGTAATTAAACTATTATACTCAGTGTAAAGTGTTAAGGTGTTAGTGAACATACAGAGTTCAGTTCAGCAATAGGCCGGTGGTGATCAAAAACAAACAGAACTCAGGTTATTGCTGTGGGGGATATAATCAACTCGAATTCATATATATTTTATTTAATGACTGTAAATCAGTACCAACACTTTCGATACATGGGGAAATCGAGGAGCGAAATCGAAACTTCTAGCAAACTACACGCCAAACGTCAATAGCTGCCTGTGACGAAATGAACATTTCATTGGTAGATCGGCTCTGCAGACCTCGATGTTAAGAGCCGCCCATATCTCTTCACTCAATCACATCATTGGCTACCGACAACTATGTTAACTTGTGTCACGGCAGCTTAACTCGGGGTTGGCTTCTCAACTATTCAGCTTTAACCATTGGCTTAAAGTGTTTAAGAGGGCCCTGTATAATCCGTTTTTGCACTCTGCTTTCCACATTTATGTATTCCTGTTGTCCACAGAGAACAACACGCGTAGCGGTAAATGTTTGTCAATGACCGGATGGATGTGCTCGTGGGTGTAGTCATATGATTAGGGACCGGACATTTTCACGAACTTATTTTAGGACACGCTATATTTCAAACAAATATACATTTATGTTATGTTTTCAGTTGTATCTCATTTTATTGTACACGCCCATGTGAACTCTGGGCCAAAAACAGAACTGCAAGTAAACCAGCACCGAAATCAGTGCCACCGGGTCTTAGGTTAAATTGGCTACCCAATGTGGCAGCAGCAAATGAACAGGAGGCTGAGGATTAAAAATGCATAGGGCCGTGGAGTCTAGCAAACAGGTAATTTAAAACGTGAAATTTTCCTTGACCTACTTATTGATAGTATTTATAATTCACAGTAACGTATATTGTAGTCAAGAAAATATTTTTCTAGCAAAATTGGAACTGTGTTGCTAAGGCGTTATGCCATGTTCAGACCAAATGATGCTCATTCTCAAAGTAATCTGAGCACACGGTGTACTTCAAGACAGTATGCACAGTAACAACACATTTTGGTTATAGGTCACGTGTCTTTGTTGGGTGATAGTTCCTTACCTGAGTCGGCCAATCAGAATTTGGTAACTCCAACACTGAGTGTCCGTGATTCTCGGGCAGACACCTGCGATGACCATTGACCATTCTACCACGAAATTGGATACGAGGTCTAGTGTTTTGGAATACAAGTAGTCCTGAAATCTTTTCGCGAGAAATAGGTGGCTCTAAACACAAGCAACGCCAGCCTACGAGGTTTTTAATTTATAGCTTGTCTCGAAATATACCCGACAATTTTTCGCATAGCACAGAGCAGATGTGTGCACAGATGCGAAGTCGTGTGGCAACTTCTTCGATTTGCGGGTACTCGTTCTCTCACTAGATGCGCAATGATCTGGTGAAAGGTATTGAGTCTGACTGGCTACTGCGTGCAGCAAGGGGTTTTCGCATAGCACAGAGCAGATGTGTGCACAGATGCGGAGTTGTGTGGCAACTTCTTCGAATTGCGGGTACTCGTTCTCTCACTAGATGCGCAAGGATCTGGTGAAAGGTATTGAGTCTGACTGGCTACTGCGTGCAGCAAGGGGTTTTCGCGTAGCACAGAGCAGATGTGTGCACAGATGCGAAGTCGTGTGGCAACTTCTTCGAATTGCGGGTACTCGTTCTCTCACTAGATGCGCAAGGATCTAGTGAAAGGTATTGAGTCTGACTGGCTACTGCGTGCAGCAAGGGGTTATCGTTGTTGGTTGAGGTACCGATTGGAAAGTAGGTTACAAGGCGCTGATTGCTGAATGGCGTTGCCACGTGTTAGGGGCTAGTGACGCAATTTTGGTGGCGTGTGCTGCTGGAGCTCGCGGAATAAGCGGTTGTTTCTCCTCTGTACTTTTTAACTATTCTTTGTATCCACCAAAATGGTGCTTTCACGACATCCTTGTTCCACACAGAGAAAAGAAGACAGGTAGCCGATAATCAAAGAGAAATTTGCAAGTATGAAAGTAGGACACGTAAATCCGACTTGCGGGGAATTTTTATTTTTTTTTCGGGAAAAACAGTAAGTAGAACCACTATTTATGTCCGAGATATAATTTATTCATAATGGCGGTGATTGCATTACCGGTGTAAGTGAATTTCCGGATACACTTTTCGCAACCCCCCCTCACCCCCCCCCCCTTTTTTTCCAGAGTTTGCTGGCGGGTTCCCGATTCCCCATGGCACTGTTGTGTGCCTGCTTGCCCCATCACCGCCCCACCCCACCCCCATATAGTAGGGGTAGGGTGGTGGTTCTGGAACCTAATTTATTCAAAATGGCGTCTACGCAGTTGCACCGCGAATGCATCCACCTCCATTTTGAATAAATGATATCACGGACGTACATGGTGGCTCTACGCAGGTGTCCGCAGTTGTGAGCGGAGCAGCGCAATGCAGGGGCGACACAACAAATAATTATGGGCTACGGAAACGAAATGGTGTAGTATCTCATCCAATGTATGCGAACTCTGTCGTTCATTGGTAGTGTCAAGCTGTGGAAACGGGACTTTTCTCTGATTGGATGTTGCACGTTATGTAATATTCCGTATTGGCCGGGCGGCCAGCTGGCGAGTAGGTTACCAGGCGGTAGTTGGCGAACAGCGTTAGGCCCGCGGTGGTGTAGTGGTTAGTCTGCTCGCCTCCGGGTTTTCGCATGCAGGAATCGTGACGGACGATGCCGCTGGTCGGCAAGATTTCTCGTAGATCTCCGGTTTCCCCCGCCCTTTCATTCTGGCGCTGCTCCATACTCTCATCGCTCCACCCTCATCGGCTCTCAAGACCTCGATGTTAAGTGTCGCCAGTGTCGGCATTAAGGTGGCGGGTGCGGCTATATAGGCTATTTAAGGTAAAATGAGCACTTTTAAAAGCTCTGCTTAAGATCTACCTGTATGAACGTTCTATAGTCTTCCGCTTTATGTAAGATTAACATTGTCATGGGCCTCATCACTTTATTCATGCGTCGTTCAAGTGAAATTGAGAACATTATTTAAAAAGTAAATATTTAACAAGTACGCTCATTTTTATACTTCGATGCATTAAACAAAACATAAAGCAAAAGAGACAATTTAAGTTATCAGAAATGGCTACCTAACACTTTTTATACGACGTTAAGATACAAAACTACTGTCCATCCATCGTCACCATCCTTACTGGGTGCATGTCACTCAGTGCACCCGTTAAAATATATGCAGGGAGCGGCAGTGACTTTTTTCAATTATTGATTTTAAAATGCTCACTTGATCGTGATCAGTCTTTAGTTGGCATGCTGTTCCGCCTCTGTATTGTCACTTACTGTGTGTAGAGGTTAGTGGTGTGGGGTGAGGCGAGGTTGGCGGAGAGTTCATGACTGCGGCGACCAGGTGGCCAGCCTCCAGGGCTAGCAGTGGGGTGAAGGCGGTCACCCCTCGCTAGGCCAGCTGCGAGCACTAACGGCCTGCCAGGTCACCCCACCTAGGCTCTCGCGTACTCACAAACCGCGTACAGTGTCTATACCAGTCGATTATTTTCATTCGGGTGAAGAGATCTGGGCGGCTCTCAACAGAGAGGTCTTGAGAGCCGATGAGGGCGAAGCGAGGTGAGTATGGAACAGCGCCGGGTGTTACAAGGGGGGAGGGGGAAACATCAAATCCAGTGGCATCGTCCGTCACGATTCCCACATGCAGAAATCCGGCAGTGACCCCTCCGGGAATCGAACCCGTTTCGCCTAGGTGGGGGGTGAGTAGTCTGACCCCTACACCACCGCGGTCCCCTGCGTCCCGTAGTGCTGTTCCAATTCCCAGTTTCATTTTGGCACGCTTTTACTGAAACATCCTATATACACTTAACCCGTTCACTCAACGTGTTCCCGATCGTGGGCAAGTTGCATATGAGTGATACTCATGGCCAGTACAGCACACAGCGAGGCATCAGTAGCCAGTATTTTATAGTCTACTTCGTGGCTAATCTCGCTCATGGAATTTTCTAAACATTTTTTATATGAATTGGTAATGTCGATATCATCGATACAGACCCTAGAATTCCACGGGTTCTGGTCTAGACAAGTTTGAATTCACACACATGTGCGTTCATGTTGTTTTTGTAATTGGTCCGCCTCCTGGAGATAAATGAGTAAATAACAAACATGCACTAAATTGCACTCCCAACCACCACTTTTTACTACAACAACAATCCACCAATACACAGTTGATAATCCGTATGAGAGTATATAAGACTGTGAAGTCTGGCGTGCAGGTGATTGAACTCACGGATTTCTCAGGTCTCTAATCACCGAGCACGCAGAATGCTGTTCATTGGCTGCGAGAAAACTGCTGAACACAAATACAGATCAAACCAAAATACTATGTGATTGTAACACTTGAAACAGTGGAGGGCGACAATTGGACACCGTTCTCCAGGAGGTATCAAACACCGCGTGGGTTAATGGATTAAGTTACATCAACGCACGTGTTTTGAATTGCAGCTTGTCATAAAATGAATAAGCGTATTTTTTAGGTCTCTTGGTATTGAATACTTTTGAAAGCCCCGCTAAGATCTACCGCTATGCACATTGTGTATTCCGTAAAATTAATTTTGCCTTAGACCTGATTACTGTATTAATAACTCGGTCAAGTGAAAGTGAAATTACTAGGAAAAAAAAAATTTCACAAATATGCTAATTTGTACGTGTATGCATTAACAGTGAAATTAGGTACAGAATGTGCCGTTTGCAACAAGCTAGACGAAAAACATCTATATGAGTGTGTGCAACGCTCAATAATTTCCCGTGGCATTTGTGGGTTTCGAGAAACTGACAACTCGACCTATGGCGATTGACGAGTGCGAACAGAGGCAGCCCCGCCCACTCCGGAGCACAGTATGCTCCAAGATCGGTTGAGGACACTTCAAAGTCTCACCGGGTATAAGGTTTACACCCATTACAGGCCGGTTGTTCGCCCTGTCGTCCCGCCTACAGCTGCTCGTGTCAGCAGAGGTTACGCATCCCAGGACATGCGTGAGGTACAACCTCTTAACTTATCAAGGCGTATGCCACACAACTGGATATACACTGTAAAAAAAATTGAGGTAAAATTCCCTTATATGTAAGGGAAGCTAATTACCTCTACATGTAAGGAAAAATTACCTCTTAAATGTAGAGTAAATTTTCACAACAAGTGCCTGACAAAAGTGGGCGAAAAATCGCATACAAATAAGGGTAAATTAACTAAATTGTATAACGAAATTATATTTAAAAATGTCCTGGGGTATTAGCGCCTTCAATTTTTTATTACTTATTTCCTCTAACGAATAGTAACGGAAACCTCAACACTAAAATCTCCAACTCGTGCTGGTGGGTGGGCGCGTACCATGGTCTTCTATTACGATAGACAAACGCGCTATCCATTACACCACGATGATAGCGTGACAGTATCAGTGAATATGATTATAGGATTAGTTCTCCGCCCGTTCCCGTAATTAGCTGTTGAGAGTGCCGAAGAGATAAACGCGTCGTAACGTAATTTTCCCATCCACGTATGGGATTTTCCACTACCATGTACGTGAATTTTACTTCACAGTGCGGTAATTTTACTTTACCTGTAATGAAAACTATGTGTCCCCCACAAGTCTGCGAATATGACTTTACACTTATCAGTAGGGGAACCTGTTTTTCGCGAAAAGGAATGCAGGACAAGTTGTATCCCAGCGGACTTC
Organism: Dryococelus australis; assembly: GCA_029891345.1. Lineage (NCBI taxonomy): Eukaryota > Metazoa > Arthropoda > Insecta > Phasmatodea > Phasmatidae > Dryococelus > Dryococelus australis. Next base: position 295,487,441 of record CM057009.1, on the reverse strand, counting down.
AGTTCAGAACCACTTTCGTGATTGGATCATTTAAATTGTTACGAGTCTTACCTGTCTGCTGTGAATCATGGACGGTCTGTATGGGAGAAACCTTATTCTGATTGGCTCACTCATGAAACAGACTCTCTTCACAACAAAACGAGCGTCCAATAGTGAAATGCATACTGCAAGTGTGTACGTAGGATACTGAAGTCTAGCCTCCGCGTAAATCTTTTCGCGAAAAACAGATGGCCCTTCTTATCAGGTAATTTTCCCATTATTTTTTTACAGTGTAGGACCGAGTAAAGTCCCATCGAGCTCTGTAGATAAATTATGTTATCGTCGTCAGCATCGCTATGTTAATTTACTTCAATATTTCATCATGGCCTATCAGTTATTCGGGCCGGTCCCCCGTGCGTGCCAGTCATCGCATCCTCACCCCGAGCTCAGCGTTACACCACGCATCCTCTAGGACGTCAGGCGGCAGGCAGGTCGCCAACGCGCACAGCCAGACGGCCGAACCGTCGTCAGCTACCGCGTACTGCAAGTATTTCCCTTGTTGGCTGGAGTGCCAGTTCACTGATAGGTTACCTGGCGCTTATTGGCGGACGGCATTCCGACATCTTGCTGGATAGTGACGCCATTTCGATGGCGCGTGCGGTTTGGAGTTCGCGATGTAAGCGGTTATTTCGCCTCAGTCTGTGCTGAAGATGTACACAGATGACTTTGAAATCTAGCCGACATGGAAATTTTTCTCGGAAATAGGGTGTTAATATTTATTGCCGTTGATCCCACCCCCCCCCCCCCTCCGCTCGCAAACACTCTTTCCCAATCCAACTCCCCAACAAAAATTAAGACCCAGGTTATGTCACATATGTAGAAGAATTTGAACGCTAGCGGAAACAGACAATGGTGTATAATCCATTCATAGTTACGTCCAATATTTCAGAAGGCCTGCTAAAAATCTACTTCTAGGGTATTCCGCCGTCTATTGCAAACAAAGCTTAATGGAGTATAAAAAATTACACCAAAGGGACAGCGCACTACATTCGTGTACTCTCAGTGAAATAATATTTGTATAAGGATTATTTTTTACTAGGCATGTCTATTATACCTATTCTCTCTCTATTTTTATTCTTATTAATAGGGACACCCAAATTTCGCGAAAAGTTTTCCGCATATGCTATATTTCAATACCCTACTGGTAAACCAGCAGTTTTCTTTTGCTTATTGGTGGCGTGTTGCTGTGAGAAGACATTTTCTCACTTGACTGGCCAATCAGAATTAGGTTTCCCCGATACAGCACATCCGTGATTCGCTAGCAGACGCCTAAGACGCGTAACACCTAGATCATCCAATCACGGACGAGGATCTGAGCTCAAGTGTTATGAAGTACATATGGTCGAGATTTTTTTTTTCGCGAAAATTAGGTGTCCCTACTCATTAATGATAAATTTAATGAAATAATTTATAAATAAAATAGAAGGAATAGATTTACTAACCAAAAATTACATTTTGCATAAGAACTACTCTAGTAAGCATTTCATACGACTCTATTTTCTCCCTATTGCTATTCTTATGAGTTATAAGTAGAGACCCCGAGAAATTCACGAGTTCAGTGACTTGTAGGCTTAACTTCACAGTCTTATATACTCTCATGCAGATATCAACTGTTTATTGGTTGATTTTTGTGGTAGTAAAAGGCGGTGTTTGGGCGTACAATTTATTGCAGGTTTGTTATTGGCTCATTTATATCCAGGAGGTGTCAAATCACACATCAACTACAAAATTATCACTAACGTTAACGTACACATGTGTGAATTCCAATTTATCTATAAATGAACCCGCGAAATTCTCGGGTCGCTAATTATAAGTTAAATATAATAATTTTGTAAATAAAATTTGGAGAAAAGATTCATTAAAAAAAAAGTAATTTGATGTAAAAACTAGTGTAAAATGTTTGTGATACATTATGTATTTAGTAAACAACCAAGCACGAAATTCATAGGGTAACTTTTCAAAGGTTTTATCTAAAAAGTGTGAAGAAACCGCGAATATAATATAGCAGCAGATAGAGGGAGGAAAAAAAAATAGATGCGCTGGCTTTCGTGCCATTCCAGATGACCATACAAATCAATTTCGAGGGTGTGTGAGTTTCGCGAATTAATTTAACCCGTACAGTCGCTATGTCCATGATCGAGGGTATGTTGCACATGAAGAGTATACTTATGGTCCGTACTGAACACAACTCGGAGTAAGTGCACTGTGTTTTGAGCGTCTTCCTTGAGAACAAATTGAAATTGTTCAAGTTTCTGCTCCTCTCATTTGTGAATGGTCAGCGATGACATAGACGCGCGCCGAGTAGGCTACGTAGTTTGCTGACCACGAGAAGCACGCTCGACACAAGTAAAGCGCGCATAAAAATTCTTAAACGATTGCAAAAACTTCAGTTCGGAACTGAAAGGTTTAACACCCGAGTGGTGGTTCTGAAAACACGTCTCGCCGCACTGTTCGACCGAAGAGCAACGCGCTATAGTTAGAGACCTGAAGAATTCGCGAATTCATTTTCGGACGGGCTAGAATTTAAAACACGTGCGTTCATGTAACTTTAGCCACTGGTCCACACGGTGTTTGACACCTCCTGGAGAATGGTGTCCAATTGTCGCTTTCCACTGTGACAGCAGACAACCAATGTGCAGTTGATATCGACATAAATGTGTATAATACTGTAGAGTCTAGCCTGCAGGTCTTTGCACTCGCGAATTTTCCACATCTTTATATATATACATATATATAAGTAGAGACATGAAAAATTCGCGAGCACACACACACACACACACACACACACACACACACATATATATATATATATATATATATATATATGAAGTACAGAACTCTGGTTCGGAAATGCCTCCGTCGAACATCTCTGTCGAACGTTACAACCAAAACAGTGTTGAGATGCCTATTACAGTGGAATACGACAATGGTCAAGGCGTTGTGGAAAGAGATACGCTCCAGCCAGGAAATGAACTCTGTGCTTGAAAAGTGGCAGTTGAGCATGCTGACCCTGTGACCACAAGCCGGCCGACATGCCGTGTAGGTAGTACAGAAAAAAAGTGTTGGGGAACATAACGTTCCACTAATGCATGGTAGATGGCACACAGTGTGTTGACGTGGTGGGTCCTGAGGTACGCGTGTGGGTAGACTACAGTCTGTGTTTGCATGCAGATGAGTGCACTTAATCAGTCTAAGTAAGATGGAGTAAACTTCCTTGGAATGTGCAGATATGGTGTTTGTGTATGGACAAGCTAATGAAAACGGTATGAAAGCAGCATACAACATATCTGCAAAAAGTGGAAAAAATACATAATGCTGTTGCCTACAATAAAGCAGAAACAATCTCCTCTCCTTTTTAATGTGTGTGTGTGTATATATATATATATATATATATATATATATATATATATATATATATACATTGTTCTATGTTAATGGGATCTTCAACTTAACAGCAAACTCACATTAATACCTTTCCCTGTGCAGGAAAATACAGAGATGGCAACCCTATTTTTCCTGTTAACTCTTTTACGGTCAGGAATTGAGTACTTTGGATGAAGAAATATTGAGCAGCATTGTCTAAGTAACAAAATTCCTCCTTTTGTTGCAACTGCCCAGGACCCACCGTTTACGTGTAAAACGCACATAAATATTCGTCTGCAGCGATTCAGTGCCTAGCACGAAGGCAATACTATCTACATCCACGTACAAAACGCTGCGTGTCAACTGCACAGGTGGCTGCCGATTTGTTTCTGGAGACACTTTGTGTGTATTCCTTGTATTGCGTGTTTAAATAGTATTTTTGCAAATCGTAAAAGCAGTGAAGTGAAATTACAATTCTTCGAATAATGCGTTATGTAACCGGGAACGTCATCTTAAGAGCAAACCAGTATCAATCCCCCCCCCCCCCACCCTTCACGGCATTTTTCGTACAGAAGGTAACAGGGGTGGCCTCCCTCCTGTTGCATACAACGTTTTTACCGTCAGGAATTGTGAACGGGAGATGCACGTTCATTGAGCAGAAACACCTACGTAACAGAAATGGTTCTCTTGTTGCAACAACCTAGGACGCACCGTTTCCAAGATATCAGAAGGCAAAAGTGATGGGGTGCGTGATAATACCTGCTAGGTAGGCAACATATTAGCAGGTACTTGCACAAAGCCAGCGTCGCAAGGGGAGGGTGCACTCACATATCGTCAGCACCAACGATGGTGCCTAACACGTGGCCACCACTGTTATCTTCATTGTGTGTGTGTTTGGAGGAGGGGGGGGGGGGATACCGGCCGACCAGCGTCATCGTCAGGCACGATTCTCACTAACGAAAATTGAACCCGGTTCGCCTTGGTGGAAGGGGAGCAGTCTAACCTCTCAGCCACCCTGGCCCCTTCAATGCTCTGATAAATTTGGAAATAATTCTTAAGAGTGTTGAACGCGTCCACGGATATACCTGTTGGATGTGTCTTCGCTCGTGCTTCCAAGTGGAACTGGAGCAAGTTCTTCACGTGTACTGCTGCCAAGATTACCCCCGCTGTTGTCTCTCACTACCGAAGAGCTTTTACCACTCGCACACACACTGAGAATACAGGTCAACACGCGGCCATGCATTAACCCCTTTCAGGGCAGCGGCTGCGTGGAAGGGCGGCATATGCCCGCAGAGCGACAACCTTGTAGCACACAACTTCCTTGCTTCCAGTAGCGGTGGGTCTGCAACACACTGGGGGCTTCGCGTTGAGATCTAGGGTTGCCAACTATAGTCCATTCGCGCTTACTTCGAACTCTTCTCAAGCCCTGCTGAAGTTCTGCGTCCAGGGTGTTCCTCCGCCTCGTGCAAATGAAGCTTTACCAAGTCTAGAAAATTACACCGAAGGCGGCACAACGCAACAAATTCTTGCGCACTCGGTGTAATAACATTTCGCATGATAACTAGGGCCACCTGATTTTCGCGACAAGTTTCACGCGGAAGCTAGACTTCTATATCCTATGTGCACACGTGAAGTCTTCATTTGACTATTGGCCGCTCGTTTTTGTGGCAGGAGTGACTTTTTCATGCGTGAGCCAATCTGAATTTTGTTTGTCTTATACTGACCGTCCGTGATTCGCAGACAGATAGATAAGAGGCGTAACAGTTAAAATAATCCATTCACGAAAGTGGTTCTGAAGTAAATTGCGCTAGAACACATGTCCTGAAATCATTTCGCGAAAAAATATGCGGCCATAATTATAACTATTTCTTACTGCGTATTACCAACACAATTGTTTTCTTTTATTTAGGATAATTATAAATTAAATCTTATAATTTATAGATAAAACATAAGTAAACGTTTGGTTTAACAAAAAATAAGGTACTTTTATGATAACAGAAGTATGAAATACTTGTGATATAGGCATATTTAGTAAATAACCAAACATGTCATCCATGGAGTGATTTTTCAAAAGTTAGATTCAAAAAGTGCGAAGAAACCGTAAATGACGTGTGTTTGGTTTTTTCCTAAATATACCATCACAAACTTTTTATACTTCTGTTAACAAACGCATATCTAATTTTTGATTAAATAGAACTTTTGCTTATATTTTATTTATAAATTATAATATCACGTATGTAATTAATGTCAATACAAACAGGAAGAAAATAGGAGTGTTGGTAATACTTGCTCGTTCTCATGCAAAACATTATAACACTGAGCGCCCACGAATGCGGTGCTTGGTCCTTTAGGTGTGATTTTCTACACTTAGTTAAGCTTTGTTTGCGTGAGGTGGAGGAATACGCGTAAAGTAGAGCTTTAGGAGTGCTTCAGAAGAGTTGGACATAACCGTGAATAGACTAGGTATAACACTTATCATCTGGCTGAAAGAATCATCTCATGTGGACAAAGGACGGGACGTCATGCATCTCGTATGACAGACTTTTTCGAAAATAAACAGAATATTAATAAACAAAGTGCCAGTAATTTACCACTTCCGTGATTACAGGTACGTTTACTATACGCTGTTCACGGTAAAATAAGCACTTTTGATAGCTCTGCTTAAGATCTACTTGTACGCACGTTGTGTATTCTTCCACCTTAAGTAAAATTAACACTGCCATGGGCCTTATTACTTTATTCATGCGTCGGTAGAGTGGAACTGTGACATTGTTAGAAAAGTAAATATTTTACAAATCTGCTCAGTTTTACACTTCGCTGAATTAAAAAAAAAACAGAAAGTGAAAGAAATAATTTAAGTTATAAAATGGTTTCCTATCAATTTTTATTCGACGTAAGGACATGGAAATACTTTCCCTCCAACGTTACCAACTTTACTGGGCGCATGTCACGCAGTGCGCCCGTTAAAATATATGCAGGTGGGAGCAGTGACTTTTTCTAAGGTTGATTTGAAAATTGCTCACTTTATTGTGAAAGCCTTTATGATAATGCAACCCAAAGACCATAGATAGTTGCAACTGATACTAGGTTTGCCAACTTTTTTCAGATTTTCCATATCGGACATTACTGTCCACTCGACACAGAACATGTGATCCCAATGAAATGACGAAGGAAATAGTTATTGAAACAGGTTTGTATATGTAATATGAAAAAATCAGCGGTATAATTCCTACAACATTACCTCTGAATATATACAACAGCAAAAACTGTGCTGCATGTATAAAGTTCATATTTAGCCGCCAGTTTTGTGTCTTCTGATAGTTGTGTTTCATCAATTTGTATTATTGCAAAATATTCTGCTGGTGAGTTACATCAGCAGCTTGAAGGTACGTGTAATCGCGCGAATAGTAGATTACTGACACTGTGTTTATTAATATTGAGTTTATTTTCGAAGCAGTTTGAGGTACGGCATACATGACGTCCGTCGTCTGTCCATACGAGATAGTTATTTCAGCCTCGGTACAAGGGAAATTCCGTCCAATGTGGGACAGTTGGCAACCCGATTTGATGCCGACAGGTGGCATTTATAGACTAAAGATGAGGTAGACCGATCTCGCTGGCTGCGCACAACCAATCTCCGTGCCCCAAAATTGAACTTCTTTTCTGACAATACGCCTAGCGAAAACAGCATGGTTTGGATTTTAGGAAAGAATTCTGATTTGTGAACAAGTGCTTAGCAATGTTTTTATTCTTCCTCTAGCCATTTTGTAATGCAGTTTGATTAAATTGAAATCGGTAAAGGTATTTTTTTTTCATATAATAGTGCTGGTCATTAAAAAATTAAGATATAAACAAACACGTCCATCACTGTAGACCATGTGACTTTGACAGTTGTGTATGATTGGGATAGGTCAGAGATGGGTACATGTACGGAAGACGAATGAGCGGTCTACCTCATCTTTAGTCTATGGTGGCATTGGTCTACAAGCAACGGCAGTATCGCTTGCTGTTAAGTGTGCTGTATCTTCTATTCCAGTGTATCTTGGTGTTGTCTGTTTTAGAGCCGATTACACCAGAAATTAAAATAACATTGAAATATGATTGAAGCTACAAGTAATATTTTGTTGCTGTATATTTTCATCGAAAATGCTGACTGATATCTGCACATTACACATAGAATTTGAAAACTGTTCTCTCTTAAAACAGTTCTTCTTGATATTTTCATTGGATTCAGATATGTGTGAAATTGTCGAAAATGTGCCCTATGGCAAATCTGAAAAAGTTGTCAACCGTATTAAGACACGTTTCATCAGCTCTTAACGGCTGCTGAGAATTGCCGGGGGAAGTATGTTCGGTAATATTTGCACTACGAAACGGAAACTGTTTAAAATCGGCTAGTTTAATTTCATATCTGTTGAAACTGCTCCTCTTGAATCGGTAAACAGTACTCATAGATTTAGTTGCTCGTATTTACTTATTAAACAGTGATTTTTACTGATTTATACGTGAATTGCCGGGGGAAGTATGTTCGGTAATATTTACACTACAAAACGGAAACTGTTTAATATCGCCTAGTTTAATTTCATATCTGTTGAAACTGCTCCTCTTGAATCGGTAAACTGTACTCATAGATTTAGTTGCTCGTATTTACTTATTAAACAGTGATTTTTACTGATTTATACGTGAATTGCCGGGGAAGTATGTTCGGTAATATTTACACTACAAAACGGAAACTGTTTAAAATCGGCTAGTTTAATTTCATATCTGTTGAAACTGCTCCTCTTGAATCGGTAAACTGTACTCATAGATTTAGTTGCTCGTATTTACTTATTAAACAGTGATTTTTACAGATTTATACGTGAATTGCTGGGGGAAGTACACCTTCAATATGTTCCACTGATTTACTATCGTCGTTAACAGATTTATCAGTAAAATAATTCTACTGAGTCAGATTTACTGTGCAATGCCATCGCTTATACGTGACACACGAGCTCCATTACAATACACTGTGGATACACGTATATTTACAAAACTTTTATTACACCTGCCCCTAATACACCTACTAAAACCAAACATATTCCAGACGAAGAGGAATCGTACTGTCCAGATGACGTGCATACAAGAAGTATTATTTTCCAGCCTTTCGACACAGTTAAAAGCCACTTTTTCAAACTGCTGGAGCCACGGTGGCTGAGCGGTTAGACTTCTCGCCTCCCACCAAGGATCGGGTTCAATCCCTGGCCGGGTCACTACCAGATTTTCGCAAGTGGGAATCGTTCCACACGATGCCGCTGGTTGGCGGGTTTTCTCGGGGATCTCCCGTTTTTCCCGCCCTTGTATTCTGGCACTATTCCATTCTCAGTTCATTTCACCCTCATATCTCAATACCTCGTTGTTCAAAGCCGCCCAAATCTCTCAACTCAGTTCAAACTGCTTAATTTTCGCACAAATTTCCCGGACACTAACAAAACAACAATAGGGTTCTGTACTGGACTTTACTGCAGACTTTCTACCAGTAAAATGTTAGGGTCAGCAATTAAAACCCCACAAGAAGACGCAGAACAATGAGAACACTGCGCGTCATTTCAAAACCCTTCACGTAGCGGCGACGATGCACTTGATGAGCGTGGCAGTGTTGGCCTTATCGCCCCGACACTTCTAAGCCTCAAAAGTTGAAAACTGATTTACCTAGGCGGGAGCCTTGTGGATGCACCCAGTTTCTGTTTAATGTAGTCTAGCCGATTTTAAAAATACGAAAGTAAATATTTTACTCAAACATTATTTCACTACAGTCGATAGACGTGGAACAAAATGTGCCGCGAGTCTGTGAAATCTAAGTTTAGCGGAATCGAGACACAATTACATTTATAGCTGTCCTGAAATTGTCTAGTACAAGTTACTCCTTATTATATGTGCGTCGTTTAACTCTCTTGCGTAAGAATTTGCCTTTTTTTTTTAAGTTGACAACAAACACTAATAACTTAGGCTTCAGTTACTAACGGAAATGTAATCATAAGGTACGTTGGGAAAATGAGTTTAGAAAAGAGATGTGTATAGACGAGGACAGCCTTGTAAGAGAGCGAGAAGGTTTTTTCCCATTTTAAGAAACCAACATGATAAAAAAGGTTCAGCTCCAGCAATTCATGAAATTTTCCTGGAATTAATGTCGCCTTTGATGCACAATTTATAAAGGCACTACAGAGCATGGGACTAAAATAATTTTGTAACGGTACAAATGCTATGTTAAGCCTTACAAAATTTTGTTCGTGGCTGGGGGGGGGGGAAGGGGAACTACGCTGTACCTGCCCACTCCACTCCCTTCCCCCTCCATACAATTCCCGCGCCCCTGCCTTCTGCACCAGCAAGCTTATCACCAAATATGTTGTGTATTTTTCGAACAACCTGGTCGCAAGAAATGTTCTCATTCTTTCGACAAGCTAGTTGTAAGGTCTGTGATTTTTTCTCGATTTTTCGAGTTCAATGTCATTGGGATCAATATCAAGGTCGACAACATCCAACATCATGGTCGGAGTAATCAATGTAATTTTTCCTTGATTGTTAGGATTATTTTTGAATTTTTCAAATTTTTTTATTGTAATTGGTGTAGAGAGGAGGAGGGAGCAGTAATAAATTGTTATTTATTGGAAAGGGGATCAGTCGTATACTGGGCATGGGGCAACGGGACCTCTGGGAATGTAAGTTTTTTAAATAAACTTATTTAAATAATTTCTATAAAAGTCATGGGGCAAGGTGAAGGTTATCCTGATCCTATGTGGTGGTCAGGTGAGGGCTCAGCACGACGGCTAGCACACAGTTCCTCTCCTTGCGCCAAACTCGGCCAAATTATTCTACTTCAGCCACATTGCTAGTGAATCCTGATATTCGGGGACAGTTCCACACAGACTAGATTTCAATATCGCGTGTGCACATCAGCAATTACTCCATTGGTTTTAGGTAGGGGCCCGAAAAATTCGTGAGTTCAATGACCCGTAGGCTACACTCTACACTCGTATGTAGTACAAATATGCCGATATCAACTGCACACATTGGTTGTTTACTGTCACAGTGGAAGGAGACAATTGGACACCTTTCTCCAGGAGGTGTCAAACACCGTGAGGACCAATGGCAAAAGTTGTATAAACACACGTGTTTTCAATTCTAGCTTGTCTCAAAATGAATCTGCGAATTCCTCAGGTCTCTAGTCATTGGCCGTGTGCCTATGCGAGAAGAAATTATCTTATTAAACTTGGGTAATCAGGATTAAGTTACCCCTGCATGAAGCATCTTTGATTCCCGGTAGACAACAAAGACGTGCAACAAATTAAATAATCAAATCACGGATTTTTTTTTTAAGCTAACCTGCTGTGAAATACAACTTGACTTTAAATCTTCGCAAAAATGGGACATCCCTAGATGCGTTTGTTTTTTGCGAACAGATTTCAGGACTAGCTCTGCTTTAAGACAATTTTGTTCAGAGCCATTATGTAATGGGATCATATGAATTGTTACGCGCATTATCTGTCCGCCCGCGAATCACGGACAGTCGGTATGTAATAGACTATCCTCACACATGTTAAGTGGCCAATAGTCAAATGATCGCTGCAAGTGGGCATATAGATAGGGTGTTGAAGTCTAGCCTCCACGTAAATCTTTTCGCAAAAAAAAAAGGTGGCCCTTGGTATCCGTAATCGTAGCTAGTGATCCCGGAATTTCGTGAGTTCAAACGGTGCTAGGAGAGGTTTGAAACACTTGTACTTTCTTGTTACTTTTGTGATTGGGCCACTTGTTTTCTAACACACCCTGCAGGACAGTGAACAAGTAACACGCGTGTGGCAAAAGACCTAGCCAATCACGCAAAACATAGTACACATTATACAGCGCCCGTAAGTGAGTCAAGAGAGTGAAGATATTTGGGAGGCTGTTAACAGCCAGGTCTTGAGAGCCGATGAGGGTGATTGAGGTGAGTATGGAGCAGCACCGGAATGAAGCACGGGAGATCCCCGAGAAAACCCGCCGACCAACGGCATCATCCGGCACGATTCCCACATGTGAAAATCTGGGAGTGACTCGGTCGGGAATCCCCGGATTAAACCCGGTTCACCATGGTGGAAGGCTTAGACACCGCTGCTCTATAAAGTACCCGTCCTGAAGACAGCAGTCACTGATCAAATACCAGCATCCGGGGTGTCTACAGAAATGCTGAGTTTAATTTAGCCTAGCCGTCAAATGAAATCGCAAAATTTTCGAGCCTCTGTCAATAGTTAGAGCCACCTGTTTTTCGCGAAAAGTTTCCGCAATGGATATACGTCAATGTCCTATGGATTAATTTCAGTTTTCCTTTGGTTATTGGTAGAGACCTGAAAAATTCGCGAGTTCAATGACCTGCAGGCTAGACTCTACAGTCTTATGTACAAGTATTCCGATATCAACTGCATATTGGTTGTCTGCGGTCACAGAGGAAGACGATAATTTGACACCGTTCTACAGGAGGTGTCAAACACCGTGTGGACCAATGGCTGAAGTTATATAAACACACGTCTTTTGAATTCTAGCTTGTCCCAGAATGAATCCGCGAATTCATCAGGTTCTTGGTCACGTGAGTAGTAGAGAAATGGCGGATCTGGCACATCTGCGTCTACCGTAAGGGGTAGGCGCCGGCAGCCGTATCTTTAATTTCCCTTTTTCCCTCAAATTTCCCTTTTCCCTCAAAATTTCCCATTCTTCACTAAAAATTTCCCGTTTTCCCTTTAAAAAAATAACTGAACCTCTCAGCTGCAAAAACCAGCCCCTTTTCTGCAAAAGCGAGCCATTGGGAGCTTAAAAACAGAAACTCGAGAAAAATGGTAAAAAATCGAATAAATTCATAACACGCAGTGAGCATATTATGTTACTGACTACTACCACCATATTGGAAATAGGTGAATTTGACCTTGTCCCCGAGACCTTGAATGGCAATTAACCAAAAATTTCATAAAACATAAAAAAAGCATGAAAATACCAAAAAATCCCAAGAAGCCAAATATTTATAATAAATTATTAATAAATTTATTTAAAAAAATACAAAATTGAAATTTTTAATGTTCGGACTTAGAGGTGACAAGGGACTGGAACCGACCAGCCGCCATGTTATGATGTCACCCAACCGCCAAATTAGACTCAGGTCACCTTAACGTCGACACATTACTTTGACCTTATAACAATTACCTTGCATGACCTTGAAAGAAAAAACTCGAGAAAAAATGGTAAAAATGGAATAAATTCATTAAAATCAGCAAGCATATTGCATTAATGACTATTACTGCCATCTTATATCCAGGTGACCTTGACCCCGGTGACCTTTAACCTTGAACCCAAAAATTCGTCAGAAATTCCAAACAGTTATAAGACTATAAAAAATTAACGAAGAATTTATTTTAAAAATTATTTCAAATATTTTTTAATGTACCTTACATTTCCGGAGGTTCCCCCAGAACCGTGTCCAGGAGACGATTGACCCTCCTCCAATCAATCACATTGTAGTAACATTTACTCCCTTACTAATGTTTATCTTTTGCTAATTAGTCGGCAAGCCTGCACCCCTCTCACCCATACCCGTTCTGTGGTATGAAGCTAAATTTTTTTTTCTTCGTTTGTCATATGTTAACTTTTTATTACCTAGGTAGCACTACTGTATTTATTCATTCACCATGCGAGCTATCGATTTAGTCACCAGGTGGCCGCCATATTTGTTTTTTTTTAACATATAGGTGGTGCTGTCTGCGCCTGTAATATTTAATTATATTTCCATCACCTGAGTGGTGCTATTTTCTGGACTTAGCCACCAGGTTAGCTGACAAAACAAACATTCTCTCATGCTCTGTCAAGCCATGTTCTCCATCTTTGATTTAGTTTTTTTCTCAGTTATCTTCCTTTCATTCTCTGTCATTCCTTCTTAATTTTGTCAAAGCGAAATTTTGTCCACCCAACTTATTACATTGTATTCATGCTTTGCAATTCCACTTCTATTTAGTAGCCTGCTGATTACTCGGCCTCCTCAAACCGCCATTTTCGGTTTTATCACTTCCTCAAACTTTGATTATACCATATGGTCTTGACCTTTAACCTTCGAATTCTTCCATTTGGTATGGCATTTGCTAGGAAAATAACTGTGATGTATTAGAGTAACACCAGTCATGCAGAAATTTATATAGGACCTCACTCTGCTATATACCGCACTAAGGAATGGTTGGCCAGGCCTGACTCAAGCTTTGCTCTCCCCTCCAAGTCTCAGGGTGAAATATGTACCACTTCAACGCCATGTTTTATTGTGTGTTGAATCCAACTTGCTTAAAATGTAATATCATAACAATCCATTCTTAGTTTCTGTACAGTTAATTTCAATATTCGTCATTATTACCATAGGGTGTTGGAGGCCTGCCGACTAAATAACCAATTAAAAGCATTGGTAGGGGAGGGAAAGGTTATTACAGTGTCATTAAATGGAGGAGGGGCAGTCGTTTGCCGGGCATGGTACTGGGCGAATATCAGGAAATATAAGTTTTTAATACATGTAAAAATAATATTTTAAACGTTTTCTAAAAACATTTTTATTAATTTTTTTATAAATTCTTATAATTTTTTTGAAATTTTTATTGAGTTTTAAGGATTAAGGTTAAATGTCACTGGAGCCAAGGTTAAAGTCGCCTGGGTCCAAGATGGCAGAAGTAGTCAGTAATGCAAAATGTTAGTGTTTTTATGTATTCAATTTTTACCATTTTTGTTGGGTTTTTTATTTCAAGGGCATCCAAGGTCACAGTTAAGAATAAAAGTCACGGGTCAAGAGCATGGTCACCTGGGTCCAGTATGGCAGTTGGGTGACATCATAAAATGGCGGCTGGTTGGTTCCAGTCCCTCGTTACCTTTAAGTCCGGAAATTAAAAATTAATGTTTTTAAAACATAAAAAATATTTTTTAAGCATTTATTTGATAAATATTTGTGTTCTTTTTAAGAAGTTTCTGGTATATTTTAAGAATTTTTCTGGAATTTTTTTTGGGTTCGTGTTCAGTCAAGGTCACTGCATTCAATACGATGGCAGTAGTCTGTTACATACTATGTTCGTTGACTTTCATGAATAATTCAATTTTTACCATTTTTTTTCTCGAGTTTTTGTTTTCAAGGTAATCTAAGGTCACGGATATAGGGTACGTGTCCTGAGTCCTGAGTCCTGATGAGCCCCTCAAAAGCTACCAATGACTCGTTTCTGCAAAAAAAAAAAAAGGATCAGTTTTTGCAGCTGAGAGCCTCGGTGCTTTTTTGAGGTAAAAACGGGAAATTTTTAGGGGAAAGGGGAAATTTTGAGGGAGAAAGAGAAATTTGAAGGGAAATTTAGTCGTTTTGAGTGAAAAAAAGGAAAATTTGAGGAAAAAAAGGAAAATTTATTATGTCGGCAGCCGGCGTCTAGCTTCTATGCCAGACGCAGATGTGCCAGATCCGCAATTCTCTACTACTCACGTGTATTTGTTTGGAGACAGTTATTTACCTGACTGGGCCAAAAGAATTACTAACTCTGACACTGAGTGTGTGTGATTCGTAGGCAGACACTAGTAACGCGTGGCAGTTAAAATAATCCAATCACCAAAGTGGATCTGAGCTCTTGTATTTTGAAGTAAGTAGTATTGAGATCTTTTCGCGAAAAACAGGTGGCCCTGCTAATCGCTCAATAATCTCAGCACAACTTTGGGTCGAACGAAATCCTTACTTAGTCCTAGCCGCGGCCGAAACAAAAGGATGAACATATTCCAAGACGACGTATTGCAAAAATTGTGTCTAAAATCAAAGGTGCCCGCGTTACCATTACTCGATTCAGCTTGTATGCATTGTAAGTTTATATAGTTATGGTTGGAAGTTAAATAAATAATGCAAATCAATAAAAGTGGAAATGTCGAAACCAAAAATTGTAACAAACAACTAAAAAATTAACTAAATAACAATAAAATACCTTAATATGTCTTACTTAAGAAAACATAAACTTCTTCGTCGAACTAGTCAGATGCATTTATTTACTATACCAACAAAGAAAAATTAAAATTATGAAATTTAAAAACAGTATTAAAATTAAAGTTGCTTCCTATACAACACAGGAAAAAAAAAAGGGAATTTTTCTTGTATTTTTGTAAATTGTGTATAAAATTAAAGGTACTAGTAGAAGGATTTAACCGATTCTGAGGCAACGTATTCCAGAGTAGAAGCCAGGCGCCGACCGGCCATCATCTTAAATTTACCTTGTGTCTGAAAAATGTCCCTTTTTACTGCAAAATCGACTAAACTTCTCTTAAAATTTCCCTTTCTCCCTAAAATTTCCCTTCTTTCCCAGAGCAGGGGACGAGGATTCGTGACTAAGGAGAAGCATATTTATGATCCCTGGTCAGGGCAAGAGGACCAGTGAGGACTCAGGACCTTTGACCTCGATCTTAACCCCATGACCTTGAATGGCATTGAAAACAAAACATCGAAAATAATTTATAAAAGTCAGTGAGCATATTACATAACTGACTACCCCCATATTGGATTTAGTTGACCTTGACCTTGAATACATGACCTTGAATGACATTAAAAAACTCGAGAAAAACTAATAAAAGTCAGCAAGCACATTATGTTACTGACTACTACCACCATATTGAAGCAGGCGATCTTGACCTTGACTCCATGGCCATGAAAACATTGAAAACAAAAACTCAAGAAAAAACTCATAAAAGTCTTTAAGCATATTACATTACTGACTACAACTGCCGTGTTGGATGTAGGTTACATTCGCCATCACCCCATAACCTTGAATGACCTTGAAAACAAACACTTGAGAGTAAATTAATGAAAATCAGCAAGCATTTCACATTAATGACTACTACCACCATCTTGAATACTGGTGAACTTGAATTGATCCCAGTGACCTTGAATGACATGGAATGCATAACAATTCTAAAAACCTTTATAAAATTAATAAGAAATTGAAAAATTGAAAAAAAAAAATATTGAATGGCTTGTATTTTTCATCAATCTTTCGATAGATCTCGCAATATTCCCATTAAATATTTTTCAATCTGCACCACAATTGTAATCAGGATAACAATCATCACCACAATAGTAATCAGGATAACAATCAGCACCACAATCGCAATCAGCACCACAAACACAATAACCACCACAATCGCAATCAGAACACAATGGCTAACAGCACTGCAATCGGCACCACAATTGCTATCAGTTCTACAGTATTTAATTAATTTTTGTATGCAGTCTTCTATCCATGTATTCTTATACTTACGTCTTTATTGTCGTTCTATATTCAGATCTTTACGTTTATAGGCGAGTGCTATTATTATTTGGTAATCAGAATTTCAGATAAAGGTTCATCACATCATTTAATATAACCCCTATCCTTCAGTTTACTCAAGATCAAAACCACCCCTTCCATGTTCGCGTAGTCCCCACCTTTTTGCTTAGCGATCAAAATTCTGAGTCTATCTACAAGTTCGTTGAGATCTTCTGGTAACATGTAGCCGGTGTTCTTGGCGTCTTCTGCCTTCTTCGCATCACTCGTTTAAGTAAACTCGTTGGTTAAATGAGTGGGAACGTCGAGGGAATCATCATCGTCTTCATCAACACTGTCACTATAGTCATTATCATCAATTATGTCTATATGATCGTCTTTACACCCTCTTTCAACCTCAGTATGAAGTTTACTTTCCTTTGTAGAAGTCATATGGTCATCATAAGTATATAGAGCCGACGACAGCTTATTTTGAAGTTCATCGACTTGCAAGTGTCCATTCCACACATAACGACACAATTATTCCGTCATTAGTATTAACTGTCTCGTCATACTCGTCTGCGGAAACAGTACCCATCGATGTAGCTGGAGGTATTGGCGACATCACTAGCTGGCTGCCAGTAGACGAACCCTTGAAGATCTCGATGTGTTCCTTCATTGTATCGCCTTGCACAAACGACATGGGACCAATGTCGTATTGCTTTATCGCGCGAAAGGACTCTTCGCTCTTCGTACAGGACATTCACTCATGCCGACGATCATTTTGGCTATAGGTGAAAACTCGATCGCAGAATCGACACTGTCGACAACCAGGTAACGATGATGCAGGTCGTTGCTCCAAGTTAGTTGAGGTCAGAGGCAGACCCTCGTTTTCGCAATTCATCTTCGCCATATGATGAGAGAGCACTTCCAAATCGATGTGCAACTCATAGTGTAATAATGTCAACTGTCATTTTTCTATGTAAATGTGGTTCCTATATCAGTAAGAGTCTAGCTTGTGCCCACAAAAAGTCTTCCACCATAAAATTTAAAAGTAAAAAATAAGGGAGCACTCTGAGAAAACCCACATTCTCGTTCGTTACAAGAGTTAAATATGCATATAATTACATATGCATAAATATAAAATTATTTTTAATTTATTTTTTAAATAATTATGTATAGGTATATAAACTAGTAAACATAACATTACTTTTAATAAATTTTATACTTAATTATGTGTATATAAATATGGGAATATTAAATTATTTGTAATTAGTTTTATAAAAAATTATGTATAGGTATATAAATATGTAAATATAAAATTGTTATAAATTAATTCTACACACAATATTATATATGTATATAAATTTGTAAATATAAAATTGTTTTACATTAATTTTATACAAAAATATGCACATGCAAATATGGGAATATAAATATGTTTTATATTAATTTTATAAATAATTATGTATATATAAATATGGGAATATAGAATATTTTTATGTAATTCTGTACATATATATGTATAGATTAAAAATATGTAAATTTAAAATTGTTTAAAATTAATTCTTTACATTACTATGTATAGGTATATGAGTATGTAAATATAAAAATTGTTTCACATATATTTTATGCATAATTAAGGTATAATAATATGGGAATATAAAATTTTTTTAGCTTAATTGTCTACATATTTATGTATATATAAATATGTGAATATTAAATTATTTCTAATATATTTATACATAATTATGTATAGATATATAAATATATAATCATTTTAAAACTATATATATATGAATATAAAATAATTTTTAATTTATTTTATACATAATTATGTATAGGTATATGAAATGATTTTAAGTTTCTATGTTTATATATAGGTACATATGACCACAAGAATATTTAAATATCATATCGATACATAAGTATCTGCATGTTTTCTTCTGGGCCGATCGAGAATGTGGGTTTCTCAATATGCTGCCATATTTTATACATTTAAATTTTATGGTGGAAGGCCTTTTGTGGACACAAGCTAGATTCCAACTGCTAAAATAACGGCATTTAAAGAAAAATGACAGTTCACATTCTCAACACCGCGAGGTGGAACATCGGTTTGGAAGTTCTCTCTCACGTCATATGGCGAAGATGAATTGCGAAAACAAGGGTCTGTCTTTGACCTCAACTAACATGGAGCTGTGAACTGCATCATCGTTACCTGGTTGTCGACAGTGTCGATTCTGCGATCGAGTTTTTACCTGTGGCTAAAATGCTTGTCGGCATGAGAGAATGTCCTGTTCGAAGAGCGAAGAGTCCTTTTCACACGATGAAGCAATACGACATTGGTCCTATGTAGTTTATGCAAGGTGATACAACGAAGGAACACATCAAGATCTGCAAGGGTTCGTCTACTGGCAGCCAGCTAGTGATGTCGCTAATACCTCCTGCTACATCGATGGGTACTGTTTCTGCAGACAATTTTTAATGAGACAGTTAATACTAATGACGAAATGATTGAGTCGATATGTGTGGAATGTTTACTTGCAAGGCGTGCGTGTGAGGTTGACGAACTTCAAGATAAACCCTCTTCGGCTCTAAATACTGATGATGATCATGTGACTCCTACAAAGGAAAGTTAACGTGATATTGATGTTGCAACAGGAGGTGAAGATGGTCATGAAGACAGCATTGATGATAATGATTATGGTGACAGTGTTAATGAAGACGATGATGATTCCCTCGACGTTCTCACTCATTTAACCAACGAGTTTACTTCAACGAGTGATGCGAAGAAGGTAGAAGACGCCAAGAACACCGGCTACATGTTATGAGAAGATCTCAACGAACTTGTAGACAGACTCAGAATTTTGATCGCCAAGCAAAAAGGTGGGTATTACTCGAACATGGAAGGGGTGGTTTTGATCTTTAGTAAACTGAAGGATAGGGGTTATATTAAATGATGTGATAAACCTTTATCTGAAATTCTAATTACAAAATAATAAATAATTATTATAAAATAATTGCTTTTTTTTATGTTTGTGTTCTGTAACCTTTTATCCCTCACAACTTTAAAGTGGTGCTATGAACACTTGCTTTTAATCGTAAATATCTGCTCATAGAATGATAATAAAGGCTTAAGTATAAAAATGCAGTGATAGTAGACTGCATAAAAAATATTATATAATATTGCGGAGCTGATTGCAATTGTGGAGCTGATTGCATACGATTGAGGTGCTGATTGCGGTGCTGGTTGTGGTTGTGGTGCTGATTGCGATTGTGGTGCTGATTGCGATATTATTGCTGATTGTGGTGCTGATGGCCATTGTGATGCTGATTGCGATTGTGGTGCTGATTGTGGCACTGGTTGCGATTGTGGTGCTGATTTCAAAATAATGATGTAAGTATTGCGAGATTGATCTATGGATTGATGGAAAAACGAGAATTACATAATTTTTTTGTAAATTTTTTTTTGTGTTTTATAAACGTTTTTAGAATTGTTTGTGGTTCCAGGTCATTCAAGGTCACTGAGGTCAAGGTCGCCTATATCCAATATGGTGGTAGTAGTCAGTAATGTAATATGCTCGCTGACATTTATAAATCTATTCTCGAGTTTTTCAAGGTCTTTTAAGGTCACTGGTGTCAAGGTCACATGCATATAATATGACGGTAGTAGTAAGAAACATAATATGCTTGCTGACTTTTATGAATTGTTTATAAATTTTTGTTTTCAAGATCATGCATGGTAATGGTGTCAAGGTCAAGGTCGCCTACATATATTATATCAGTAATAGTAAGTAATGTAATATACTCAATCGTTTTATGATATTATTTCTCGGATTATTATTTTCAAGCTCAGCCAAAGTCATGGGGTCAAAGACAAGGTCAAAGGTCCTGAGTCCTCGCCGGAACATTTGCCCTGACCCGGGTTTACAAATCCGCCTATCCTGAGTCACGAATCCAAAATAATTTCGTTTCAGCAACAAAATATTTCATTGCCCTATACAAACAAATAATTTGGTTGCACCAAACAAATCTTGTTTGATTCAAACAAACATCTTTCTCAGTGTGTTGAGGTGTTTTGAAACATGACTGGGGAGGTAAATTGAGGAAAAGGTTTTGTTGAATCAAACAAATTAGTTTGGTGCAAACAAATTAATTGCTTGTATAGGGACAATGAAATATTTTGTTGTTTAATCCAAATTATTTTGTGGTTCTTATTAGGTAGCCGCAAACAAAAATTTGGTTTGTGCAGCTAAAGATTTGTTTGGCTCTACGTACATAAAAAAGTTTCTGTTGATATAACAAAATAACTTGAAGCCCGACCGAGATTTGAACCCTGACCAATTGTGCGGAAGTGCTACTCCTTAGCAACCTCAAGTAACATGACTAATGGTGAAATTAGAATGTTTTTAACAATATACATAACGAATACTAGATAAAGTGTCCAAACAGATATTTAAAATTTTACAGCTTTACTTTTTAGTTTACTATTGAACCAGTTTTATTAAGACTTTTATACCACTATCAAGCATCAATAAAACCACAAAAAAATTATATTATTCCAATTGTCACAAAACGTACAAACACCCTCTAGGGAGGTATTTTTTGTTCGGAGTCGATCAAATGAGTCGCCGAACAAATACATAAAGTTGAATCAACCAACAGTCTAATTTAGTTTGGCCCAACACAAAGGTTTTGTTAATTCAAGCGTGGCATGTTGTTAGAAGAACAAAATCAATTTTGTTGCTCTTCAAATTTTGTTTACTCATAAAAATATTTTGTTGAGACACCTGAATATAGTTTTGACCCGACAAAAATTAATATATATATTTTTTGGCTGTTCTCTCAGTGTATTGTATGCGCGGGTGTGGGGTTTGGTTAGCGACGTGGTTAGCAGGCATAGAGTCGAGGTATCGCCGTAAATTTCTGGGGGTTGGGGTAGGTACGTGGTCCAGCTGTCTCTCATCCCCAGATGTAACCTCCCCTGTCCAGTACGCATCAAGCTGCCCCATCCCCCTCCAGCAGACGTCCAGCATTACTCTATTACTTTAGCATGCTTAAGGCCATAGTTTACGATTGTTTTTTATTTCATTATCTGGAAGAAATTTATATACGTACCACATAAATGTAAATATTTGTAGAAAAATATTTTAATTTTCTAAATATGGCACCGAAAAGTCCAACAAAATTTCAGAATATTGATGCCCCTAGTTTCTACGCTCCTAATGAACTTTGCAAAATAAATTTCATGTCATTTTATAAATATATCATGTACACAACATGTTAATTTACCCCTTTACACATTATCCCGCGTATACTCGTTCATAATACAATACTACGTGTAGCGAATACGTAAAATCGTGGTTATAGATGTACAAGGTTAGAAGCTAGCACCAAACCAGACGACGCCTTGTTCCTCGTCAATGCTATTGGCTGCTGCTAGCACACAAATATGTTGTTATTGGTTTCTGCAGGTGCCATTGGCCAATATAAATTCTTTTCATAAGTTCAAATGCGTAAGTTACTAAAGAAAGGCGTGAATACTTTGCAGATCAAAAATGTATGCAACACATGGGACGATAAATTAATCTGTGAGTTCAGGGGTTAAGTTTCAAGAATATTTAACAATGGGTACTTTGGGACTGGTATCCTGAATTTAGTTTAAAATGCGTATTGATGTTTTAACCAACACATTTTTATTCGTCCAAGAGAAACTAATAAATATTAATATGATTTTCTCTCGGACGTATAAATTGTGTTGGTTAAAATATCAATATTTATTACAAACTAGATTCAGGATACCAGTACCCACGTACCCATTGCTAAATATACTTAATACATTATTAACATAGTGACACGTTGAGGTCTGCAGACATTTATTTGCACGTAAGACAAATAAGAAGTGAGTTACCTATATCCACTACTGCAAGAACACCGGTTCTGTTGGTATTTGTGTTAGACCTTACCATCGTCATATTGGTCCATACCAAACAAGACTCATACCTGTACTTTATTGCGTTCATTATTGGCTTGTCATCAACCAGTGGAGAACCGAACTGATATTGAACAAATCAAATGTCCTTTATCGCATAAAAGGATTTACACTGAATCATATCCCTTTGAGTGGCTATAAAAATATAAATCCTTTCATTAGCAATATAATTATTACTGCGCTGTGGTGTTCTTGTGAGGTAAATGATATTATTAGGAAATAATTCCTTCAGGCATAACGAGATCTGGGATCGGAGCCGGAGCCGGGGGAGCCACCATCTTGGATGTAATTGACCTTTTACCCCCGACCTGTGTGACCTTTGACCTTGACATTGACACCGAGGACCCTTGACCTTAAAAACACTAGAAAACATAAAAAAAATCCCAAAACAACTCCAAAATGCAAAAAAAAAAAAACAATAAATTCTAAACAGATTAAAAAAAAAAAGCAACTGAAAATTATGTAAAATTATTTAAAAATTATTAAAATGATTCTCAGCATTTGCCCATTTTTTCCAGAAATGCTGACAGGGATCAGCGACCCAGGTGACCTTGGGGCAGGTGACCGAGATCAGAACCTTTGACCTCGGAAATGAAATAAATTTGAAAAATCACCAAAAAAAATACAAAAAATCCTAAAAAAGTTGTTACTAAAATTTATGAAAAACTACAAAAAAATTATAATTAAAATTATTAGTTTTTTTTTAACTTATATTTTCTAGCACAAACAATTACTAACCTCGGTTCGACTCCAGCAGACGACCGACTCCGTCACCTTCACTCCTCTCACCTATACTCAGTCCGCCATCTTGACTTTTTCTTCGTTATATATTTACATGACATTGGAGGCCACCACTTTTCTTTAGAGTCCATGTTGCTGGAGGCCGCCATATTTGTTTTTTCGTTCGACATTTGTTTATACATTACTGGAGGCCACCATATTAGTAGGCATCAGCCATCCGCCATATTGGATGCCGACTACCTCAACCTTGACCCCATGACCGTGAATGGCCTTGAAAATAAAAAAATAAAAAAACATAAAAGACAATGCGCATAATACATTAAAGACTACTACCACCATAATGTATGCAGATTACCTCAACATTGACCCCATCACCATGAAAATAAAAACTCGAAAAAATACATCAAATTAAGCAAGTATAATACATTACATACCATCGCCATATTAGATGCAGACTAGCTCAACCTTGACCCCATGAACCTGAATGACCTTGAAAATAAAAAACTTGGGTAAAATATATAATTGTCTACAATCAATACATTACAGACTACCACCATAATATTAGATGTAGACTATCTCGACCTTGGCCCCACGATCTTGAATGGCCTTGAACATAAAAAGTAGAAAACTAAATAAAAGTCAACAATCATAATGCATTACCGACTACCACCACCAAATTAGATGCAGACCATATTATCCTTAACCCCATGACCTTGAATGACCTAAAAGCAAAAACTCGAGAAAAATCTATGTGAAGAGGCAGAAGCTAGTCCAGAGGAGCCACCGTCCACTCAGCTGCTGTCAAACTAAACCCCTCAGCTTACCCCTCCCCCTACTGCTTATAACATACAAGTGTGAAAGCCCTATGGCGTCATATTGACTTTGAACCAATAGAACTGCAAAATTAATACATTGTGCAAACACCGACCAGCCAATCATCAAGTTATCACACGATTTCAGCTAGCCAATCACATGCGAGATTTGAGGCATCACACACAGGCAGGTAGGCAGGCTTTAGATTCTAGTTCCTTGATCACATTACAATGCAGTTATATCTTCAACAGTTTCTTCCAGACAAGTTCTTCACTCACCTATAAATCATGGCCACACTTAAAGTAGACAACTGACTCATGTTGTCGGACCGAACCCCTCACAAGACTGACCCCATTGACCTATGACCCATTAACCCCATCGACCCATGACACATTGACCTCATTGACCAATTACCCATTGACCCATTGACCCATGACCCATTAACCTTTTTACCTATTAACCCATTACCCATTGGCCCATAGAACCCATAGACCCATTGAACCATTGACCATATTGACCCATGACCCATAGACCCCATAGACCCATTGAACCATTGACCCTATTGACCCATGACCCATTTACCCATTATGACCCTGATTGGAGTGCTAATTGCAGTGCTGTGGTGCTAATTGCGGTGCTGTGGTGCTGATTTCTGTGGTAATTGTGGTGCTGATTGCGGTGGTAATTGTGGTGCTGATTGTAGTGTACAGTGATAATTGTGGTGCTGCAGTGCTTATTGCGGTGCTTATTTCCGTGCTGATTGTGGGCTAATTGCGGTGCTAATTGCGGTGCTAATTATAGTGCTGATTGCGGTGCTGATTATGATCGTGGTGCTAAGTGTGGTGGAAAATGCAGTGTGTGTGTGTGGTTCGCAAGTAAAAAAAAAATCATGTATTTTAAAATAAAATTATATACAGTAGTCCTATCTCTAAAATCTGATGCGATCATTTTATTTATTAATCTCACTTTAAAAAAATTATATATCCAGGTCTGTCGATATATTTCATATTTTCCTGAGTAAATTGTATTTAAACCTTGAAATAAAAGGGCCCAGAGCTGAAGCAGGCCACCAACATGCTTCCAAATTGGTCGTCGTCGCGTGAAAAGGACTCTTCCTACAGGACTGGCGGAAACTGGTTAGCGATTATGCAGATTCACGGCTCCATGATCGTCGAGGTCATAAGGCAGCCCTTCATATTCACAATTCATCTTCGCGGTATGGGAACACTCTGAGAATACCCAAATTATCGTTCGCCCCAGATGAAAACATGCTGGTACTATGATACATATAAGATAGTAATATACAATATTATGTCTATAGTTGTATATAATATAGGACTATACATAATTATGTATAGTTTTATAAATATGTATTCCTAAGAAAATATATAATTATTTTCAATTTAATTTATATATATGGTTATGTACATGTAAGTATGAAAATATAAGAATATGTTAAATTTAATAGGCACATATAGGTATATAAGTATGTAAATATAATTTTTTAATTTTTTTACACACGTGTATATATATACAAAAGTTCATATAAGTATGAAAAAATAAGAATACATTAAATTTAATTTATATGTGTGGGTATGTAAGTATGTAAATATAAAGTTTGTTTACTTTTTATTTATATAAAGTTATGTACATATAAGTATAAAATATAAAATTAATTTAAATGTCTATATATAAAAGTGTGTGTATATACATATAAATATGGAAATATTAAAGTATTTTAAATTTATTTTATGTACATATAAATATGTAAATATGAAATTATTTCAATTTAATTTAAATAAATAAATATATATATTGTTTTGTACATATAAAATATTTTCAAATTAATGTATATATATATATATTACTATATATATATATAGTTATGTACAGTACATATAGGTATGTAAATATAAAAATTTCTTCATATTAATGTATATGTATAGGTCATTGAGTCAAGGTCGAGTTCGTCTGCATTTACTATGGTGTTAGTAGTCTATAATATTATTATTCTTGTAGTCTTTTATGTATTTTTCTAAAGTTTTTTATTTTCAAGGTCATTCATGGTCATGGGGGAGTCTGCATCCAATATGGCGGATGAGTAATGCCTATCGAGATGGTGGCCTCCAGTAACAGTCGAACGAAAAAACAAATATAGCTGCCTGCAGTAACATAGACTGTAAATAAAGCTGGTGACCTCCAATAGCATGTAAACAAATGAACGAAAAAATCAAGATGGTGGACCGAGTATAGTTGAGGGGAGTGGAGGTGAGGGAGTCAGTCGTCTGCTTGAGTCGAACTGATGTGAGTAATTGTTTGTGCTGGGAAATGTAAGCTTTTAAAAAAATTATAACTTTGAAATAATTGTTTTGTAATATAAATTATAATTTTTTTGTAGTTTTTAAATAAATCTTATTAAAACTTTTAAAGGATTTTTTTGTAATATTTTGTGATTTTTTAATTCTATTCATTTCAAGGTCAAAGGTCAATGGTCCTGATCCCGGCCACCTGAACCCAAGGTCACCTAGGTCGCTGATCCCCGGAGAAAATGGGTCATTTCTGTGGATCCTTTTAGTAATTTTTAAATAATGTTTTAATAATTTTTAATACATTTTTCAGCATTTTTTAGATCTTTTCTAGAATCTTTGGAATTTCTTGAGGAGTTTTTGGAACGTTTCAATGTTATTAGTGGTTTTTGGGGTCAAAGGTCATTGGGGTCAAGGTCAAGGTCAATGGTCACGTGGGTCAGGGGTTAAATGTGTATGACATCCAAGATGACGGTCGGTGACGTAACAAGATGGCGGCTCCCCGGCACCGGCTCCGATCCCAGATCTCGTTATGCCTGAAGGGACTATTTCCTACTACTCATGTTCAACACTAGCCAAACAAAGACTGCGTATCCATGAGAATTTTATCCTGAATAACAAAGAAATTTTCAAATTAGCTTTGTTCGAGCAACACTCGAGTGTAGTTTACAAAGTGTTAATTTGCATAGTTAATTAGGAGCATATAATCTTTGGCTCCACTATTTCCGTAATTTTCGACTTTTCGGTGCTATATTTTGAAAACTATTATCATTTGTCTATAGATATTTACATTTATATATTCCTTATGTAAATCTCTTTCAGATTACGAAATGAATAATTATAGGGAAATATGGCCTTAAGGCGGCAGTCTGACTGCAGGTTCATGTGGCATGTCCTATACATAGAAGCTTGGAAGCGCTAAGGTCGACCCAGGCACCCGCATCACGCCTCATTGTAGCCTCTACGCGCAAGCCACTTAACCGGTGTGCAGTCTCCCCGTCGGTAGCTAGTCCCATTGAGACTTTCCGCTCTCGCAGTATCACTTTACGACGTTGCACTAAAGATAAAGATGTGCTTCACTTTCAGCCCGAATGAGTGATACCAATCAGTGAAATAACACTGTATGATTTTCAGCTGATACGCTTTAACACTTAGGGTGCTACCGTCGTAATATTACGTTGCCTGTATTTAAGTCAGTTGAAATGAGCTTGCCGTAATATTGTGACTTCCGTATTGTTTGAAGACACGGGCGGAGATATATTACATCACAAGCAGTTTTCATAGGGTTCTCTGGGACGTATTATTGCGCCAGCAAACGTTCAAAATTCCTCAAATGAACAGGCGGGATTGCACTTTATTCTAGGTAGCAAAGAACATTTGATATGGCCAATTCCGGGTCGGCGTTATATTGGTGCAGATCCGGCCAGTAATGCACGTTGTACGATTTAATAAGCGTATCCGATGTTGTGTGAACCAATATAATGACTATAAATAGGAATACCGACACCATCAGATCTCGCGGTCATGCAACCGTGAATATACAGGATAGTCCACCTAACGTGGACACCCCCAAAAATTTCCGGAACGGTTGCAGATAACGTAATGAAGTTTTCACTAAAAGAAATTACATACAAAGAAGGGGGGGGGGGGGGTAATTTTCCGCAAAGTGACTATCCGTAACACGTGTATGAACAGAAATAATTAAACCACGTAATATGTTTTTGCTCCTGAAATATGCATTATTTTAACAGAATCTGAAAGTACATACAAAGAGGAATTCAGTGATATAGCATACGCAGGGGTAGTGAAATTTCACGGGAAGATTTCAAGACAAATTATATTTCAAAACACTGCAGGATCGTTTACCTATTATGATTGGCTGAATCACTTTTTGACGCGTTTTAAGTGTCTGCACACGAATCACGTATGAGCCGTGCCGATGTTGCCAAATTCGGAGTGGCCAGGTCAAATATGAAAACGCCTTCTCAAGCAGACGGCAACCAATAGCAATAGATAAACTGTTGTTGGGTGCTTATAGTATTGAAGTTTACCGTGTACTCATTTTTTTTCTTGCGAAAAATCACTATCTCTAAGTGTATGGAATGGAAAGTAACACAGAACTGCCAAGAGATAATGTGCAAATATGATTAAGTTAGGAGGGCCGGTAGCATGGAGCAGTGGACCTGTCCTCACAGCTGTAAGCAGGCAACATGCGCCGTGAGCCATCCTAGCGGGACCGCTCGTCGCTCGCTACATGTACGTTTACAGATGTGTATTGCTGTCGATGGTAAACACATCGAGCACATACTGTGAAATGACCTAATGTGAAGCATTTCAACCATAACTGTGCTCTTATGTACTATGCATGTGGATGCGATTGCATTTCTCCTTAGGTGGGTTTGTTCTATGTTTGTTGTGAATCTGTACGCACTCGTAACTCGGTGCAGTTAATGACCAGGAAACAAATCTCCTGAATTACGTTGGTGTAATATGTATAAAATGTAATGTATTGATGTCAGACTTGCACTCACATTACCCGTCTTCCCTCCGCTGCGGTGCTCTCCTTTGTCCAGTATCGCATTCCGTGCCTCTGACCAGATTGAGGTAAGTGCTACGCTGCTATAAGGAAGAGGTCCCACCAGGACGCGTCACGGCGCGTATTGCTCGCTTACATATATGTGTAAAAGTCCACCGCCCAATGCAACCGGCCCACCAACTTAATCATATTTGCACATTATTTCTTACCGTTTCTGTGTTACTTTCCACTGCATATGTCAAATCACTGAATTCCTCTCTGCCCGTACTTTCAGATGCCGTTAAAATAAATTTATGTTTCCAGGGGAAAAATCAAATGTGGTTTAATTTTCTGTCCACACACGTGCTACGAAGTCACTTTGTGGCAAATTACTTGCCCCCATAAGTAATTTCATTTAGCGAAAACCGCCTTTAGTGATCTGCAACCGTTTAGGAAATTTTGGAGGGTGTCCACGTTAGACGACCACACTCCATGTAACTCACTTCTAGCTTGCCTTAACTCTCAATGTGTTTACTAAATACCTCAAGAATTCGTGGATAAATATTGAGACATGTTATAATTCGAAACACGTGCATTTATATAACGTTAGCCATTGGTCCACACGGTGTTTGACACCTCCTGGAGAACGGTGTCCAATTGTCGCCTTCCACTGTGACAGCATCAAATGTGCAGTATATCGGCATATTTGTATATAAGTCTGTAAAGTCTAGCCTGCAATTCATTGAACTCGCGGATTTTTCAAGTCTCTAGTACGCTCAGACTGGCTGTAGTTGACAGCGGCGAAAAGAAATAACTTTTAGCGAGAGCAGACTCTACTCCTGGTATCTCGCTACAAACGTAATTTCGGAAATAATTTCACGTGTGTGGATCGCAGCCAGGCGAAGACGAAACGAGGGAACGCCAGGAATTTATTTTAGATCATACAAATTAGATCCTGAAGTCTGGTATGATTGTACAAAACCACGAACCAAAAGGAATAACGTGTGAGTAAAAAACGAATTAGACTTTTTTACAACTTAAAACGATACCTGTTAAAACCTCAGTTTAATCAACACTCACCTGATCAGTAACAACGGGAACCTCTTTCTCGCGAAAAGATTTCAGGGCAAGTTGTGTTCACTAACACTTTTGTGATTGGATCATTTGAATTGCTATGCATCTTACTTGCCTGCCCGCGAATCACGGACGGTCAATATCGGAGAAACTTAATTCTGATCGGCATTGCTCATGTAGCAGTCAGTCTTCACACAAAGCCAGGCGACCAGTAGCCAAATGAAGACTGCAAGTGTATACTTAGGATATGGAAATCTAGACTCTACGTAAATATTCGCCCTACCAATAACATTGCATTTGCATTCACAACAAAAAATACTCGACGCAGGTTACACATCTCAGAGATAGGATGGAACTAACGATATAGGCTGTTCACGATAAATGAGCACTTTTGAAAGCCCTGCTTTGGTTCTATTTGTGTGCACGTTGTGTGTTCTCCCGCCTTATGTAAAATTAACATTGCCATGTGTCTCATGACTTTATTCATGCGTCGGTCAAATGAAAGTGTGAAATTATTAGAAGAGTGAATATTTAAAAAAAATAGGCTTATTTTTACACTTTAAAACTAAAAAAAAACAGAAAACTAAAAATAATTTAAGTTATTACAATTGGTTACCAAACACTGTTTATTCGACGTTAAGATACGGAACTACTTACCATTCATCGTTACCAACTTCACTGGGCTCATGTCACTCGGTGCCCCGTTAAAATATATTCAGGCAGGGGCCGTGACTTTTTTCTAAGACTGCTTTCAAAAGTGCTCACTTTATGGTGAACAGCCTTTATTCGTATACGCAGTTACACCACAGGGTAGACAATAACACAGAGGTGAAATTACGTGGCGGCTCCTTTGATGTAAACATACCCATTCTCTGATAGGCTGCACCAGTATCCGAGAACGGACCTTGCGTCCGATTGGCTGCAGCGTGTTGCGAAAGATTCCCTATTGGCTGCGCTGCCTCCTGGCAAGTAGGAAACCAGGCATGATTAATGAACGGCGATCCGAAATGTTTGCTGGATAGTGACGCCATTTTAGTATCTTGCGCGGCTGGAGTTCGCCATAAACGCGGTTGTTTCGCATCTGTAATTTTAGTATCTTGTGCGGCTGGAGTTCGCGATAAACGCAGTCGTTTCGCCTCTGTAATTTTTACTCTGTTGTGACACATTCTCATACCCACCAGTCACTACTAACTGTCAATAGAACTATTTTAAAATTCTGTTGCAATTTTTCGAAAGCCAGGGGGCTAAACCATTTTCCTTAAGGGATTTAGGTCGTAATTAAGTAAAAGAGTTAACTATAACATCGTAATTTTATTTACAATAACTACAAACAAAATTATCTCTACCCAAATCCTCACAATAAATTGATATTATTTGCTGTTTACAATTAATGAATTCAATCACTACAATTTATAACTACCACAAATAAATAATTTAAAATTAGTTTCATTATACAGAGTATCAAACACTATTCAATTATTTTATTAATTATTTGTCCATAATTGACATTTCCCATGTTTACAATAAAATCCGTATCACATGTTCTTACAGTCCGAACTCAAGTTAGCCGAGATCCCATTAATCACAATGTTCTGAAGTTTTTGAGCGCCCTCATGCACAGTAGCCTTCACTCGTCGGGTTTCGCGCCCTCTCATCCATTCACGCCACGAACACCTCGTCCGCCGTCGTCTCGCAATCTCCCGTCGTCGTCTGTCCTCTTTACCGATGTCTCTCCTCGACTTTGCCCGGTTACTGCACTTAGCCAGAAGGCTTCCACCAAGACTGCCCGGCCCTTGGACTGCTGCAATATTAATAGGGTCGTAGGCCATCGCCCAGAAATCTATCTAAACACTGCATTGCACCGAAGGTCCTAGTTCCAATATACTTGCACTGCATCTAAACTCATCGGCTTCCCCAGCCAAGGGAGGAGAGGAGGAGGGGGAGAAGGTGGGTCCTCCCCTCCCCCTCCCACAATTTGAGCAAGACCGCGCATGGAGATCAAGTCTGTTCGTCCCGAACAGAATCTCCTACACGTGGGCCCTCGTACAGCGCCAGTCGGTCGATGTGGACAATCTTAGACTTTTTCTCCAGAGAGTACCGACGACAGATGTGGAAGTAGGTATCACTCACTAGCTTCAAAATTTGATAAGGGCCTTCACAACACCCATGGCACTGAAATGTACTGCCCGCAAGTTTTTTTTTATTTCATACAGGCACACTAGCTACCCTTCCCAGAATACATCGCCTGCAACTCTCGGATCACGTCGAGTGTTCCTCTTGATGCCAGCAGACACTGGGATGTCCTTGTCTCCTGACTCCTGGCTGTCTTCATTCTCTCGAAGATGCATATGTGAAACTTCACCTGTCAACTGGACTTCTCTCGTTGCCTCGCCTGCGTTAACTGAGGGGTGAATTCTTAGGCGGCTCGACTCCAGTATCTTGTTCAACTTACCACCATATGACACTTTTCCTCGTTACCTCAGATAGAATGTTACCAGTAGTTTCGATGGGCACGTGGTTTTGATAGGCATTATTGTGGGTGTCAGTTCCTATTGTTGGTGCAGAGGTTTTTTTTTGTTGCCAATCCCTTGATCAATAGCCTCAGATGGCATCCCTGAACACCAGGCTCGTAAGTGTCCCTCCTTTCCATAGTTCCGACATTCTCGGCGCCTCCCTCGATGAGAGACAGGTGTCGCTGATGTAGCGCTGATGGGGCTAACTCCACACAGATGCTAGAAAAGCGGCAGTGGACATAACCCTAAACATGCTATCAAAACAGAGCTCCGAGGATCTAGTTGTGTCGAGGTGACCTCAATTGATAATTAGAACTTAGGTCGAACCAAAGTTCGCATCTCAGTACCCATTACACATGTATAATAATAAAGAGAAAATTAATTAAATAATGCGTACCAAAAAATGAAGTAATTTAGGAAATCAAAAGTAATTGAGTAAATTAGGGAATGTAGTTATTAAAAAGTTAAAAAAAGAAAAAAGGAGAGCACATAATTTCTATGTGATCCATATATATATATATATATATATATATATATATATATATATTCACCGACTCAACATTTCTTAACAACAGTAAAAGTTTGAAATCTAACAAGAAATAATAACAAGGTTTGAGTAAGTAAAACGATAAAACTTCCTTTGAGAAACATTTCATAAATATTAATTAAAAATTTACTGATGGAATCCCATTAAGAGACGTCTTAAAATTTATTATAAAAAAATACAAGGAAAACATATGATGACGATGCAACAAAATGCTTGTAAAATAAAGTTTGTAAAGTTAATTTATTCCTAACAAATTTTGTGTTATGATAGGTTAACTGGCAAATATC